>OZ026613.1:65955891-66494391 GCA_964020975.1 Hermodice carunculata
CAAAGTCAAGAACAGAAGGTCCCAGCACTCCCTAAAGGAGGGCACTGGAGTCACTGGAGGGCTGGGGTTGTGTATTCCCATTACCTTACATTGTAATTTGCAACTTAATAACTTGAAAACAACTGCACATAGAGACACCAAATTTCAAACAGTAAATCTGGATACGTAACTAAACACCTCACAAAAATCTTATAACCACAGCTACTCAAGTGACCAGTTTATGTAAGGTTACTTTAACATGCAAACCAATGGGAATACATAGCTCTAGCCCTCCAAATTTTTGTGCGTTCAGTTCTGTATTGGGGTGAATACACACTTCGGAGCTAATTCTGACCTCTCCTATTTGATTTGGGTATGAAAGAAGAAAATCCGTAAGATGGCAGTTCAAACAATATTGTTACCTCCCACATAAGAGAGCTCTAACTACACGTCATTTGCGAAACATGGCGACCGAAAGAGGCAAAACAACAGTGCACTGCGTGGTGGTGGTGTTAATAGTACTGGCCAATGTTCTTGACAACAATGCTGCATTTGTAGGGAGAACACATCGAAGAGAAGGGGATAAGCCAGAAGGTATTATCTTTAGTTGTGACTTAAAGCCGTAGAATTTCCCAAACTGAAGCTCAGACGTTTTGGGCTGTGTCACACTCGGCCTGTGAGTGTGACGGCTGTGTCAGTGTGGGCGCTGCTCGTGAAGCCGTTTGCTTGTAACAAGTCACAGCATGAACAGATGAAGCATGATTCAAGGAACCAAATGAATGCAGTCAGTGTCATGTATATGGCCAAATGGAAAGAAATGTTTGTGAAAAGTGTTAGTCCGTTGTGCAGTATGAAAGAAGAGTTAGGGTCTAGAATGGATGTCATGACTAATGTCGTGATGACGTTCGCATTTTACCAGTATTTGGTGCAGTTGTTGAGTTGGTATGTGCATTTCCCATTTTGGGCAAGGTGATTGGTGCCGAAGGCTGCTGGTTCGAGACCCGGACGTTCTATGGTCACAAAACATATATTTTTGGTGATCCTGGTGGACTTCCCTATGTACAGCCGCCGATCTGGGAAAACTCTGAATACAGTAGGCCTACTTATAATTAATAATAATAAGGACGGTGCTATTTTCACCGTATGGTGAGAATAGCGTTTGTCTATTTTAGCCTGGGTGAGAATAGCGTTTGGAAGGAGTTTTGTCTGTTTTCACTGTACGGTAAGGATAGGGTCAGGTCTATTATCACCGTATGGTGATGGTACAGTTTCGTATATTTTCACAGTGAGGATAGAGGCGGCTCTATTTTCATTATCTTGAAATTGAAATTAAAGAGCCTTTTCGCAATTTATGATTGCGGCATGTCCCATACAACTGAAGCAAATTAAGATCAGAGAAAAATGCTTACTTTAGGGGGATAGCTAAATTTATAGTATAGTCAATAGGAAATGGATCCAAAGCAAAGTGTCCACTTACGGAGGGTGTACTATAGGGCAGTTTCCTTGGCAGTAAACAGCATTAAATGTTTGTTTTTTTAAACATCTCAAATTAATATATATAAATTTACTCTACCAACCCATCAGAATTCATTCTATATCCATATTCATGAGAAATAAAGAAACAACGCAAAACATAAATAAAATTAACTTTATTTTTTGCCAAGCAGGAAGTGTTGACACAACTCAATTCAAGGGAAAACAAAAATAAACATAACAGAAGAATAACAAAACTATTGAAAAGTCAACACAAACCCTCCTAGGAAATACAAAGTAATTAAACTAAATAATGTAAAAAACTGGGTGGGTGGGTTGGGAAATACAAAATGTCCGGCCAAGTGGAGAAATCAGAGACACTGAAATGTTACTGGCAAAAAAAACAGGAAGAACCAAAATTTCGCGCCAAAAGTATCACATGATCTTTAGAACTAATAAAGATTCCACTGAAGTCACTATGTTGTTATGCAAATTAAATACATTCTAGTGGTAATTAGACCACCAAGACGTCAGTAATTAATATTCATTAAGTGACAACCAGTGAACACATGAAACAGAGTTCCCATGTGAAAATCTAATAGTCTGACGTAACCACCAATGAATCTCATGTAAATTCCTATTAGACTGAATTAGCTATTTTATTTAGGATCAAAATAAACAATTCATTCTATATCTATATTCATGAGAAATAAAGAAACAACACGAAACATAAATAGAATTAACATTATTTTTGGCCAAGCAGGAAGTGTTGACACAACTCAACTAAAGGGAGAACAAAAATAAACGTAACAGAAGAACAACAAAACTATTGAAAAGTCAACACAAACCCGCCTGTTGAGACCCAGGGTCCTTGACAATTGCTGAGCCACCCGCCACATACAAAAATGGCCTGACAGTTATCCAAGCAGGAAAATGCTGCTGTGACCAACCTGCCTCCCATCTTCTTACATACACACAGATGCCCAAACATGCATGTCCAGTGATAAGGCAGACCCCATGGGGCTCATTTAAGAGCACTGTAGGCAGGCTTGCATATTCAGTGGACCCTGTCTAAAACCTGATCTTCAGCCAATCAGCAGTGAGCAGAACTGTTTTGTAGCCATCCTGGACCCAAACATGGGGTTCTCATAATAGGGTTTGCATGGTGATTATGAGCTTTTCCACACAAAAGGTATTGTGTGAATGTTGTTCCATTAAATACTTCAACATGTAAATCTGACTTGACATCATATTAATTCATGATTACAGTCTAAATTATTTTGTGTCAATGTAACAAATCATTTTATATTCAACACAATGTGCCCCCTTTCCTCCGTTCCATAAGAATATATTCAGACAATTAACATGGCAAAAAAGCTTCAAACTTGCCACATTTAGTTGCACTTCTAAAACTTTTGTTCACTGTCCATTGACAGATGTCAAAACCTACAGTTAGAACTTTGTGTCTATCTGCAATGCTTTGGAAGATCTGGAGCTTTTAAAATTTGAATTGCCCCTAATTTGCATAATTTTAAACATCATGACTGCTTAATATCACTGGTAGGTCAGTCACAATGGCAAGTTTGGTGGTTTTCGGAATAGTAGGGTCCCAGGAAAACTCAGGACAAATCTGGCCGTAAAGAAGAAAGAAAAAAATAAAAGCTGAACTAGAAAAGAAGATTTGCTTCACAGCAAATCTGGGTGCCTTCAAAAGGAGAACAGTTAGAAGTGATACACTTTGCCATCGTTCATCATAATGTAAATTTCATGTATTAGCCTAATTTTTATAAATTAAAATGCTCAGCCTTGGTTCTTGGTTCAAGGGATGTGGCCATGTCCCAAACTTATAAAGTGATATTTAAATGAAACTACTATCTATAATAGTTTTGAAGCTACTCAACATTTTTATTTTGTGTATTTGAGTTATTTGCATGAATTATAAGCCAAGAAGAACTTTGGTTTATTGTTCATTGGATGTGGCTATGCCACAAACCCATAAATTGAAGTAGGAATGGCACCTGTATAATAGTTTTGAAGCTATTAACGATTTACATTTTGCATTTTCACCTAATTTGCATCAATTAAAATCCTATTACTTTGGTTCATGGTTCATTGGATGCGGCTTTGCCACAAACCTATAAATTGAGGCTGGAATGGCATCTCTATGTACAATAGTTTTGGAGATATTCAACTTTTAAATTTTCCAATGCCTCTTATTAGCATAATTTGAAATTCTACAACTATACTGTCCATTATAGTGGCAACTGTCACAAAGGTTTATATGTACATTGAAATTTTGAGTCCATCTGCAATAGTTTGGAAGAGATGGAGCTTTTAAAATTTTTTATTGCCTCTAAAAATTTGCATAATTTTAAACATCATGACAGTTCCAAATGAGATGCAAAATTTCACTGGTTATGTCAGTCCTCATGGCAAGTTTGATGGTTTTCGGAAAAATAGTGTGTGAGAAAAACTCTGGACCAACTTGGTCGTAGAGAAAGAAAGAAATAGGAAGGAAGGAAGGAAAGAAAGAAATTTCTTTGTTTATTTATCTGAGATGAAAGACCACCTGTCCTATGTGACCCCTTTTGTCTGGCATTAGGGGGAGTCTTAAATTGCAACTGGAAGTACCACTGTACAGTGAAACCTCTCCACAGTGAGCACCCTCGCGACCACAGAAAAGTGCCCACTCCTGAGAGGGTCAGCCCTTGTGGGCAGTATTGATGAGTATATGTACAATGTACACATATTATAATTCAGAGGGATGTGTATACATGCAATACAAAACTGTCTTTCTTTCTTTATTACATTAACAAATTTTAACAGAAGCTGTCAAGAAACTACATAAACATGTACCAGTGAACCAAGACAAAACTATACTTCTCAGTAATATTGGTTATGAAGAACAGGCTTCATCTCACTGGTTACAAGAAAACAAAGACATGAAAGTGTCCACTGAGATGACACAAATTCTATCCTCCTTGGTCTGGCCGACCCAGCTCTGTATGTTGTCTATTTTTAACAGAGGGTACACTCGGGCTTGTTCTGCCTAGAAGTCTGGAGTGTGAATTCCCCTGGGACTGATAAGCTCAGCAGACTGACATTGCCTCAGGCAAAAACAGGCCAGCTAGGACATCAGTGGAAACAAATGCCTGCCTGGTACATATGGCACCATGGAGTCAATCTGTTCCTGCATGAACAGAAAGAGATACTCTGTATTTTATTGAGAGTCTCATTACACAGTTGATGGGAATCCTTCCACCCCCACTCCACCCCCCAATTTGCTACAAAACCCAAACCTTCCAAAGGGTACACTTATCATGCATGGACAGAAAGCTGTGAGGCAGGTTCAAGCTAATTACCGTACTGGACGCCATAATAGTCTCACCCGCACAAAAGTCGCACCCCCAACTGTGGAGGGGGAAAAAGACACCACAAGGTATGTGCGGCACAATAGTCGCACCCCAAAATTTTTTTTAAAAATGGTCTCCCGGATATCACCATGAAGAAGTATAACCAGGCTGCTCATGACAAGGAATGATCAAAAATCTGTGATTTAAAGCTGGTGAATAAAGTTAAAATGAAAATAAATAAACTTAAAAACATCCACCTATGTTGCCTTTTTATTTTGTCTCGGTATGTGAAAAGTGAACTGGAATCTCGCTACACACTTTCATGTTGAAACTGTCGTTTTGTGTCAGATTCTCGCTATCAGCGGGTAAATGCTATCATACGACTACTTAAAAACATTATGAGTTATAAAACTTTGGTATTTGTTTTGAAATTTTGTCATTTAAATTTCTTAAATCTCGCTGCAAAAACATCGTGGATGATCCACATGCCTTTCCATTAGGGTGCCGCCATGACTAATCTCGTTTTCGTGACTCTCGCGAGATTGCAGAAACAAGCTTCAGTAAATCATCACGACTGTGTCATGTGACTAACACATGGCAAACATGCATGCTTTTCTTATGAACACTGATCGAGCGTATTTCCCCAGTTTTTATGTCTGCATATTAAATTATGAACAAGAATACACAGATTATAGTAAGGGTAAGCCTATAGTTATATATATTTTATTGCATTATTGAGACTTTTTGAAGACGATCACAACTTTCAATCAATCAATTTTCCTTGTGAGTATACCGGCAACATAAACAAACATGGCCACCGGTCTTTTCCATCCTCAAGAAAGTTCCTCCCAGGCTAATTCCCCGGGAAATTTAGACTGTATTCTGCATAATAGTCGCGGGTATGGCTTTGAAAAAATTATTTTACCCCTCCAGCTGCGACGATTACGGCATCCAGTACGGTAATTATGAATGCAAAATGGTTACATGGCACCATGGAGGTCAAGCAATAGGTCATACAGCTAGCAGTTCAAGGCTTGTATGTGGATTGTGGAGAAATTTGGTGAATTTAGCGTACATTCAAATTCCCCGAGTTTTGTTTGTACGCTATTGGATTTGCCAGTTGTTTTAAAATCTATTGTGGAGCTTTTAAAATTTCATTTGCATAATTTTAATCATCATGACTATTCCAAGTCAGATGCCTAATTTCACTGTTAGGTCAGTCACCATGGCAAGTTTGGTGGTTATCACAATAGTAGGGTCCAAGAAAAACTCTGGACAAATCTAGTCATAAAGGAGAGAGAGAGAGAGAGAGAGAGAGAGAGAGAGAGAGAGAGAGAGAGAGAGGAGAGAGAGAGTGAGAGAGAGAGAGAGAGAGAGAGAGAGAGAGAGAGAGAGAGAGAGAGAGAGAGAGAGAGAGAGAGAGAGAGAGAGAGAGGAGAGAGAGAGAGAGAGAGAGAGAGAGAGAGAGAGAGAGAGAGAGAGAGAGAGAATATTATAACCCATGCTCAAACTGGGAAGGTAGGCCTATTTATTATTTCGGCAAATGTTGGTTTAAATTGTCTGCAGTATCAATATATCATGACACAATGGCTATGCTTTTCCAAAATGTTCTTCCCTGGTTGACTTCTCTACCATCGCCATATGGTAGAAATAGAGCAGCCCCTATTCTCACCATACCATATGGACCAAACTCTATCATCACCGTACTGTGAAAATAGTCACTCTGTAATGATAATATGGACACCTCTATTTTCACGGTGCCATGACAACAGACTGGTCATCTTTTTTCATGGTTCCATACAGCAGACAGACGGTCTCTTTTCATGCTACATGTTATAAACAAATACAGCTGGCTACATTCACGGTGTTCGCTGATTTACGCGACACCCAGGCAATAGATTATACATTTGCACGGCGTCGTGACCACATGTCATCCAGTGGTAAACTGTCAGTGTCACTCCCGCTGCATTATGGTGCATTATTAATACTTTTCACATAGGTGTTGTTTGGCTTGGAAATGGGGATGTACACTTCGAATTGAAAAACTGGTTGACAAGATACAGAGTCTAGCATATGTATCGTAAGGGGGTTGATTTTTGGGGAAGAAAGTATTTTGGCCCTTGACTTGAGTCTTAAATGGTCGCCCCCTACGGCCTAACTAGTCCAGTGGCAGTACACCACGAATGGCATGATACGCAGGTACATGTACTGGGCCTATGTGAATTTTATTTAGGCAGAACAGAATGGCTGCATTTCGCACCAACAGCAGTGACCACAAATTAGAGAGCATTTGTAAGCTTTCAAAGTGTTGTTCACCGATGTATTTATTGAAACTATCCGTGACATCTTCCTCCATTTTGCTTCTCACATTCAAACACAACCACAAATACGTCTGCATACGCTGAACTTGTCAAGTGGAATGAGGTCATTGAAAGTGGACCTGAAATGCCTCACAGTGACCCAGTTACACCTGATTGGCTGAAACCCACCGTGAAAATAGAATTCTCACTAAAATTGTGATACCGTGAAAATAGCCAGCTGGTCTATTTTAATGGTACCATGAAAATAGTCAGTCTGTAATTATGTTGCTGTGGCTGTCCGCTTCTGTGCCATGATACTGTGTGACACTGGTGGCCTGGGAAAAGAAATGAAAAGTATATGAGGTGAAGGAAACCATGGTTATCCTAATCAGCTCGTGCTGCCATGTTTTCCAGGACCAGAGCCAAGGCAAAGGGTCCACCACACACTCTCTGTGAAGGGCCCATGGTCCTGGGTATATCCACCTACGCTCATTGCTTGTAGTCTTCTCCCCCCCCCCCCCCCCAAAAAAAAATTTACACCATAACCCTGCCTCTAAGGCTCAGGCGTTTCACATGGGAGCCCTTATTATAAGGGCTACCACCATTCCCTTTCCTCCCTGCGCTCTGAAATTCTAATTTACCCTGTTGCTATCTAACACTATCAATTAATTTTATTTTCTCCTAGCACCCTACCAGGTAGTCCTGTACACTTTTATTACCTTTCCTGCCTACCAGAAAGTCCTCATTCAAACCCAAAACCCATGCTACACATTCTTCTTCCTCTAAATACTGAACCTCTTCTAGACCCTTGTTATTATAGTCTTCCCTGTGCCACTTTCTGAAACATTCTTCTCTTATGATAAGATAAGACTTATCTCTCTTTATACATCACACCACAACAGCAATGATCCACTTTCTCATCTGCCTCTTGTCTACATACCTTATATTTACCATTACTACCTGTTGTCCATTTCTGTTTTCTCTTTTCTGGATTGATCACTCCAGCCCTACTTTGAAAAAGAAGCCTGGAGTCCTTCCCTCCATCCCAACGCACACTTTTCTTTGGCTTTTCTAGTACCTTGTATGCTTTTAATGTACTCTTTTCACTGATTCCTCTTTTCCAGTCCTCCTTCCAGCCCTCTGTAACAGTCTTACCTGTATACACTTTCCAATCATCAACCACATCATATCCTTTCAATTCATATCTCTCTGCCAACTTCTTTATGTCTTGGATCCATCTTGTTTGTTCCTTGACTACTTCATTGTAAACTTTCCTGCACCACCTGTGTTCATTTATTGCTTGTAGATAACCCCAGTACTTTAGCTTTGCTTTGGCAATTCTGTCTGTAATTTTATTGCACCTGTCCTATTGATTGGTATGTAAGTCAATCGCCATTCTAAGGCTAATTCAAATTTTTGACTTCTTCTCCAAACCTGTTAACCAGATTGACTTCAAACTTGGTAGCAATATTCCTTGGGTAGGTCTCTACCCCATGTGGTGAAGTGGTCATGCTCCAGTGATGTTTTGATTTTTTATGATTTTTTTTTTTTTTGAGGGGGGGGGGGGAGGGGGCAAATCTTAAAAAATCTCTGTGTTCAAAACAGCTCACCTAATTGCTTTAATATCACACAGGAATACTCCTAAGGACTCCTAGTTCTTAATTTGTTCGCCAAGTGGGAATTCGATTTTTTTTCTATTTTTTTTATGATTTTATGTCCGTTTTTTCTATTTTGGACTTCTTCTCCAGAACCAGCTCTCAGATTAAGCTGAAACCTTGGAGATATGTACCTTCTGAAAGGTTCAAACAAAATTGTTCACAAGGCAGTACTGCTGTGGATTCCTAATTTTTAACGATTTTTTCAATTCGGGTATTTATCAGTAAATGCCCCTTTCTTGTTGATTACTGTTTAGCTCAATGGGCATTCTTATGCTAATTCACATTTTCGACTTCTTCTCGGAGACTCTCATCTGGATTGACTTCAAACTTGGTAGTGATGTACCTTGGCTGGGTCTCTACCAAATTTGTTCCAATGGCCACGCTTCAGTGATATTTTAATTTCTTATTTTTTTGTTCTTTTTTTGTTGCAAATCTTAAGGTAGAAGCTGTGAAGCTAGTGCGCAGTGAGATTGGCAACTTTGGATTGCAATTACCCATTTAATTTTTTTCACAAGTACATTAAACCTATATATTTTCTGATTACTACATATCTATAGAGTTTTTTTGCAGGATTGGAATTTTTGGAGATTTTATAGCATTCTTTCTGACTTGGTAGGATTGTCACATTTTTCGCACAGAAGTCACACAAAATTGTTTTTTTTTTTCCAGTTGAAATCAGGAGAAATTTAAGATATATATCAGTGTCCAGGATCAAATTCAATGGTTAGTCCTGACATGGCATAAATAAAAAGTTATAAAATTTTTAATTTAGTCCTGACAGGTTGTTCATTTTCCTTCTATAAATTGCTCCAAAAGTCATGAAAGGGGTTGTCAGAAAAAAAAATCCCGGGCACCGTTCCTGGATATGATATTTTTCTTTTAATGTCCGTTGATTTTTATGTGATTGGGCAATTTGTACATTTGTGAGGCGAGATACAAATTGCAGAGATTAAGCAAAAAAACATTTCCGAGAAAATTGTATTAAAAGAAAAAGTTGTCAATTCTGACGCATTAATGGCTGTAATATGACACATACTTATTTCTTCTGTCCTGTGTTTTAATTATTGTATGAAATAAACTTGTAGCTTAACCTCTGTGATGTTGTCATTAGACAACAGTATACTTTGTGGCTTAAATCTCGACTTTTTTAACTTGGGAACACCACACTTGGCTTGTTTGGGTGTGGGTTCACATGTGGCTTTCCATATTTGGGGACCAGTAAGTGGATTGTGCTAATTTGTTTTTACATCAATAGAGAATTTCAAAGTAATCAGAACAATGGTAGTGATTAGTCTGAACTGGCCCATTCTTCTCTCCACGGCTAATGGTTTCCTATGAGCGACCCTTGTCAATAGCTCAATTGGTTTCCAACTGTCATGGACTAATGACTGTGCAAACAATGACATGGTTCATTATCATGCCCATGCAAACAAAACCATGTGTCTGGCACTATTTAAACTTTTCATTGTAAACAAAAGTTTTGAGATCAGTTGCCTCATATAAATTTTATGTTCACACATCTGAGTTTTTGGGAGCGTGTAGTTTAAGTATCAGACTATCCAAAAATATGAAAAATTGATTTGAGGTTATCCAAAGGTGCGGCTTCAGACCTCCCACCTTAAAAAAAATCTTCTCTGAAACCACTCACCCAATTGCTTTGATATCACATAGGAACACTAGGATGGTCTCTTAGTTCTTAATTTGTTCACCAGGTGGCACTGGAATTTTTAGCTTAGCTGACTTGCTAGTCAGGCTGCACTTTAGGAGGCTCAGTCATCTGTCTTAGAAATAGTTTGAAATGTCATATGACACTCAGCTAAACCTCAAGACAGGTCTATTCAGTTGCAACCTTGATTTTGTGGGACACACTGATGTCAGCTTAGCATGGGCTGTTCATGCAGCTCACTAGTTTGATTTTATATGGGTTTTTTTTTGGTGAAAATCTTTAAAAAAGTTTTAATAAGAAAGTTTAACATCAGAATTTCTTGTAATGGTTGTAACTTAAATGATTTTTGCCAGATTTGTGTCAAACTTGGTGGTGATGTACCTGCCTCTTCTGTACAAATGGTCATGCTCCAGTCATTTTTTGATATTTGTATGCTGGATTTTTTTTTTTTTTGAATTAAATTGCTTTGTTCTTTTTGGGGGCAAATCTTCAAAAATCGCAAGGGTATATGCACATGTCAGCTGAGCACAGGACTGTCACAGTCCTGTTGTTTTCATTAATAATAATAAGAGAATGAAAGATGCAACACATGAGAAGATCGCTATAATTCAAGTTTCAGTTTCTGTAACTCTGCATATTTAAACATGTGCTTTGAGGCGGACAGACATGGCTTGGTGAATGTCCTGCTGTGCCGCTCTTGTGCATGTATCCTCTGGTACTTCAAATGACTATTGTGCTTTTCCCTTATAAAAAGTATTAACCACTTCATAAAATGAATGAAAGATAGCCAGAATCAAGTATCCGTTCCTGTAACATCTGAATAGGTCCATGGCGTAAGCATGGTTCTTTCAAGAGCGATATTTTTGTACCTGTTGGCTGCACAGTGGTAAACCATGTTGGTTTTCAACATGCCATGTATACGATGGGTATACTTCCTGTAACATTCTTGGTTTTACCGGGGTCCAGACCTTGTACGAAATCATGTTTCACCTTTTTCCCCCATAGAAAAGCATTAACATATATGCGAACATGTCACATTCACAGCAAGTGCTATATTGTATACGGCCAAATTAATGTAGAACAGCACATTTTATTTTCAAAATTCTGGGTTTGCCTATCACTGCCCACCCAAATTTGCTATTGCACCTAACCAATCTAACCCTGAATGTTTTAAAAACGTGTAGTTTTGCATCTGGGTGTATCTGCATATGCACTTTATTCTATGATTTTGCTCCTTGACAACAGTTATGTGAGCAAAGTAAGCTGAAAATGGCCAAAATTCATAATTTGACTTCCAGTTCTCCTGTCTTCATCTGACTTTCACTAGCAGAAACAGTTTGAGGAGCTTGACCATTGAGCAAGAACACTCAGAGATAGGTCCTGTTGAAATGGTCAATATTACTACATGTACTGTGCGTGCCTGTAACCAGCGACGAGCACAGCATCACAGGGCAAGAGGGGTGGATGTGTGTATTGCACTGCTCAATTGAAGAACAAAGGTTTATCGCTGTGCATTAATTACATTTTAATCATGCAGTAAGGGGAATCTGTGAGTTAGTGTTCCTTCTTATTAATACATCCAGGATATAATAAACTGTGCCATGTTGATTATGGCATTCACGCAAACCTGCCTCCATTAAACCATTCTTTTTTAAGAATGGGAATTTGGTGCAGTTGGTATGCTCGGATCCATCAACACATCATAAGCCACTGCTCCCTATTGTTGCTATGCAAATGAGCTAGCTGTATGGAAACACATTTCACATTGCATATATTCCCATGTAAAACTGGATATTTATATCTTCAATTGTATTGATGTTGTCGATCACAAATCAACAAATAACCCTGAAGGCAGCATCTTGATGCCAAGTTCTGCTGTTGAATAAAATGAAAGAGATGTTAGACCTGGCACATGTCAGATGCATGCAAAAGAAAAATTACTTGGAACTTTTTTTTTTTTTTTGAACAAAAGTAATTGTCAAATTCTCTTCAAATCCACAGTCAGAACTTGAAATAATTATGTTAAAAATACATATTTTGCAGAAATTTAAGTGGGTCTGCTGTCCTAGTGTTACATGTATATATACCCACATCATGGCTGATGCTTATTGCCGTGGCCTGGGAGTAGGTGTCCCAAAAATTAATTTCAAGCCACCTTTGTACTATTATCAATTATTCAATCTGAAACATTTGGGCCACTAGTCATCAGTTTCTTACATTACAAGGTGGCCCGGCCCCTTTTTGGTGGCATTTTGCCACTGGGACACCGGCTGTTTTTGGCGCTGTTAATATTTGTAGGAAAATAATATACATATGTCATATTCACCGTTCATTAGAAGCCTAGTGTATGATTTGATAACAAGGTGACCACCTAGACTGGGGAGACCTGACATTTGCAGGAATTTTTGTTTTGGGAATGCCGTCTTTAATAGTTAAATTGAGGTCCTGGAAGAAATGAGCGCAGAGTTTGCAAAGCAAACAAGGTCTGTACATGGCTGAAATGTTCAGATGATGAGGGCGCTGTCTGTCCGGAGGAAGAACCTTCCAGTCATCTTATCACAATGATTGTTTATTTGTTCTTCCATTATGGCCAAAACTGGTTTCCCACTTTTAATATGTTTTTCTGGAGTTGTGTATTTATTACTTGTGATACGTGACTGCATATTTATTGGGTCTTGGATGTTGTCTGCTTCCTCAACATTATATTGGACTAGTCCATGTTGTGTGACCCTGCATCTCAGTGCGGAGATCAATCTAGAAACCCAGTGACCATTTTATGCTGGTTTAGTGTTGGTTTCTCACCTCAACAACAAAACTATTATTATAGGTAGAAATGCCATAAATAGGTTTGACACTGTGCTATAGGCTATCCAATGAACCACAAGAAAGTTGAACAATTATAATAATTTATTTATACTAATTAGGGACACTTGAAAATTTTAAATGTTGAATATCTTCAAAACTATTATAGGTAGCAAGTGCCATATCAACTTAAATACATATATTTGACATTGTGCTGTAAGTTTATCCAATGAACCACAAAAAAAGTTGTAAAATTATAATTTATGCTAATTAGGGGCACTTGAAAAGTTTGAATGTTGAATATCTTCAAAAGTATTATAGGTGCAAGTGCCATATCAACTTAGAAATATAAGTTTGTGCTACAGGCACATCCGATGAACCACAAACTAAAGTGTTAAATTTTAATTTATGCAAATTCAGGCACTTGAAAAGTTTCAATGTTAGATATCTTCAAAACTGTTAAAAGGAGATGTATCTTTAACACTTCGAAAATCTTCCCTGGTTTCTGCTATAGGCACATCCAATTGATCAAAACCAAAAGTTGTAGAATTTTTATTTGTGCAAATGAAGAGATTACACAAAATCAAAATCTTGAACAATTTCACAACCATTCCAGACAGAAGTCTCCTTCCAACTTCAGTTGATAGGTTGGTGAGATCGCTGCATCCAATGAACAATACTAGTTGTGCCAGTTTGATTTATGTAAATTAGCCAAATACACAAAATTTAAATTTAAATCTTGAATAACTTAAGAACTATTATGGACAGAGGAACCATTCCAACTTCAATTTATTGGTTTGTATCACAGCTCCACTGTTTATGTCTCTTTTACACACTTCAATAACAATATTACTGTTGCAGGAGATGCGTAAATACTGAATACACAATCTTTAAAAGCTTTTCAGGCAAACAGACTGTTGTGCTGACAAGCAAATCAAATTTCTCGACTTCATTATTCCTTTTTATGCCCCCGCCAAGGGGAGGACATATAGATTTGTCCTTGTCCATTCATCCAACATTAAAATTGTCAGATTTATATGGCGTGTATCCAAAAAATCATTTCAGGTACAGCTATGAAACGCAGTGGGAACATTTATCAATATATGAAGGTGTGCCTCTTGGGTTTTGTTTGTCTCTTGGATTCATTAATCCGTGCTAAATAATCATTAATTAACTTAGGGAAAGTGTTGATTGACAAGAGACTTATCAGATTTGTATCGCATCTATCGTAAAAAGTATTTGAGATACATTTATCTAACTTGGTGGGGACTTCAATCAATATAAAGATGTGCACCTGGGGTTTTGTTTGTCTCTTAAATTCATTATTCTCTGATAATTAATCATTAATTAGTAAAAGTGTTGATTCTTCATTAGACTTGTCTGATTTGTGTCGCATGTATCCAAAAAAGTATTTGAGGTACACCTATGATACTTGGTGGAAACACTAATCAATATATAAAGATGTGCACTTGGAGTTTTGTTTGTCTCTTTGGTTTATTAACCTCAGTTCATTTTTCTTTTATTAATGTAATAAAAATTTCTATTCAGTGGCAATGTTGGCTCATGTCAAAATTGTGTCATGTATTTCGCAAACTGTATGAAGTACAGCTGTGAAACTTTAATGTGCAACATTAATCAATATGCAAAGATGTGCCCCTGAAGTTTTGTTTTTCTCTTGGGTTAATTATCCTCTGTTGATAATTATTAACAGAAGTAGTGAAAATGGCAATTCCAGAAAAATGAGTATTGGTTCTTATCAAACTTGTACATGAGTAGCTCATAAAGTATTTCAGGTATTGCCATGAAATTTTATAGGAATACCAATCATATGAAAGCTATGTGTGTATAATAATCCATGTGAAGATTTCACAATATGTTTGAAGTCTTACAACAATTACATTTGCCTGTGAATCGGCCTAGAGCTGCACAACTAATGTAACATACATAAGCCAAGAACATTAGAGTCTGCTTCGCATGCAATAATTACATGCTACTCTTTCCAATGTGGATGTGGGCAATGACAGGTGGGGTATCAGTGGACACTTTTCTAGTTTAATCAAGAAACCAGCTCCTTGTTTCCTCTTTCCACTTCCTCACCAGCAGCTTACCAAATCATATCCTTCTGGTCCTGTTACTATTTCAGTCACTTCCTTCCTGATATGCATGTCTGTTACAGCAACAATGTCAATTTTCTCACTTTCCTGAAGTTACAAAGCTATGTCATGGTACCATGAAAATAGAATGCATTGCTGCTGTCACAGTACCATTAAACATGAACAGAACTAAAATCTGACACCATGATGGTACATTGGCAACATAGCCATCTATTGGAATGTTGTGGCTTTCCAAAACAATTGTGCACCAGTGGATTTATGTAAATCAGTATTCAATATAAAATAGTAGTACAATGAGGTACAGAGGTCCTATATTATGCTTTCATCCTCACCAGAATTACTTGTAATATTGACTGGGCAGAAATTAGAATCTTTCTCAGTACATGTACATAACTGATCATATGTTGGAAATATTTGCATTACAGGAGGATTGGGAAAGGCAGGTAGCAGTACAAGCAACAAAATAGTACCAACCCCTACAAGTCTGGCAACCAAAACAACACTGAAGTCTCCAAGTGGACCAAGTTCAAAGACTCCAATCGCAGGTAAACCTAAACAAACAGAGGAAAGAGAAGAGCACAGAGGTAATGTGATTCTCTTCCTCCCAGATAAATTACTTGCACTCTGATAACACACTAAACAATGCTACTAAAACTTTGCATGTCATACTTTCTCTTGAGGCAGGCTAAGATTTTGTCGTGAATACATACGTATACCCAAACACACAAACACCCACAGACACACACTGTCGCCCACTCCTACATACATACATACATGCATACATACATACATACATACATACATACATACATACATACATACATACATACATACATACATACATACATACATACATACATACATACATACACCTATGTAAATTTTATGGAAAGAAGTAGATAAAATAGGATACCACAGCATGTGATGCTGAATAATTAATGTGTAAAGCCGCGATGGCTTAAACCAGAAGCCCTTGTTCATTTGGGAACAAAACGACCATGTAACCTCTTTCATGAAAGTAATGTGGCCTTTGGAATCATGTCTGTTGTATGCATAAACCCTATTTGTGGACTTAATGTTATAACATGATTTCACTGGTCAATCATTTTAGCTTACGTGGACCTAGTATCCTACCTTAACATCCAGAGAACACCCAGAAAGTATTATTCCTAAGTTTCCCATTATAACTAATGTGAATATTGCCAACAGTCAAATATGACTTTGTTAAGGTAGCGGCCACATTTCGACTACAGCGGCAAAATGGTGACTCATCATAAAATGACTTTTTTCCATTTTCATGAAGCCCATTATCTAAACTTTGTGCTCACCAAAATTGACTTTAAAAAAATAAATATTTATAGGAGAAAAATGAAGAAAAACATCACTAAGTTTGGGCTGTCAATTACACGTGCTTGGTCTGTTTGTTGAATTATGTTAATTAATCGCCAAGTTTAGATAGCACTCGGCCGCCGCCTCTGGCCCTGACAACGCGGAAATGCGGTGGACTATGACTAATGAGACAATGGGGCATCGCTTGAGTGAATTGACACTGCCACATGATATGATGACGAAAAGATGTTACTTCAACCCTTCCTGTATCGACCGAGAAATTCTCTGTTCTTTTTGTTTATCTTATGTTCTATGATTGAAATAAAATAACTCTTGATGACCCGTTTTGACGATCGCCCTTTGTCAAAATGGCGGCTCGATTGACGGGCACGGAAGATTACAGCAAAGGCGGCCGAACGGAGGATTGCCCGAAAATCAGCATTCATCATGCAATAATAATACTATGAGCATTAAAATAATAAAAGTTTGCTGGTGTTCTGATCAGTTTGTTACGTGATGAGTAAACACAATTGGTGATCGGTGAATTTCAGTAAATGCAATGCTGCACGCAAGTTCCTGTAATGATATATCCTTTCATCTCAGGCTGCACGTCGTTGTCTGCGTGGTTCGTGTGTTGACAACATTCCAGGAAAACATTGCAGTGGTGGTCAAAACCTTACAATGGACACTTGTCGCAAATTATGTTGAAACTAATGGGTTCCCGGCATTTGTAAGACATTTCTTTGAAACTTTTGACTGGGGTGGAGTCTGTGTGTTCAGCAATAATACGACTCTACCCTCAGAAAGCAACCTCATAGGTGGATTACCGGCCCCTGATACTTTCATCAATCAGTGTAATAAAACAGTGCGGGCATTGACCTTACTTTGAGTGAGCAGAACATGCCAGCTGAGTGAACTTCTCCGTAAAACAAACATTTGAAATACACGAGGTCTTCACTTACAGCCGCCATATTTAAACACTGGTTGTTAGGGTCAAGGTTATCACACGTCAGGTCACGTGATTAATCCACTCACAATTCCCGTTTGAAGTCAGGCAGCCGCATGGGAAACCAGCCAGGTAAAACCAACAGCGTGGCTGCCTTTGGAGTCTTTGAGTTTTAAAACATGCTTTTTAACACAGAAAACATCAATACGTTTTACGAGCAATACATCAAATGTGAGGTTTGCATGTGTAACATGTGTACTACAAAGTTGAGCCGGAGAAAACAAACCGTATTCCCGCTACTGACAATCATGTACGAAAACGGGCCATTCTACCTTTCATTGCGATTTACTCAGAAAACAATTTTCGCAAGATCAATCAATTTTGTAAACAACATTTTAAAAAAACCAGTAGGTTTATCCTATCGAAATGAACAGATTTTGGAAGGTAAATACCTAAGCTAGGAACCGTATCGGGGATTTTCCGTTCCAACTATTCCTTCCGTGACTTTTGAAGCGCTAAAAGTGACAGAGTTTAAGACTTTATGATGACGATGAAAGAATTCAACAACATTTTCAATATTCATTCATTTCATGAACGGTAAGAACGGTTCCTGTGTATTGGTCAGTACTTAAATCCTGCATAGTTTTTAGACCTAATTGTCGAATATTTTTCCAGTAGGCGCTGCAAAAAGTGCTATCTGATACCCCCTAGGAAAATTACTCAGGACACCATCAAAACTCGTCACATTTATACAAAACCTGGTTCTTTCAAATCTAGACATCTGTACCATTAAAATAAGGTATAGTTTTCCGGGTGAAATGGCAAAAACGAATAAGTTATAAGGGGTTAAAGTCGCTAGTTCTATACGCGCGGTCGAAATATGGCCGCTACCTTAAACCATATTTTATTTGTGAACTTCAAATATTAAAAGAACATCTGCCTCATACAAATGAATACAATCCAGAAAAGTAACACAATTATCCATCTTATTGCACAATGGGACATACCTCTGCCACATAAAGGATAAAAGTGTCAAACAATGTCTAGTCAACACAACCGGTCACATACAGCAAGGGGGACTCCTCTCCTGGCCAGACGTTTAAGGCAAGTGGTACTCTGTGCCGGAGCAGATATTTTCCTCCCATCCTCACCAGGTGGATTTGGATTGGGAAGAATTTGGTGCTCGGGATCCAAAGTCCATCTCCACGTCTGCCAAGGCCTTTGAGAGACTGGAAGAAAATGCCAGGGACTCTGTCCTTAAAGGAGGGCACTCATTACGTTGTATTTTAAGTGTTTTGGGAACTTCATGTCAGGCACTTACCACATGTAAAATGGTTTAGTTATATGTTATTCCATATTTCTAAAATCTGCATTTTAATGTTGCTGAAATCAGCTTTACCTGTCAAATTACCGGAAGCGGCAAACCTATGGAAGATCAAAGGCGATTTCGCGGATCACGGGAGTTCTACTTCTGCACCTAGTTTTTTTTACTTGATGAGAATAAACTCCTAGTTTCAAATTGAAGTGGTCGGAAATGTAACGAAAACTAATAATATATGTCAATGTATATGCAGCAGTTGTTTAAAACTGTTTTTAATAACTCGTTTTAGCGAGAAAAAAGCAACGTTTATGAGTCACGATATGTCACGTCTTTCCTCGCGCGATCTTGGACATATTTATAGCCAAATTTGGAAACAGCGGTATTCTGCAGCCTTCTACACCTCCGTGCGGTAGAGAGTTCCAAGTTTTTCATTGACTGCGAACAGACGAAAATGCCAAGGTGTGTTTCATGCGGTGGCACAGCCACCGAATATCCAGAAAGATATTTTCATTCTTGGCCAAAAGACACATCATTAGCAGATAAACGGAATGCTATTATGAAAATCCCAGAAGAAGTATTGGCAGCATACAAAAGCACGAAGTTGTGTTCAGCGCACTTCAAGCTGCGTGACGAATTCCGATCGTTTGATAACTCCCGGAGCTCATATTATCGCTCACGTTACACGGTCACGATTTACGACCGATTATCATGAACGGAGTAAATACATTGATAAATAATAATTGATTTGATTGAAACACATAACATATGCATATTCTTTACGTCGATAACGACCTCGGAAACAATTTTCATAATTTGAAGTGGCTTTGTGTTGAACAATGATCATGGTGCGCTTGGCTTCGTTATCAACCGATGGCTATGATTGGCCAGTTGTATAGTCGCTTCTAATTGGTCCGACATCTCGACTGGCTTCGCGTAATGGTGAACTGCTGGTAATGTGGGGGTTTTAATATTTGGCAATAAACATCGGAAATTTGTGAAAATTAATAAAATAAACATCAGCTATGAAATCCTGATGAAAAATCCTTTCCAGTGATGTATAATACAACGTAAGGAGTGCCCTCCTTTTAGTCACCTTATTCCAACCTCTTTGGCAGCCTTGAGGTCTCTCCTGGAAGACCTGCAGTGCTCTGCTCAGATTATGGAGGCTCTGCTGGATTGGATTGGCCAGGTGTCATTGCTTGTGTTTTCGTTGTGGCAAGCGATTGATCACCAGGTCAGGACTGCCTGTGCACTCGTGGCAAACTTTTGTTCATGATGTAGGGATGCCTACCTCCAAGGTTAGTGGTTACCTGACCTGATCTTCCGCAGAGTGTGAATGGGGCCCCTCTTTTCTTGTACCTTGTTTGGAGGAGAAATGGCAGAAGTTGTTCGGTGGACGCAGGACGGTCAGGCCTGCTCTGTAAAGCAAACATGCATGAAGGCGTTGACTGACTGTTCGGTGTCTCGTTTCCTCGGCTGCTGCTGCTGCCTCAAAGTGTGGCTCTCAGACCACGCCCACTTGCCCCAACCCACACCACCCCTTTGGTGTCTCGCGATCCAAGAAGGGCAAGCAGTTTGCCAAAGGGAAGAAGTTGGGGGCTCCGGGCTCTTGCTTTCCAGACCCCCTCCCCCCTCTTTGGGCTGCCCTCCACCACTGTTCTGACATTCCAGAGTGCCCTGTTGGCAGTCGTCTTCCTACCTTTTGCACCCAATGGGAGTCCATTACAGAAAATTGGCTGGTCTTGAACACCCTGAGACATGGCTCTTCCGTACTTCTCGGCAAAGACAGGCCTCCAGTGTGCCACAAAGCCAAGTAGTTCACGCCTCCTATGGAGGAACCCAAAGCATCGGTATTCCTAGAAGCAGTGGAGAAACTTCAGAACAAGAGTGCAATAAACCTGGTGGAGGATCTTGGCTTGCCTGGGTTCAACAACATACTCTTCCATGACTCCAAGTAGGATGCAGGTTGGTGCGAGGTCATAGACCTGTCAATGCTGAACAGGTACTTGGAGGTCCCGTTCTTCAGGATGGAGAGCCCCCAGTTGGTGGTGGCTGCCCAGTGGCCCCAGGAATTGGCGACATCCTTGGATCTGAAGGAGGCATTCTTCCACATGGCAATTGTGGAGACTTCACAGGTATCTCTGCAGTTCACATTTGCAGGCCAGGTGTACCAGTTCAGGGCACTCCCATGCGGCCTTGCCATTGCACCTGTGTTGTTCACGCAGACAGTTGCCACGTACATTCACCAGAACCCTGTATGCATTCATGTGTACCTGGACAACTGGGTTATCTGGGTGCTATGGCACCTCGATTCGCAGCATCACACAGAGACCGATCTGGAGCTTTGCAAATGCTTAGGCCTGATTGTGAATCTCCCAAAGTCCAGCCTAACCCCAGGGCAGATCATTGTCTTTCTTGGCATCCAGTTTGACCCCGTCACCTTCATCTGTGGCCCTTTGGAGGACAGAGTGGAGAGACTTCAACTGGTGCTGAAGGTGTGCCTGACTTGTGAGGTTTGCTTGGCTTGGCAATGGCAAGCCCTGTTAAGCTCCAGGTGCTCGATGGACTGCCAGGTCCCCCTGGGGCACCTTTACCATTGTCCCTTGCAGCAGGCCCTGTGGGACAGATGGTTGAGGGAGGACCAAGGCTACCAAGCTCCAGTGCGACTGTGCCGGTACTCCCAGAGGACCACCGGCATTTCCTGTGATGGACTGTTCAGGAGATCGTCATGTCAAGACAAATGTTGCTCTTTCAGGCCCAACTCCCTGGTACTTCCTTCGGTGGACCTTTTGGGAGAACGGCATGTCGGGACAGATGTTGTTGCCCCTTCAGTTACAACTTGCCATGTACATGGACTCTTTGCGGCCCAGGTGGGGAAACCATGTGTAGGGCGCTTGGCCCGAGCAGTCTGTGTCCCATTACCTAGACTGGTTTTGAACTGGAGGCGAAACGCTTAGTGCTCCTGCACTTCCAGGACCTAGTGCAAGGGCAAGGCAGATCGCACTCCTGAAAGCTGAAGGAGCTGGCCAGACTCATCATATGATGGTGCTCCAAACACAACATCTGCATGCATTGGAGGCATGTCCCAGGCCTACAAAATGTCCTGGCCAAACAACTCTCAAGAAAAGGACATCCGGTAGGGACAGAGTGTTTGCTCCACCCATGGGTCATTCATGCCATGTGGGCCAGGTGGGGTACCCCACACATGGATCTGTTTGTAGCTTCCAGTTTACGTATTACCTGTGTTGGATCCCCAGGCCGTAGCAGTGGATGCTCTAGCCATGGATTGGAGCAACCTTTGGGGGTACACTTTTCCCACCTCCACAGATTTTCCCCAGGTTGGTGATGAAGGTTCGGTCCCAGGACTGCAATTTGATCCTGGTTGCCCCGTGGCAACCAAAGACAGATTTATTCCTGGACTTTTTGGAATTAAGTGTTGAGACTCTGCTACATTTACGGGCTTGGCCAAAACTTCTGGTGCAACCATAGACAAGCATGTTCTACAGGAACCCACAAGTGCTCCACCTCCACACTTGGCTTGTTTGTTGCACAGCACATCCACAACAGAGGTTTCTTGGAATCAGTTGCTGTCCGAGGGGGCTTCAATCCTCTTCTCTAACGGTTTACTCAGCTCGTTGGAAATTGTTTTCAGAGTGGTGCACAACTCCAAAAATGCATCCATGGTCTCTGAGCATCGCGGTCATTGCCAACTTCCTGCTATAGCAGTGGGAAGTCCTTGGTAAGAGCTCGAGAACCATGGAGGGGTTCCGATCAGCCATCTCAACCGTGGTTAACATCTTGACCATGCACATTGGGAGCAATCCCAATCTGTCAGTGATCATCTTGTCCTTCTACACAGACAGACTGACAAGCAGGCAGGTTCTACCATGGTTGGACCTCTTGTTCGTCTTAGTTATGTTGAAGTAAGTGGCCCTTTGAGAGCCTAGAGGACCCACAATGGGTGGACCCCAAGTATGGGATGTGGAAAACTTGCTTTATGTTGACACTTTGGGGGCTAGAAGAAAAGAGCCCTCTTTTTGCCCATTGGTAGCCCTTGGAAGAAGCCAAGTTTGCTGGAACATGATCTTGTCGTGGATTAAGCAGATGATCCCGAAGGCATACGAGAATGCTTTGGATAGGACTGGGGCCTTCAACCAAGTCTTCGCTAGAGCTCACAAGGTGCGAGCCCTGAATGCCTCCTGGTGTGCCCGGAGGAGTGTCGCTGTTGTTGATACCCTATGGCCCTGCCACTGGCGATCGTCCACAGCTTTGGCAGAGCACTACTTGGGCGACTTGATGGTGCTTAAGGAGGACATGTATGCCTTTGCTGGTGTAGCAGGTTCTTTTGCATATAGGTTCCTGATACTTGTCCTTATACTTCCATTGTGTCTCCCCAGGGCATCATCGTGTTCCAGCTTATCTCACCCTTGGGGTTTGACTGGGTAGAAGCCCTCAGGTCAGCATACCAAGAGTAAGCATAGATCTTATTTCGGACTCGTATTGGGTGGTAGTCCTCTGTGTCCCTGGCCAGAGTGGTCTGACCCAGCTTTGGACACTGCCTCGTGGAACCATATAACATACCCCCCACCCCACCCCACCCTCACCCCCCGAGCCTGCCAGTTTTCATGACTTGCTGGTCTTGCTAGGTCTCCAGTACCAGATGAATACGTCCCCCCATGTGTCGGCATCTATCAGGTGAGCAGGCAATTTCCTGGGTTCCCATTGCAGTCCCTGTACCTGTGAAGTTTTCCCTTCAGACTTGGCATGCTCATGCTGACCAATGGTTATCCCCATTTTATTCCTTTTATAGTCAAGAAAGCAACTCCTTGTTTCCTCTTTCCAGTTCCTCACCCTTGGCTTACCAAATTTTATCATCCTAGTCCTGTTACTATTTTAACCGTTTCCTTCCTGATATGCATGTCCGTTATGGCAACAGTGTCCATTTTCGCTTTCATGAAGTCACAAAGTTATTTCATGGCATCATGAAAATAGAAGCATTGCTAGAATAGAACAGAAGTAAAATCTGTTACCATATTATAGTGGCAACAGAGTCTGAGCCATCCTTATTGTCTGGCCAGCATAAGCTGTTGGCGAGATTAAGCAGTCACTTTCCGTCTGTCCGTCCGTCTGTCCATCCGTCCGCCAACAAAAAACTTTGGAGTGGCTTGAATTACGCTGGTGAGACACTCCCCCCCCCCCCCCGCATGACTCTGGTTTGAATGTTGTAGTTTTCCAGAATAATTGTACCACTAGTGGATTTATCTAAATCAGCATTAAATTCAAATACATGTACATGTAGTAGAATAATGAGGTACAGAGGTCCTATGTTATGCTTTCATCCTCACCAGAATTACTTATAATATTGACAGGGCAGAAATTAAAGTCTTGTTCAGTACTTACATAACTGATCATATGTTGGAAATATTTGCTTTACAGGAGGATCAGGAAAGGCAGGTACCAGTACAGGCAACAGAATAGGACCAACGCCTACAAGTCTGGCAACCAAAACAACACAGAGGTCTCCAGGGGGACGAAGTTCAAAGACCCCAATTAATGAACAACGTAATAACGCAAAAAACGAAATAGGTAATGTGGCTGCACTTCTCTTACTCCCAGATAACTCAATACTTATTACTGGTACTCTGTTTAAAACACTCTAAACAGTACTAGAATAACTTTGTATGTCATACAATAAGAATGGGGATTTGGTCGAGTGGATATGTGCATTTCCCATTTCAGCTGGGCAACTGGTGCCAAAGGTTGCAACTTCCAGTCTCTCCCGTTCCGAACATAAAATATACATCTTCTGTAGGCAGGTTAAGATTTTGTCTCAAATACACACAGACGCAAACACACTCATGCTCGCACAAACAGACTTGGTCTGTCAGTCTGTCTGTCTGTCTGTCTCTCTCTCTGACACACCAACACATACATAAGTTTATGCTAACTATATAGGAATGAACTAGACCAAATAGGATACTACAGCATGTATTGCAGAATAATATGTAAAGCCACAGAGGCTTAGAGCTGAAGCTGTTGTCCATTTCGAAACAAAATGACTGTGCAACCTCTTTTATGAAGCAATGTGACTTTTGAAGATTATGTCACTTGTTTGTGTTGACACTGTTTGTGGACTTGAAATGAAATAATGCGATTACACTAGTCAATATAGATTTGTTTGACCCGGTATGGGATTTGAATATCCAGAGAACACCCACAAAGTGATATACTAAATTTCAAATCTCAATTGATGTTACTATTGCAAACAGTCAGGTATGACTTTGTGAAAAACATCATTTGTGAACTTGAAATATTTATAGAACATCTGCCCAGTACAAATAAATACAATTCAGAACAGTAACACAATAATCCGTCCTGCTGCACAATGGGATATACCTATGCCATATAAAGGATAAAAACAATTTACTGATCCAGCACATGAGGTCATATTTTCACGTAAACATGTTTTATATTAGACCCATGCAGTCAACAGCATATACCTTACAAACATACTCATTGTAACAAAGAAACCTACAGTCTTTTGATAATTTGATATACAGTTTTTATCAGTTTTTCTGACCCCCCCAAAAAAAAATGTTACATGCCATGATGAATATCACTTCTGATTTTGTCTGCATGAGGATTTTTTTTTAAATGGAATGCCCTATGTCTGTTTTACATTGTACAACTTAAAAACAGCTTGACCTATCATATGAAACAAAGAGTTGCTTAAAAGCAAATCTGTGTGTGAAAAGGTTGGATATGTTGATAGCAATAATGGTCCCATTAATTTCCCACCAAAATGCTGTTGGTTCCTATTCGGTAGTACATGTTAGGGACTGTACATAATAATCATGTATCTTATCTCCACACTTATGTCAGATATGAAACAGTTTTACTTTCAAATACAAAGGATTTGCATGTACTGTGTATCTGTCTCTGTTGATTTGTGTGCACATTTTGATAGCAAGAATAGTCTGAAATATGATTTGTGAAATATCCTCATGGTACTGGAAATTGTACACTATCTGGAACCACTTTGAAAGGTGGGTGTCATAAAAGCTTTTTTTAAGGGGGGTGTACAGTGGAATCTCTTTTTGAAGGCCTACTAAGGGACTGGGAAAAAGGTGGTCTTAGTTATGTTAATGTGGGAGTGGTCTGAATGAGGATATAACTTGAGTACAGTGGTACCTCTTTTGAGAGACCACCCCTACAGCGGGTCAAAATGTGGTCTCTCAAAGCAGGTGGTCTTTCATTAGAGGTAGAATAACATGGAAAAGATAGCACAGTGTTCTGAGAGAGCGGTCTTAAAAAGATATGCGGTCTCATTAGAGGGGTCTTTCAAGAGAGGTACCACTGTATTAGCAAAACTGAATTTGTAAATTGGTGAGCTGCAGATTGAAATGGTTCCTTTATTGAGGTGGTCTTAATTTGGAGATTCTAGTGTACGCTAATGCTGGTGGAGTAGGATATTTTAATGTTCAGTAGCAGAATTTTGAAAGACACCTCTTCTTTGTTTTTACTGCATACCATACTGACCATAATTTGGAACAATCTTATTATGTGTATGCTAGATTGAAACAAACTTATTTGCTGTACCAGTGTACTAGGGTTCTCTCCACCCCGTCCCAACCTTCGTACCTTTTGCAGTGCATGTATTTTTCTGTATTTTTGGTGGCTTTGTGTCATTTTATTCCTTATGTAATCAAGAAACCTACTCCTTGTTTCCTCTTTCCAGTTCCACACCCTCAACTTACCAAATCCTATCCTTCCAGTCCTGTTACTACATGTATTTCAACCACTTCCTTCCTGATATGCACATCTGTTATGGGAACAATGTTCATTTTCTCCCTTTCATCAGATTAGAAAGTTATGTCATGGTACCATGAAAATAGAATGATTCAGAATTGCTGCTGCCACAGTACCCAGTACCATGAAAAAAATGAAGAGAACTAAAATCTATTACCATGGTACATTGGCAACAGAGCCATCCTAATTTGAATGTCGAGGTTTTACAGAATAATTGTGTACTGGTCAGTGTATTTATGGAAATCAGTATTCAATATAAAATAGTAGAACAATGGGGTACAGAGGTCCTATGTTATGCTTTCATCATCACCAGAAATACAAATTTTGTTCAGAACACACATATAACTGATCATATGTTGGAAATATTTGCATTACAGGAGAATCAGGAAAGGCAGTTATTGGCACAGGCAAACCAATAGCACCAACACCTTCAAGTCTAACAACAAAAATAACACCTAAGTCTCCATGGGTACCAAATTCAAAGACTCCAACTGCAGGTAAGCTTGAACAAACAGAGGAAAGAGGAGAGCACAGAGGTAATGTGAGTGCTCTTCTCTTCCCCCCAGACAACTAACAGTTATTACCCATTCTGCAAGCACTGTGAATAGTACTAGTATTACTTTGCATGTCAAACATCCTCATTAGGCTGGTCTCTCTCTCTCTCTCTCTCTCTCTCTCTCTCTCTCTCTCTCTCTCTCTCTCTCTCTCTCTCTCTCTCTCTCTCTCTCTCTCTCTCTCTCTCTCTCTCTCTCTCTCTCTCTCTCTCTCTCTCTCTCTCTCTCTCTCTCTCTCTCTCTCTCACACACACACACACACACACACACACACATGTACAGTTATGCTTATGTCACAGTTAACAGCAAAATGCATTGCTGGTATTTGGCTGCCGTTGTGCTAGTTTCATTTCTGTGTTGAAAATATTTCCATTTTTTTTAAAGTGTTTCAAACACTCAGAGCAATGTATTCCAAACTGTTGCACACACTTTGAGCAATGTGTTTCAAACACCTTGAGGGAAATGTTACCCTGCCCTTGCTTTGTGTTTTGTTGACACTGTGGGATCTTGACAACCTTGTTTTTCATTTCTACACATTGAAAAACAAAGGTTTGACATTCATTCAGCAATAATATTCCATTTAATACTGTATTTTCTGCATCATATTTAATTGCACATTGTAAAATCACTAAGACCATCAATAGACCAGTTCATAGGACTCGGGTTTATTCGGTTCACTTCGGGAAGCGCACCCTGCTTTGTTTACATTCTGTGCTGGACTACGCTGGCCGGATTACACGTGGAAGCATAAGAAAGTAAAACACAGGATGTCCTTGGATGTAACGAAAAGTCAAACCGTCAGCAATCTGTTAATGCACGTTTCACCACTGATGTGACAATTTAAGTAAAAGATTTGCACTGTTCAACACAATCCATGCTGTAATCACTAGCGTTTGCTGTGCCATCCGTGGCACAGTTGATGTGCTTTTTAATCACAGTGAAATTGAAATGACAGTGATCAACTACATCAAGACCTTCAGCTGGATTTAGACTAATTGTGCTTTGACTACGAGGGTGGGCTTGTTGCTCTGAAATAGGCATGAACAAATAATATTCTGGGAGGCCATTGTAATGGGATGTCAGCCTGAGGATGACAGTGAAACCAGAAGTAAGCGTGGGTCATGATCGATACCAATTTCAGTTACTTGGGATGTGGTCATGGGGAAAGTAACATTAAATAAACAATGTTAGAGGTTATTCTTTTCGTTGTATAGGGTCCAGTTTCATAAGTGCACATGAAATTTTTGTCAAACCATGCCACAGCATGTTGTAGTCAGTTGTTTTGGGCCTAAATCAATTCCGATTCTTCTCATTCAACAATGAAAGGGAATCCAAACCAATGTTTGCCATGTGTGCAAACATTTCGGGGACAGCAGTCATGAAGGCCTTACAAAGATTACATGACTTTTTCAAGATGGCAAGGTTTCAAGTTGTAAATCTTTCCAAGCCTCATCTGCCAGTGATTATGAGTGAATGAATTTCCTAAAGACACTCTGCAATGACATCATAATGAATTTTAAATGATACAGGAAATTTTAGTAATTTTGGTATTAGTAAGTATACTTACCTTTCAACCACCATTGCCAACACCTCTGTGTCTGGAGCAAACGTCCAAGACATAATGTTGAGTTCATTCACTTGATTCCAAAACTTGGCTGTCCCATGGTACCATGTCTCTGTTCCCATGGATCCTGTGGTGACATCCTGATGAGCATGCTCCCCATATCATCCTTCCTCTTTTAATGAGTGGTCAGTTGACGTTAGCTATAAGGAAGGAAGTGGCATGGCTGGGTGTGCCTCTGTGGTGGTTGAGAAGTACACTTACTAATACCAAAAGTACTACAAATTTCACATATTGGTCGTGTAACGTTACCTCTTGACCACCATGGCCGATTTATAGACGCAAAGGTGGAGGGTGTAACATTACTAGCATACTGACCACAAATGACCACCGAGACCAGCAGCCTGGGGGGTAACCATCAGTCTCCATGTGACACCTGAAGGGAAAACCTAAGAGGTACGAGGACTTCAGGCCGCCAACAGCAGAATCCAGCGTACCTCAGGCCGCCAACAGCAGAATCCAGCCAAAGCCAGAAACCCTCCTTACCGACCAGCCTGGGACTGCACTGAACCTCCCAGAACTGGTCTGCCAACATGATAGTTGTCCACCGCATGGGTAGACGCTGTCTGTTTCTACTCCTTTGGACCTGGAGATCTAACAGGACCTAGTTGTGAAACTGGCAGGCCCCGGGGGGCTGGTATATGGTTCCATAGGGCAGCGAACACTTGTGTCAACCGACTGTAATGACAGCAGGAAGGACTGCCAGATGCAAGTCCGAAATTAAGACAATTTAGTGAATAACCATAGGCCCACTAAGAAGTGTGCCGACCTATAGACTGCATCAGATCTAACCACCCTCCATGCTATGGATACTGCTCTTTCCCCAGAGGAAATAGCCTTGTGCCCTGTGAGAGCCCTTCGCTGGACCATGGTGGCTGCTCTGATGGGATCCAGAAAGCCTAATGGACAGGTGTTGGAACCTAAACAAAGGAGCCTGTGATGCTCGCAAATGCGTAAATACCCTCCTCCAGCACTATCATGTCACGCAAGTAGTGCTCAGCGAAAGTCATAGACGATCGTCAGAGCCTCAACAACCCCTACATTCCTTAGGTCACACCAGGAGCCATTAAAGGCTCCCATCTTGTGAGCTGTGGCTGAGACAAGCTCTAAGGCACCAGGCTGGTGCAGAGCAGTCTCATAGGCCTTAAGGATCATCTGCTTAATCCACAAAGAAATCGTGTTTCTGCTGACTTGCTTCTTCAAGGGTTACCAAGTGGTAAAAAGAGGGCAGACCTCTGTCCCCTGAAACCATCCATGCATGAAAGGTACCAGCAAAGGGCTCTCACAGGACACATAGCTCTTTCCTCCTGGGAAACAGCAGTATCCATAGTACGGAGGGTAAAACCCTTGAAGGCCATAGCCATATCTCAAGACACTTGGTTTTTCACAAAGTAGGCCAAGTGAGGCCTTTTGGTCACCTTGGAGCGGTCAAGCGACCATTGGATTGGTTCATGAGCTAAAGTGTGGATGTTGCCTCAAAGCCCCTGAAACGAATGTTAACACAAAACAAGTTCCCACACCCAGTACTTGAGGTCCACCTGTCGGAGGTCCTGGAGGCATTTAAAGAGCCACTTCTTCAACTTGATTGAGACCAGTGGAAGGTCGTACTGTGGTAAGACCTGCCTCCCTGCCGGCCTGTCTGTGTAGAAGGATGCAATGAGCACTGACAGATAAGGATCGCACCCAATGCAAATGTCAAGGACATTCATGGGGGTTGAGAAGATGGCTGATTAGAATCCCTCCACTGTTCTCGAGCTCCTCCAAAGGACTTCCCATTGATAAAGCAGGAAGTCAACAATGTCCGTAATATGCAGACACCAAGGGTGAATTCTAAGCGCACTAGTCTGAATACACCTTCTAGCGAGCCAAAGGTTGCTCCAGTCCATGGCTAGAGCATCCACCGCTAGAGCCTGGGGGTCCTGGACTGGGGAGATGTAAACCAGTAGTTTCGCATTTCCACGTGTCACAAACAGGTCCACATATGGAGTTCCCCATCTGGCCCACATGGCTTGAATAACCTGTGAATGGAGCGACCACTCCATCCCTACTGGCTGATCTCTTCTCCAGAGTTGGTTAGCCTGGACATTTTGATGTCCCAGGACATGCCTTGCGTGTGTGTGGATGTTGTTTGGAGTACCATCCAGTGATGCGTTTGGCTAACTCCTTCAGCTTGCGGGAACGCGATCCACCTAGCCAGTTGAGCTTCACGACCACAGTTGTGTTGTTGCATATTATGAGGACATGTTTGTGCTCCACTAGGTCCTGGAAGTGGAGTAGCCACAAGCGTATCCCCTCCAGTTCTAACCAGTTTATGCTGTGAGACCCAAAGAGCACTGGCCAATGGCCTGACACTGTCCAGTGAACCGGGTGAACACCAGCAGTGCCGTGGCAAGGCTAAACAGAAACGCCCTGAACTGGTAAATTTGGTCTGTGAATGCGAACTACAGATACTTCCGTAAAGTCTCTGCAATTGCACATGGAAGAACATGTCCTTGAGATCCAGTGACATTGTTCATTCCATGGGCCGCAGGACCGCTGCTACTGACTCGGGGATCTCCATCTGGAAAGATGTTCTATCACTTGGTGCCATCGTCCGTCCCACTTAGGAACAAGGAAGAGTAGATTGTAGAAGCCGGGAGAATTATGACTGTCCACCGGCTCTATGGCACGCTTGCTGGAAACTTCAGAACTGCTTCTAGGAGCACTTATGCTTTGGGTTTGGCTGCGGGCAGCGCAAACCACTTGGGTGGGCCTGCGGTGTGCCCCTGGTGATCAACCACTCACAACAATGAATTTGCAAGAAGTGACACCTGGTCTGGCCAATCCCACACAGCCTCCGTGATGTGCACAGAACCCTTGAGGTCATCCAGGAGAGACCTCACTGACTCAAGGCAGAAGCAGCAAGCTGCTCTGCCAACAGACTCTTCTCACACTCAGCAGCAGTGGCGGCAACAGCAGAAGAAGACGATGTCTCCAACCACAAGTGCTGTTCCTGGCAGAGCTTGAGTTTCGCTTACCTCTCAAGGGAGGGAGGTAGGGTACCCGGCTCGAATGTGGGAATCAGAGGTATTGCCAGCTGTTCACTGTGGGGTGAAGACGCCGCAGGTGCAAGATGCAAAGCTGGCACTGCAGTTGGAAGCAATGAAGGTTGCACTTGGGTCACCAGAGGGGCCACTATCACAGGAATGAAAGGTGCACTAACCAGAAGGTGCCACCACAGACTTGGGTGCCTTGCTTCCATCTCCAGCTTGCCTGGACTTACAATCCAAACTCTTGAAACCGGGAGCTCAGGAAGTTCATCCCAGCTTGGGTGGCTTTTCGGATCTCTGGAATTTACGATCAGAGCTCTCGGACTAGCCGAGGTTCTGGAATGCCCAGACGGGAACCCGTAGGCTTCCAATCCGGCTGCACTGACTTGTGCAATTTCTGCTCCAAGCACTTGGACGAGAAGGACTGAGATCTCAAAAGCTTCAATCTGAGTTTGACTGACCTCTTCGAAGGGGATGCCAAAGAAGCAGTCTGAGAGGGAGCGATCAGTGCAACAAATCAGCCACAACTGTGTACTCCAAGCCATAGACTGCAAGGCAAGGGCAATCAAGGGGTCAGTGACTAGAGATGCACTGGTCATCTTGGGTAAAGCTGGGCACTCATGATCTCATGAAGAAGATCTCTTGTTGCCCTGCTTGCAACTACGCCGCCTCTTCTCCTTGCTTTCCTGGGGGGTTTCTGGTGTAGAGACGGCAGCCAGTTAGGTCTGTGAGCGAGCCATGTGGGTTCATCTTCACTTCTCTTGTGGTGTCACTGGCAAATATTCAGTGGAGTCAGATTCTGAAGCTTGGCGTTTGGTAGCTATGGCCTGCCGCCTACGCCTTGCTTTAACACTCTAATTCTGTGCCTGCATGAAGAGCAGCCATTTGTCTTCTCTCCAATCCCCACAGTATTTGCACTTTTGTTCACATGACTAACTTGCCCAGCTGGAGGCGATATCCATAGCAAAACTGATGATTGTCCCAGGCTGCCATATAGTGGTTCTATGAGTCTACCTTCTGCCATCTACCCAACAAGGATGTGGGTGAAGTGGTTACTGGATCAACACCTATGGCTTGCTGCTGAATTGCCAGGTGTACACTGTCTTCCAGCTCTCAGCGATCTAAATGTCAAAACACCATCTTTAAAATCTAGTTTTCAAGCCAAATCACCAGCTCTAATTCAGGTTTTGGAATCAAGTGAGTTAACTCAAGTCGATTTCTTAGGCATTTGACCCAGACACAGAGGTCTTGGCAATGGTGGTCAAGAGGTAACTTTGTGAAACTAAAAGATTGGATTTTTGATCCAGACATGGCTAATATGTAGGTGGGAAGACTCTTCTCTGCCAACAGTTACAGAGAAAAGCATTTTTCTTTGGCCCTATGCAGCATACGTGGCCTGTCAATTGGACAAACGTGTCACACACTTGTGACAACAGGCATTAAAATTTCATTCAGCTCATCCACCCTGTAGACTGGGAAGCAATATGTAATTGATGTCATAACAGTTACGTCATGTGATTACTTTGTCCATACCCATGGTCACATTATACTGCACTTGAAAAGGGTGATGTATCTAACACAACATTCAGTTTGTGTTGAATCACAGAGCAGAGACTCATGTGTGTTTACCCTGGGATTGAGCAGAATTTACTCACCTCTGATGAGTCCAGTATGGACAGAACCAGTCAGGCATTTTAGCATATCGTGTATCTACTATCATCAACACTTGCCTTGTCTTTCTATTACATGTACGACGATAATAAAACAGAACTAAAATTTGTTTCATAGTACATTGGCAACAGAGCCATCCTTATTTGAATGTTGTAGTTCACCAGAATAATTATGTACCAGTGGATTTATGTAAATCAGTATTAAATTAAAAATAGTAGTACAATGGGGTACAGAGGTCCTATGTTATGCTTTCATCCTCACCAGAATTACTTGTAATATTGACAGGGCAGAAATAAGAATCTTATCACAGTACACTGATCATATGTTGGAAATATTTGCATTACAGGAGTATTGGGAAAGACAGGTACAGGCAAGACAAAAGGACCAACGCCTTCAAGTCTGACAACCAAAGCAACACCTAAGTCTCCAGGGGGACGAAGTTCAAAGACCCCAACTAAAAATTCAGATAAAGACACATGGGACAAAGGACATCAAGGAGGTAATGTGGCTGCTCTTCTCTTCCTGCCAGATAACTAAACAGTACTAGTATAACTTTGCATGTCATACATTCTCTTGAGGCAGCTTGAGATTTTGGTATGAATACATACATAGACACAAACACACACTCTTTCTCACACTCACTCATACATACATACATACGTACGTATGTACGTACGTACATACATACATACATACATGTACATACATACATACATACATACATACATACATACATACATACATGTAAATTTTATGGAAAGAAATAGACCCAATAGGATACCACAGCATGTATTGCGTAATAATGTGTAAAGCCACAGAGGCTTAGAGCTGAAGCCCTCATTCATTTTTGAACAAAATGACTGTGCAACTGCAAAGTGGTTTACTTTTCACATCACAGTGAATGTTAATATTGCAGACAGTCAAATATGACTTTTTGAAGCCATATTTTATTTGTCAGCTTAAAATAATATTAGAACATCTGCCTTGTGCAAATAAATACAGTCCTAGATTAACACAATAATCCCTCTTGTTGCACAATGGGATATACCTATGCCATATAGAGGATTAAAGTGTCAAACAGTGTACTAGTCCAACACAACAGGTTGTATTTTGACTTTCATAGTCTACCAATCTGGTCAGCAGAACAATCTCTATGAACATAGTTATTCTAACACAGAAACATACCACCTGTTGCTCATATAATATACAAACGTTATAAATATTCCTGACCAAAAAAACAAAACAAAACAAAACAAACAAACAAACAAACAAACAAACAAACAAAACTTGCATACCATGATGAATATCACTTCTGATTTTATCCAAATAAAGTTTTTAAAAGTGGAATACTCTATATCTGTATAACATTGTGCAATGAATATCTTCAAAACTATTGTAGGTAGAAGTGCCATTCCAACTTCAATTTGTAGGTTTGTGTTGTAATGCAATGGAACCATAAGCAAAAGTTGCAGAATATTAATTAATTCAAGTTAGGGAACCTGAAAAGTTAAAAGGTTGAATATCTTCAAACTATTGTAGGTAGAGTTGCAATTTGAACTTCAATTTTTAAGTTGGGCACTTGAAAAGTTAAAATGTTGATTACCTTCAAAACTATGATAGGTAGAAATTCCATTCCAGCTTCAATTCATAGGTTTGTACTGCATGTGAATCCAGTGAACCAAGAACAAAAGTTGTAGAATTTGAATTTATACCTATTTTGGGGACTTGAAAAATTTAAATATTGAATATCTATCTTCAAAACTATTACTGTATAATCATAAATTTTCACGAGGGCTAAATATTCCTAGGTAGACACTATTTGGAAATATTAAACTAAAAAATTGTGGCAGATTAAAGCTAATAAAGTCACAACACAAAGACATCTTTTACATAGTACTTTGAAAGATGAAAAGAAAGTTCCACACACAAAAATGGGGAGGTCTTGTACAATTAATACTTTTTTTAGCTCTGCTGACTTGCTTGTCAGGATGAGCTTTGAAGAGGCTCAGTTGTCGGCCGTCCCTCCATTCACAATTACATTTTCAACTTCTCCAACCGTCAGCGAGATTCACTTCTAACTTGGTGGCACTGTACCTTGGGTGGGTCTTTGCCAACTTTGTTCAAATGGTCATGCTCTAGTGATTTTTAGCTCTGCTGACTTCTCAGTCAGCAGAGCTTATAGAATCTGTTTGCGTCCGTCATCCGCCCGTCCGTCCGTCCGTCTGTCGTTAGACTTTTTATATTTTCGACTTCTTCTCAAAAACCACTACATAGAATGTTTTGATTTTGCACATGGATGATCCCCAGGTGGACCTCTGTCAAGTTTGCGAAGGAGATGATGATGCAATAATTTTTCTATTTTTTATGAATTTTTTAATTTATTTTTTGACAAAAATTAAAATTTCTTCATCTTAAGAACTACAAAGCCAATTGCTTTGATATTGCACATAGGGTCATCTGGGGTCAACTAGTTCTTATTTTGGCCACCAGGTGGCGCTGTGATTTTAAAAATTTTTTTTATGAATTATTGCCTGTTAAGGCTATTTTCGACTTCTTCTCCAGAACGGCTGAACAGAATTGTTTTAAATTTTATCAGAATATAGTTGGACATCAGACAATGAAAGTTTGCAAAAATAATATGGATATGTTAATTTTAGGCAAAGTTATGGGATATCAAACTTTGCAACTGTAAGGAAGTGCTGCAGCTGTATATATACATATATATATATATATATATATATACATATATATATATATATATATATATATATATATATATATATATATATATATATATATATGGCAATACAGTGCATATATTACACTATTGTATTTACCCTGTTGACTTCTTCTCAAAAACCGCTGTATGGAATGTTTTAACTTTGCACATGGATGTTGCCCAGGTGAACCTCTACCAAGTTTGCGAAGGAGATGATGATGTAATAATTTTTCAATTTTTAATGAATTTTTAAATTTATTTTTTGAAAAAAAAAAAAAATTTCTTCATCTCAAGAACTACCAGGCCAATTGCTTTGATATTGCACATAGGGTCACCTGGGGTCAACTAGTTCTCATTTTGGCCACCAGGTGGCACTGCGATTTTTTTCCTATTTTTTTTTATGAATTTTTGCATGTTAAGGCTATTTTCGACTTCTTCTCCAGAACAGCGTGATAGAATTGCTTAAAATTTTATCAAAATATAGTTGGACATTAGACAATGAAAGTTTGCGAAAATAATGTGGATATGTTATTTTTTGACAAAGTTATGCGATATCAGACTTAGTGACTGTAAGTGAGTCCTGCCACTGTACACCGGCAGCCATTGAAACAGCAAGGTATGTCAATCGATAATACATGTACTACCATCAGCAAAGCTTATAGAATCCATTTGCGTCCTTCCGCAAAATTTATTTTAAGGACAAACTTTGCGACCACTCTACATACATGTATATAGCTGTACAAATCTAGACTGCAGTCCATGTGTTCCAATACTGTAAAAGCAGATCCCAGTCAGCAGAGCACAGGATCATCATCATCCTCTTGTTTAATTTTATATGAACTTTTGGTACTTTTTGGAGGCAAATTTTTTTTCCAAAACTGCTCATCCAATTGCTTTGATATCACACAGGAACACTCCTGATGACTCCTTGTTCTTAATTTGTTCATTTCACCAGGTGGCACTGTATTTTTTTTTTGTATTTTTTTAAATGATTCTATGTGTGTTTTTGCAATTTTTTTCTCTAGAACCATAACTCAGATTAAGCTGAAACTTGGTGGATATGTTCCTTGTGAAAGGGTCAAACAAAGTAGTTCACCAGGTGGCACTGCTGTAAATTCCTGGTTTTTAGCAATTTTTATAAATTCAGGTACTTATTGTAAATGCACCTTTCCTATTGATTACTATGTAAGTCAATGGGCCTTCTAATGCCAATTCACATTTTTGACTTCTCTGAAGCCATCATCCAGATTGACTTCAAACTTGGTGACGATGTACCTTGGGTGGATCTCTACCAAGTTTGTTCAAATGGCCATGCTCCAGTGAATTTTTTACTTTTTATAATTTTTTTTCTTTTTTTGGCAAATCTTAAAATATCTTCTCCAAAATGCACACCCAATTGCTTCGATACCACACAGGAACACTTCTAGGGACTTGTAGCCCTTAATTTGCTCACCGCAATTTTTTTCCGATTTTCTAAATGATTTTTTTCTGTTATTTTAATATTTTTCATTCTGCTCCAAAACTCACTCAGATTAAGCAGAAATGTTGTGGATATGTTTCTTGTGAAAGGGTCACTAGGTGGCACTGCTGTGGATTTCTGATTTTTAATGATTGTTTCAATTCACGTATTTATAGGAAAATGCACCCTTCCTATAGATTACTATGTAAGTCAATGGACATTCTAATGCCAAATCACATTTTAGTGAATTTTTGTTCAGGCAAATCTAAGAAATACTTCTAAAGGTCATATGCAGTCAGCTAAAGCTCAACTCAGGTCTGTTCAGTTGCAACTTTGATTTTGTGAACAAACTTGAGTCACCTGATCATATGCTGTGCACACAGCCCTTTATTTTTCTGTAGTGGTGTCAATTTGGAAAAATAAATCTCGCAAAAATCTCCTTTAAGGCTTAATCAGGAATTTTTTTGCTCAGGACTAGAAATGATTATACAGTATGCATAGATGTGCCATGCTGACTTCATCCTAGGTTTGGCCATCATCAATTTTGGCCAGAGTTAGTGCTCAGACTCCACTAAAGCTAGAATCTCTGAACAGTGTGTGGTCCTATCAGTGAAATTGAAATAATGCAAATACGAGCAACAGTACTAGACTTGTACATGTCTGTAATATACCAGACATACAACAGGCCATGATCTGTCAACACAAGTCAATTACATTTATTTGTACATCACTAGGATTTGTTGTTTATACTCATGTCAGTCTAACACTTTTATGCAACTATAGACAGTGTGGTGACCATTTTGTCATTAGTCCTATGCTGTAGTATCAAGAGTGATCCACGAATGAATCAAAGTTGCAATAAAAAAAATGTACTGTTAGAGAAGTAAAGTTTCTCACTAGATGACCAAATCTTGTTGGTTTGCTGACACTTAACATTCCATTTTATCAGATTTCTGTCATATAGCTTTTTATGCTAAGCGAATGCCTGCCTTACGCATTCTGCAGAATGTATAGAGGGAATGTAAAGTTAAAAATTTGTGAAAAGTATAAATGCCAGGGCTATAAAAAATTATGTTTTACTTAACGCACATATATAGGACATAAATTGTAAAAATGTAAATGTCTCAAATGCCCTATTGTTGATTTAATTGCACATTTTCATTGCTCTAGCATGTTACTGTGAGTGAATTTGTTACTTTTTGTAGCACCTGAAGGCAAAATGCTGCACACAGTCATAATTTGTTATACATGTGTATCCTTACCTTCCTTGAATTTGCATGTACAAGGCAATAACTTTCCTTTCCAGGCACATATGCAGATTTGCTTTGAAGCAAATCTTCCCTCCTTCCTACCTGTACCAACAAATTTGTCAGACCTTTTGAAGACTATTGTATATAGAAACTCCAGACCTGGCATGATTATATTTTGTACATAAAGTCTGGCTTTTTTATGAAAGGGGGTAATGCTTTTGAAAATATGGAAATTAGGGCCTTTTCAAAATTTTAATCTTGATTACATGTATATTCAAAACTATTATAGTTAGAGGTGTCATTCCAACTTCAATTTATTGGTTTATCCTGTAAGCACATCCAATGAACCACGAACAAAATTTGGAGAATTTCAATTAATACTAATTAGGGGCACTTGAAAAGTTTGAATGTTGAATATGTTCCAAATTATTACAGGCAGAGGTGTCATTCCAACTTCAATTCATAAGTTTGTGCTGTAGTCACATCCAGTGAACCACAAACAAAAGTTGTAGAATTTGGATTCATACCTATAAGAGGGATTTGAAAAATTTGAATATCTATCTTCAAAATTATTGTGCATAGATATGCCATTCAGACTTCACATCCAAGGTTTGTCCATTATCAATTTTTTCCAGAGCTAGAATCTCTGAAGAGCCTGTGGCCATGTATCATTGAAGTTGAAATAATGCAAATCAGCATCAACAGTAGCAGACTTGTTCATATTTATGATGAACCAGATATACAATAGGCCATGATCTGTCATCAGCAGTCAGTTACATGTATATGTATATCACTAGGATTTGTTTAAACTCACATCAGATGTAACACTTTCATGCCACCATACGGTGTCATCAGTCCATGCTGTAGTGTCAAGAGTGATCCATAAATAAATCAAAGTTGCAATAAAAAAGTGTACTGTAGACAACTAAAGGCTAACTCACATTGTTTAGGGTCGTGCAAAAAGGCTTGTGCTATACTATATATAGCGCACATTTAGGACAAATATTTTTGCCCCATGTGTCTACTTAACTACCCCATGTCCCTGCTCATTTTAGCACATTCTTGCAAAACCATTCTGCCAACTGCTACTTCAAATCAAACAAAAGTTTTCAGACACAAAATTGCACACTGACAGGTTTGCACAGATGCACAAACTAGGGCCCCATACTTTCTAGACCATTGAAATCAGCATATTTGCGTTACAGAGGGATCGGCAAAGAGACCTACAGACAAGAGCCCCACGCCTTCAATGCGGTCTAGTCTGGCATCCAAAACAACACCGAAGTCTTCAGTAGGATCAAGTTTAAAGACCCCAATTAAAGGTAAACCTTAACAAACAGTGAAAGAGAACAGCGAAGAGGTAATGTGGCTGGACTTCTGGTCCTCCCAGATAACTAACATTTATTACATCTACTCTGTTAGGACTCTCAACAGTACCAAAACTTCATGTCATACATCCTCATCAGGCAGGTTAAGATTTTGTCACAAATACATAATATAGACACAAAAACACACACACACTCTGTCTGTCTGTGTCTCTCTTTCTCACACCCACACCCACACCCACACCTATATATCAATATATAGGCTCTTGTAAATTTTATGGAATGAAATAGACCAAATAGGATACTACAGCATGTATTGCAGAATAGACCTGTTCATACCGACTTGTACCGAACTTTTCTGGACCCAAATTAATTATACACTTCAAACTCTTCAATGCATTCCGTTGTTGGCCTGACTGTCCAATCAGCAAGTGGCTGAGTCTGGCCCACGCCTTCAAATGTTCACAACGGATGCCATGGCTAACACTAGTGATTACAGCATGGATTGTGCTGAACAGTGCAAATCTTTTACCTAAAATGTCACATCAGTGGTGAAATGTGCATTTTTAGTTTGCTGACGGTTTGATTTTTCATTAAACCCAAGCACACCCTGTGTTTTACTTTCTGATCCTTCCACGTGTAATCCAGCCAGCGTGGTCAAGCACAAAATGTAAACAAAGCAGGATGCGCTCCCCGAAGTAAACCAAATAAACCTGAGTCCTATGAACTGGTCTATTACGTGTAAAGGCACAGAGGCTTAGAGCAGAAGGTCTTGTTCATCTGGCAACAAAATAATCCCAGAACCTCTGTAGTAAAGTGATATGACTTTTGGCAATCAAGTCGTTTGTTTGTGTAGACCCTATTCAGTGACTTGAAATAAAATAACATGATTTTGCTGTTCAATATTGCATTCCTTGACCTAGTATGGGACCTTAGCATCCAGAGAATACCCAGAAAGCTGTTTACTAAGTTTCACATCACCATTAAAGTTAGTATCCCAGGCAGTCAAATACATGTATGATGTTGTGAAACCATGTTTAATTTGTGAACTTGAAATATGAATAGAACTTCTGACTCATACAAATAAATACACTTTAGAAAAGTAAAAGTAACACAATAACCACACTTTTTGCACAGTTGGCCTTACATGTGCCATATCAATGACAAAAGTGTCAAACAATGTACTAATCCAACACAACAGGTCAACGTAACAGTCCATATGAACATAGTCATTATAACACAGCAGCATACTGACCCATGCTCATTTAATATACAGTACATGTATTTGTCAATACATGTACTCTTGACTACGAAAAACAAAATGCATACCATCATGGATATCATTTCTGATTTTGTCCACATGAAGAATTTTTTTGTCCCCATCCAGCAAAGGTGGTATAGAGCGACATAGGAACAGCAGGGATAGGGGCTCTGTCCATCTGTCTGTTGCATTCTTTCTTTCTTTCTTTCTTTCTTCTTTACCGGCAAATTTGTCCGACACTTTTCTTGAACACTATTATACATAGAAACTCCAAACTTGGCATGATTGTACCTCCATACAAGGAGTTTGACCGTTTTATACAAAGGAATGAAGATGTTTAAAATTATGCAAATTAGGGGCATTGAAATTTTGAATCTTGAATATCTTCAAAAGTATAATAGATAGAGATGTCATTCCAACTTCTACTAGGGGGTTATTGACCATTGCGCATCTAATGAATTTAAAACAAACGTTCTAGCAATTTAAATTATGCTAATTAGCAGCATATGAAATTTTAAAACTTGAATATCTTCAAAACTATTATAGATAGAGATGTCATTTTAACTTCTACTAGGGGGTTATTGACCATTGCGCATATAATGAATCTAAGGCAAAAGTTGTAGTAATTCAAATTATGCTAGTTAGCAGCATTTAAAATGTTTAAACTTGAATATCTTCAAAACTATCATAGATAGCAATGTCATTTCAACTTCTAATGGGGGGTTGTTGATCATTGCGCATCTAATGAATCTAAAACAAAAGTTGTAGCAATTTAAATTATGCTAATTAGCAGTATTCGAAATTTTCAATCTTGAATATCTTCAACACTATTATAGATAGAGATGTCATTCCAACTTCTACTAGGGCGTTGTTGACCATTGCGCACCTAATGAATTTAAAATAAAAGTAGCAATTTAAATGCTGCTAAATAGCACCATTAGAAATTTTAAATCTTGAATAACTTCAAAGCTATAAATGATAGAGATGCCATTCCAACTTCTACTCCTGTGTTATGGAATAGTTGTACATTACCATACCAATATGCTTTGAAGACACACACACTGATTTGCTATGCAGCAAATCATCTTTCCTAGTTCACATATTCAACTTCATCTGCAAAACTGTTTGGCAGATTCACTTCAAACTTGGTGGGGCTATACCTTGGGTGAGTCATCTACCAAGTGTGGGTAAATGGTCACCGTCCAGTGATGTTTGTTTCTTTTTGTAATTTTTTGTTGATTTTTTTGCAAAATCTTAAACAATCTTTTTCTCCGAAAACCACTTGGCAAACTGCTTTGAAATTGCATAAGGACACTTCTTGGTACTCCTAGACCTTAATTTGTTCAACTGGTACTATAATTCTTTTCTATTTTGTTATGGATTTTTGTGTTTTTGCTATTTTCGACTCCTCCAAAACTGTCACTGAGATTGTGCTGAAACATGGTGTAAATGTTCCTTGTAGAAGGGTCACACAAATTTGTTCACCAGGTGGCATTGCTGTGGATGTGTGTGTGTGTGTGGGGGGGGGGCATGGATCCTTTGGATCATCTTGTTAAATGGAGTTTTGTATGTCTGGATGACATTGTACGACCTGAACACAGCCTAAACTATGAAAAAAGAGCTGCTTAAAAGTGTGTGTGTGAGTGTGAAAAGTTGGATGTGCTGATAACAAGAATGGTCCCTGTGATTTCCCACTAATATACTTTTGTTACCAATTCCATAATATTAGTGACTACATAATCAAAGGAGACAGAATTGTTTATCTATTTCCACACTTACATCAAATGTGAAACAGTTTAAGTTTCAGGTGCTAATGATTTGCATATATTTGTCTCAGTTGTTGACTGAGTGCACATTTTGACTATGAGAATAGTTTGAAATGGTGATTTGTCAAAATTTAATATCCTTCATTGTACTGGAAATTGTACCCCATGTGGAGCCACTTAGAAAGCTGGTTTTTTATTGAAGTAAATATTACCTAAGGGTGGGTGGCATGAATTGTTTGTGCAGGATTTAATGTGTATTTCAATACAGTGGCCCCACTCTTATAAGGCCCGAGGCCACCCCTTTTGAAAGGCCAGCATTCTTGTGCAGAAAGTATGGTATTTCCATTATATCCTCCCCCTCAAGAGAGGTCACCCCTTTTATAAGGCCACTTTTTGGCTGCATTTGTGGTGGCCTTATAAGAGGTGGAACCACTGTACTGGCATACTGGGAAATATTTTTTTTTCACTACCAGCACCTTGGAAACCCTCTTATTTGCTGTACTCCACACTGTACTTTTGATTGTTTTGGAACAGTTTTTAATTTTTTTTGTATGCATCACAGTACTGAGACAAACTTATTTCCTGTACCAGTGTACAAGGACCTGCCAGCCACTTCCTTTTGTTGTCCATGTATTGTCTGTATTTTTATGAATTATTTAAGCAGCAAGCCTTCAAATTCCACAACTTTTGATCATACATGTATATTCATCAGCTGAACCACAACAGAAAGCATATTACATATAATCTCCTGTCTACATTCTTTTCTATGTGTTTAATCTTATTGGGGATTGAAGTTTCCAAATGCTTCCAATTAGTGTAGTTTAATTATCTGTGATAGTTTTGAAGGTCCATGTATTCATCATCATTCAGATATTGCCACTCATTTGCCAAACCCCCACATGCAACACTTTGTGATACTTTATTTCCAATTAATCCTTTTTCTATGCATTGCATTTCATTCTTTACATTGATGTCATCTTCCCACATGTCTTGCCAGACTTTATGTCATTTTATTCCTTCTCTACTCAAGAAATCTACTCCTTGTTTCCTCTTTCCACTTCCTCACCCGCGGCTTACCAAATCCTATCCTTCTGGTCCTGTTACCATGTTAACCACTTCCTTCCTGATATGCATGTCTGTTATGGCAACAATGTCTGTTTTCTCACTTTCATAAAATTAGAATGTTATATCATGGTACCAAATTAAAATAGAACAGAACTAAAATCTGTTACCATAGTACATTGGCAACAGAGCCATCCTTATTTGAATGTTGTGGTTTACCAGAATAATAGTGTACCAGTGCATTTATGTAAATCAGTATTAAATTAAAATAGCAGAACAATGAGGTACAGAGGTCCTTTGTTATGCTTTCATCCTCACCAGAATTACTCGTAATATTGATAGGGCAGAAATAAAAATCTTATTCAGTTTATGTACACAACTGATCATATGTTGGAAATATTTGCATTACAGGAGTATTGGGAAATACAGATACAGGCAAGACAAAAGGACCAACATATCCAAGTCTGACAACCAAAACAACACCTAAGTCTCCAGGGGGACAAAGATCAAAGACCCCGATTATAGATTCACATAAAGATACATCGGACAAAGAACATCAAGGAGGTAATGTGGCTGCTCTTCTCGTCCTCCCAGATAACTAACATTTATCACTTGTACTCAGTGTTAGCACACTAAACAGGACTAGTATAACTTTGCATGTCATACATTCTCTTGAGGCAGCTTGAGATTTTGTTATGAATACATAACATTCATAGACACAAACACTCACACTCTTTCTCCACTCACTCACTCATATGTATGTATGTATGTACGTATGTGCGTATGTACGTACGTACATACATACATACATACACACATAGGCCTGTGTAAATTTTATGGAAAGAAATAGACCCAGTAGGATACTACAGCATGTATTACGTAATAATATGTAAAGCCACAGAGGCTTACATACATACATACATACACACATAGGCCTGTGTAAATTTTATGGAAAGAAATAGACCCAATAGGATACCACAGCATGTATTGTGTAATAATATGTAAAGCCACTGAGGCTTAGAGCTGAAGCCCTCATTCATTTGGGAACAAAATGACTGTGTAACCTCTTGTAAGAAAGTAATAATGTGACCTTTGACAATCTTGTCCTTGGCTGGTGTAGACCCTGTTTGTGGACTTGAAGTAAATTTACATGATTTCACTGGTCAATCTAGCTCTCCTTGACCTGGTTTTTGACTTGAGCATCCATGCAACAGCCACAAAGTAGTTTGCTAAGTTTCACATCACAGTAAATGTTAACATTGCAAACAGTTAAATATGACTTTTTGAAGCCATATTTCATTTGTCAGCTTGAAATATTAATAGAACATCTGCCTTATGCAAATAAATATCATAGAAAGTGACACAATTATCCCACTTCTTGCAGAATGCGAAATACCTGTGCCATATAAAGGATAAAGGTGTCTAACAATGTATTAATCCAACAATGGTCAACAGCACAGTCCATATGAACTTAGTCATTATAACACAAAAACACACTTTTTTTCCTCGTCTAATAAACATTCTTTATCAGTATTCCTGACTAAAGAAAAAATACATGTATTAAAAAATCTTGCATTCCATGATGGATATCATTTCTGATTTTGTCCACACAGAGAATTTTTTTTTTAAAGTGGAGTTCTGCATGCCTGTATAACATCGTACAACCTGAACACAGCCTAAGCTGTGAAACAAAGAGTTGCGTAAAAGCAGATCTGTGTGTGTGTTGCCTCCTTAGCAGACTTTCTTTGCTAAAAAGCAAATCTGTGTGTGTTGCCTCCTTAGCAGACTTTCTCTGGTCCTGGGCAAAATTTTGTCCTTACTGTACAGCTTATTGTTTCAATAGGTAATTGACTGATATCATTGCCAGGCCTGACTTGACCAATAACAAGTCACTTGCCTGCTGCAGTGAGCCGGTAATGAATTATTAATGAGCTTAGGTTCGTCCAATCAGAAATCGCATCCTACGTCATGGCTCATTCTTCCACGACCACAGCTGCATACACAGTGATAACGACCGAGACCCTTGGTAGTAATTTGCTCCACACCTTGACAGTGTGTTTTATCAGCTTATATTTCGGTGATCTACTGGAGCTAAAGACATCAGAATGGAATAGCAGGATGCTGCCTATTCAAAGGAGACGTTTCTGCCGGTCTTTCATGCAGAAGGATGGAGTAAAATGTCGGAACTCCAAAGAACAGAGACTCCAACTCGCCTGTTTTCAGCGGGAGATCTCGAATTTTTTGCCCTTTTTCCAAATTCTCCCGTACTCCCACTTAGAATATGTTTTCTCCCGCCCAGATAAAAAACGGATGAGGTAAAAAAAAAAAAATCATCAAAATACACCAGTTTAACTCCTTTTTTTCAAAATTTTCTCACCCCAGGAGGGGGCGCTGCCTTCTCAGACGCATCCCCCAGCACAGTCGCTGTGCTCTGTCACATCTCCAGTTTCAATAGTACTCCAGGAGGGAGAATCTCCAGTTTGTATGAAGCTGTGGGTTGTAGTCTCTGAAAGAAGACTCTGCCGGGATTAAACTATCATATTTACTTTATATTTTCATAGGAGCAATAGCTAATTTAAAAGGCGTATAACTTTTGTTGTGTCACTTTTTAAAATAAAGTATTATTACGGTTGATTACTTCGCAAGCGAAGGCTCCGTACCAGGCAATGCAAGGGGCCCATCGAGCATAAATGGTAAAATGACAGAAATCAAGACCGGCAAACATTTTCAAGTTGCAAAACACAACTTTCAGCACCCAGACAAGAGTTCTTTATTGAAATAAAGATTTTAAGGTTTGTAATTGTTAGATTTGATAAATAATAATATCTTTTCAGAGCATAGGTAATCTATAATGATGAAGTGGTGGTAGCAGAAATTTGCGTACCTGGGAAAGTCTGCCCTGGAGTTGAGCTGTTGAGGTTGTGTATGTGGGGTTCCTCCAATGAGCGACAATCTGCATTATACGACCAGTTTTTGGTGTGCCCTAGGAGTGGTTACTCAAAAGACAGACTACTAAACATGGTAACCTGCACGTGATTGGCTGCAATGGTGTAGTCATAGCCAGACCTGGACAATTTTACCCGCTTGGTTTTTGGAAATTGTGTCCATACGTGAACAGATGCTGGGAAAAGTTATAGCCACATCAATTAACCCTGTTGGAACACCCAGGGCGAAAACACCCAGGTCAAGGAACTTGGGCCATGACTGGCAAAAAATTATCGGTGTTGCAGTGGAAGGTTTTCACACAAACGTTCTGTGCAAGAAATGTGAACGAGCGGTTTTAACCATTGAAACATTCAGAGAAAACAATTGCATTCATGCCACTGCACTGTGTATTGCAAAACCGCAATTGCATTCCCCTGGGGCCAACCTGAGGTGTAAGTTAATTGGGTTAATTTACTCAATGAAGGTTACAGTCACTACTGTGTATTGAAATTGACCAGCAACAAGATGGCCCCAGAGTGACACTATCCCACAGTGCATTGCACACTTTCTCCTCATCTGGCCAATTGTGCACTGCGGTGGCTGTGGGACGCTGTGTGCTTTCACACAGTTAGCTTGTAGAGTTAGGGCAGACTTTCGCTGGGGGCCAACAGTCTATCACCCTTCAGAAAATCTGTTTAGCAGTCAAGTGTGTGTGTGAAAAGTTGGATGTGTTGATAGCAATAATGGTCCCTTTAATTTCCCACTACATTCTAATATGCTGATACCTATTCCATAGTATTAGTGACTATACATAATCAAAGGAGATAAAATTGTGTATCTGTTTCCACACTTAAGCAAATGTGAAGCAGTTTTAAGTTTCAAATACTAATGATTTGCATATATGTATCAGTTGTTGATTGTGTGTACATTTTGGTAGGGAGAGTAGTTTGAAATGTGATTTGTCAAATATCCTTATTGTACTGGAAATCATACCCTATGTGGAGCCACTTAGAAACCTGGTTTTTTAAAATAAATAGTACCTAAGGGTGGATTTCATGAATTCTTTGTAAAGGGATTGAACTGCAGTTCAGGTGGATTGCATGAATTCTCTGTAGATGGATTAAAGTGCAGTTTTAGGTGGATGTCACAATGACATATCCGTATAAAATCATGTCTGGGTTATCATTCCTTTACTATTTAACGTAGTCTCATGAAACTTCATGCATACACATATCTTGACCTAAAGGTGTGTCATGAAACAAAAGTAGGTCACTAGGTCAAGTATCTGGGGCTGGCGCTATTGGTGTCCGGGCTATTATTCGCTTGTCCTTCAGCGTAGATTTAAGAAACTTTACACACAGGTGCATCTGGACATAAGGATGTGTCATGTACTAAAAGTAGGTCACTAGCTCAAGTGTCTGGGTCACAGTGACATATCTTTCAAAAATTATGTCCGGGTTGCAATTCCTTTACTATATAACTTAGATTAATGAAACTTAACACACTGATATATCTACACATAAGAGTGTGTCATGTACCAAAAGTAGGTCACTAGGTCAAGTATCTGTGTCACAGTGACATATCCTTATAAAATCATATCCTAGCTATAATTCCCTTACTTTTTAATTAAGTTCACGAAACTTAACACATACATATATCTTGGCTTAAAGGTTTGTCATGAAACAAAAATAGAGTATTAGGTCAAATATCTGGGTCACAGCGATACAGTCATGTAAAAATACAGTACACTTCATGTCTGGGCTGTAGTTCTATTGTCCTCCAAGTTAGATAAATGAAACTTTACACAACGGTGGATCTAGCCATATGGATTTTTCATGAACCGAAAGTAGGTCATATATTTTTGTAAAATCTTGTCTTGGCTATTATTCATTTACTGTTTAACTTAGTTCCATGAAACTTGACACACACGTATATTTGACCTAAAGGTGTATCATGAAACAAAAGTAGATCACTACACGTAAGTCAAGTATCTGGGTCTCCGCTATTCGTGTCCCGGACATAATTCACTTGTCCTTCAACTTAGATTAATGAAACTTTACACAGGTGCATCTGGACATAAAGGTGTGTCATGTACCAAAAATGGGTCAGTAGGTCAAGTGTCTGGGTCACAGTGACATTTTTGTAAAACCTTGTCCAGGTTATAATTCCTTTACTATGTAACTTGGTTTCATGAAATTTCACACACACACACACACACACACACACACACACACACACACACACATGTACATGTATATCTTGATCTAAAGGTGTGTCATGAACCAAAAGTAGGTCACTAGGTCAAGTGTATGGGTCACGGTGATACATAAATGGAAAGGTACATTGCACTTCATGCGTGGGCTGTGTAATATTGTTGTCCTTTTTACTTAAAATCATAAAACTTTATGCGCCTGTGTATCTAGACATAATAGTGTGTCATGTATAAAAGTAGGTCACTAGGTGAAGTATCTGTGTCACAGAGGTAGCCTATTTTTATTGACTATAGTCATTCCAATATGAAACCTGTGATCAGCAAGGTTATAGCTGAGGTGATGGGGGGGGGGGGGGAGGGGGCTGTGATTAGCAAGGTTTAATATAACTGAGGCAATGGGGGGGGGGCATGGATCCAGCAATCTCTGATTGCTTTTTAATTTCCAGTTGATCCTTTTTCTATGCCTTGCATTTCATTATTTACATTGCTTTCATCTTCCCAAGTGTCTTGCCAGACTTTAAGTTATTTTATTCCTGATCTTATCAAGAAACCTACTCTATGTTACCTCATTCCCACTTCCTCACCCGTGGCTTACCAAATCATATCCTTCTGGTCCTGTTACTATTTCAGTCACTTCCTTCCTGATATGCATGCCTGTTACAGCAACAATGTCAATTTTCTCACTTTCCTGAAGTTACAAAGCTATGTCAAGGTACCATGAAAATAGAATGCATTGCAGCTGTCACAGCGCCATTAAAAATGAACAGAACTAAAATCTGACACCATGATGGTACATTGGCAACATAGCCATCCTTATTTGAATGTTGTGGTTTTCAAGAAAAATCGGTCAGATGGATTGATGTAAATCAGTATTAAATTAAAATAGTAGCACAGTGAGGTACAGAGGTCCTATGTTATGCTTTCATTCTCACCAGAATTACTTGTAATATTGACTGGGCAGAAATAAGAATCTTGCTCAGTTCATGTACACACTGATCATATGTTGGAAATATTTGCATTACAGGAGGATTGGGAAAGGGACTGACAGACAAGAGAAAAGAACCAACGCCTTCAAGTCTGATAGACAGAATAACACCTAAGTCTCCAGTAGGATCAAGTTCAAAGACCACGATTAAAGGTAAATCCAAATAAAAAGAGGAGAGAGAAGAGCATAGAAGTAATGTGTCTGCACCTCTCTTGCTCCCAGATAACTAACATTTTTTACCAGTATTTTTTTTTCTTGTATTACTCTTAACAGTGTCTGTTTGCATGTGATACGTCCTCAATGGGCAGTATAAGATGCTTATAAGCAAATGGGTCTTGAACAAGTCCTATTTGCCTGTATTGGGTCATGTGTCTCTGAATTGAAAAGTATGAATTGGCCAGAAAGTGTGTTGCATTAACTTTGCACTCATAACAATATTTTCTTATCCTGACCACTGTTGGATTAGATTAATATTTGATTTCTTTTTCAGTAGGTAGGAAGCCACTGGCGCAGGTCAGATACTTGAAAAGTGTGTTAGGGGACTGGACATTTGTACTTAAGTGGTAGAAGTTTGATATAATTACTTTAAACATTTAGACAAAAAAAAAATGTATGTGTATTATAGGTAAATACCTAAAAATATTGTTCTGGGTGATCTACACATTATGTGTATGAATTTGTTTTAAGAAGTTACTTGTTTCATGCAGCATAAATTACACATGGACTGAACACGATAAAGCAGGTTTTCCTTTCTGAAGCAAGTGATAAATATCACTGTCCTGAAACTTGTTGCATGTCAACATGTTTTTCTCTGTCGAAAATAACCTATGGGCAGTTTACAATAAGAATCTGGTTCCAGTAACAGTTTCAATATTGTAGTGGCAAGGTGGTTTGGAGAATGAAAAACAAAACAAAAAGTACAAAAACGTATTAAGACTTGAATTTTATAGCTCTTCTCTAAATGTCACAATAATTGTAAGAAAAACCATTAGATGTATTATGTAGGCAGTTTTTTAATTGGGTTGGTGGTAAATGGGAAACAATTTTATTTTGATTCAGGCTAAGAAAAAACATAAGCACAATAGCTGGCAAGGTGGCTTACCTAGATTAGCATGGACAGTGACTGACAGCTCATCAGCAATTTAGAAATGTTGAGGCTGTTTAAGCATACATTGTTTTAAGTTAATGACAAGAACAGCAGTCCCTTTTTTTTTTTAGAGACCACCCCTGGGGTAGGTCTTAAAGTGGTCACATAAAGCAGATTGTCTTTCATTGGAGGTGAACTACCGCAGAAAAGATAAACATAGGATCATGGTGACTGTAGTGTCAAAAGGCAGGTGGCCTTCAATGGAGGGGTCTCTTAAAAATAAAGAACTGCTGTATACAGTCTTGTGGATAAATTACTGTCATCTTTTTTTTTCTTTCATCTTCACAGCGGGTGGTAGTGGAGACAGAAGCAGTGTTGCCACACCAAAAGTTCTACCCACACGGAAAACTGATACAGGTAAGATCACAAACATAGTTGAATGTGGAAATATGGCTAAAATTGCAACATCACTTTCCAATCCTAGTTTGGCAACATCTGAGAAAAATGTGAACACGAAACAACAGCTAATACTCTGACTAAAAACCCCACAACACTTTTTTCTCTGTCTAGAAAAGGGGTCGTGCATTTGGCAAAACTGCAAAGTGAGACGACATCAATAGACAAGACTAGACAAAAGTGAATATGATCAGAACTAAAGCAAAAGGGCTTTTGGTTACCTGTTAATTCAAGTGAAAACAGGACCTCAATGTGAATATGAAGCCTGTACCAGTAGAAATCATTGAAAAACTGAAGGGAATGCCATGGTATCATTATCTAAAATGTGAGGAATGTACTTGACAAAGTGAAAGCTGAAAATGTGACAAAAACCAGCACAATCCTGCAATCTCCTTTCACTTTAGCAACTTGCTTCCATTGTTTGTTTGCAAAATGAAACTTTAGCATCTGAGCTTGAGAATAGAGCGCATCCAACTTGGTTAATTACAGACAAAAGTGTGACAGTCAAAACAAAACTGAACTCTCCAGTAAATCTAATGAATAAGACAGTGGCAAACTTCCCCCTATCATCTAAGACAAGTACAATCTATGAAGTGAAAGATGGAATTGGGACAAAAAATTAGAGGATACATGTATTTACATTTCCATCCAATCAAGGCCTTAGCAGAAACCTATTTCCCAAATGAGACTGTAACCTCCAGCTACAGCTCTAAACTGAGACTGTAACCTCCAGCTACAGCTCTAAACTGAGACTAACCTCCAGCTACAGCTCTAAACTGAGACTGTAACCTCCAGCTACAGCTCTAAACTGAAATTGATTTTAACTGCAGGTGAAAACATGACACAGAACATGAATGTGACAAGGCAAGGCATGTCATCTTTTGTGCAGACTGTTAGAAATATTACCACAGGAGTATTGTCAGGAGGAACTATTACATATGGGGTGGATGGAAGTGAACAGGGTGTTTTTCAAGGACGCCCTGCCAACAGTACCAAGGGTACTGTAGTACCGAGACACCCTGCCAACAGTACCGTGGGTATTGTAGTACCAGAACAACCTGCCAACAGTACCATGGGTATTGTAGTACCAAGACACCCTGCCAACAGTACCATGGGTATTGTAGTACCAGTACAACCTGCCAACAGTACCAAGGGTACTGTAGTACCAGGACACCCTGCCAACAGTACCAAGGGTACTGTAGTACCGGACCACCCTGCCAACAGTACCAAGGGCACTGTAGTACCTGCTGCCAATCATAGTCTGGCTTTGGCCCATCATGATAATAAGACTATTGGTAAGACTGCCAAACCAGCTCCATATTATCTGTGTGTGACAAGGGGGAGATTTTAACCAAGTTTGGTGTGGTTTGTAGATTAACACCTTACTTGGATATGTTTGGGTAATTGGGTCCACTTTAACTTGTTTCACAGCCATGCTGTTACATGAAATCTGTGGAGGAAAAAAATCATGTCTTCTATGAAAAGATCCTTAAGTGTCTTCATGTGAAGATGAAATATAGTCAAAGTTCACGCTGGGAGTAAATTGTGTGATGGTCACTCTTTTCAGTTCTTTTTTCCTGGATGACTGTCTTAACATTATCTGTAGTGTGAGCAACCATGTTGTATACATACAAACAGATCTGATAGATGTCAAAAAATGTATTACGTAGGTTTCAGAGGAGACAATTGAGATTAATACCTTTCCCCCTCAAGCTGGCCAGAACCAGCTGGCGGCCAAATGTCGTCTGCTTCATTGTTTTCAACTACATGTAATTTCAACAGTAATGAAAAGCAGTTTGGTGTGAGAATTGAGACCTATCAGGATCACATGCCCTGGGTCAACAGCTTTCTTTGACATGAGTTGGGCACTTAGTGCCCAACCCATGTCAAGGAAAGCTGTCTTGATACTAGTAATTCAAGGGGGAGAGAGTTAACCAAAGATCCTCTCACTGTTCCCTGACTTTTTTAGCTCTGCTGGCGTGTCAGTCTTCTGAACTTATTGTATGGTCTGTCTTCTGCATCGACATCATGGTCTGTCTCCTCAACAAATCACATTTTCAACTTGTCAAAAACTGTCGTCTGGATTCACTTGAAACTTGGTGGGGATGTACTTTGGGTGAATCTCTGACATCAAAGGCATCAGAAACATGTTAAATTCATTTTTGTCCTTATAAATTGAGATGGAGCTGCCAAATTTACACCAAACGTGCATTAGGCCAATGGTCCAATTTTGTAATATGTTGTGTGACCTTGACATATTTTTCAAGGTCATCAAGCCGGTAAGAAAAGGACACAAAATTTTATATATTGATAAAGAATGAGGGTAATGATATAAAATGTATTGCAAAAATGTTCATGTGGAAGTTTGATGTTGCATCATATGGTTGACTTAGACTAATTGCTCAGGATCCTGGACGGAATGCTTTTCAAGAAACAATTTAGTGATCATCAGGTTATATGTCAGCAGAGCATTATACCCATGGGCCTCTTGTTTTTTGACACATCATTCACATACTGAATAATTATAATGTGCTGGTGTACTGTTCTTAAACTAAGGATTGTGTTCCTGGACTAAGGATTGACTGGCTAACAGTGGAGAAGTGTTAGAGCATGTACTTGTATCAGAGCCGTGTGTATGTACAAACAGTTGTCTTGTATGTTCCAAAGTATCTGATGGTAACCAAAATATTGTTCCAATCTGGTGGTTTTGGGAGGTGGGGTGCGGGTGAGAGTGGGCAAAATACAAATGTTCTACAATGGTGAACGTGTACTAATTTTATCTTGTGTGCATATGTGTGTATTTTTTTCACAGTGAAGGAAGCAAATGTTTGCTACATGGACCTAATCAGAATTTGAACCATTTACCTTTGGGTGTACTTGTCTTGCAAGAATTACTTGTATGATGTCTGTAAATCTGTTTATGTATTTTTTTTTCCACATTTTCGAGTTCTTCTCCAAAACCATGAACCAGATTCACTTCATACTTGGTGGGGATGTACTTTAGGTGGGTTTCTACAGAGCTTCTTCAAATGGTCACACTCCAGTTATTTTTAGAGTTGTTACAAATTTTTTTTGGTGTATTTTTTGACAAAATTGTAGGCAGATCTTTTTCTGCAAAATTGCTGGGCAAGTTGCTTCAAATTTGTACATGAGCAGTTCTGGGTACCACTAGTCCAGGGTAGGACTGATTAAAGATTGAATCTCAAGGTCAGGTGAAGACAGGCTGTACACACAGCACTTTGTTTGTTCACTTTTTGGCAAAATCTTAAAAAATGTTCTCCGAAACATCCAAGCCAATTGCTTTGAAATTGCATAGGGGCATTTCTGGTGACCCCCAGACCTTAGTTTGTTCCAGAGGTGGCACTACAATTTTAGCTCAGCTGACTTGTTAGTCAGCTGAGTTTATCTTATGGTCCTTCGACTGTTGTCGTCTGAGTTTTCTGCACCCTCATCCAGCCGTCAACAACTCACATTTTTGACTTCTAAAAAACTATCAGCTGGGTTCACTTGAAAGTTGGTGGGGATGTACCTTGGGTGGGTCTCTACCAAGTTTATTCAAAAGGTCACAGTCCAGTGATTTTAATATTTGTTATTAATTTCTTGTTCATTATTTGGCAAAATTTCAAAAATCTTCAAAATCGCTTAGCCATTTCCTTCAAAATTTCTTAGGAACACTTCTGGAGACCCCTAGACCTTAATTTGTTCACCAGGTGTGTTGTGTTTTCTTTTCTGTTTTTTTACAAGTTTTCGTGTGTTAAAGCTATTTTCAACTTCATGATTTTCTTTGTTCATTTTTTGGCAAACCCCCCAAAATCTTCTACAAAACTGCCAAAACAATTGTTTTGAAGAAAATGTATAGGGATTCATCTGGGGGCCTTTCCACCTTAATTTGTTCAACAGGTGGCACTGTGATAATTTTTTGCTTTTTACCCTCTGCCTTTATGAGACCAAAGAGTATTGTTGTTTTTGCTGTCCATCTTTCTGTCCATCTGGTGTTACCACTATAACTTAAAAAAAGTTTCTTGAGCTGGGACTTCCAAATTGCATGTGATTGTACATTGCTAAAAGATCAGTTTTGTGTGTAAGCGGGGTTGCCCTTGAAGCACTTTTCAAGGTCACACTGTGGTCATGTTTGCAAAGCAACTTTACCGCTCTAACTATTGAAAACCTATGTCTATCAACCTGAATTTTGCACAAGAGAAGTATCATGGAGTGTTTTTAGATTCAAGGTCATACCTTTACATTTGACCTACTTTTTTAAGATATTAAAAAGTCAAGTGCACAAGAGAAGTGAGCATGTAACTAAAAGGGTTTTTGAGATTTGGCATCCAAATTGCACATAATTATGCACCGTTAAAAGACCCAACTAAAGTTCACACACATTTGACCTTGACCTATTTTTCAAGGTCACAGGGCATTATTGTGCATGTGCAAGATGATGTTACCATTTTAAACTTTTGAAAGCCTGCATCTGTCAATCTGAATTTTACAAAAAGAAGCATCATGGAGAGATTCAAAAGCCTAAAGTCAAGGTCATATTTGACCTACTTTTTTAAGTTCAAGAATCATGAGTGCACACGAGTGTACAATGGTGGTACTGCTGTATCTAAGAAGGTTTTTGAGTTGTGACTTCCAAATTGCACATGGATATCATGGATATATGCATTTTAAAACCCGACTTTCAAACATGTTGACCTTGACCTCAAGGTTACAGGGAATTATCTTGTAGAATTTAGTTGCATCTGGTGATAATAAAAACGTTATAAGAAAGGACATCTCAAATCATCACATGCTTGTACTGTACATGTATAGCACTTAAAAGACTGCACTTAATTCAAACATGAGTAGCCTTGGCATAGTTTTCAAGGTCACAAGTCATGATAACATTTAGAAACATGATTTAAAAAGATGAAGACATTAATTGTGACTGAAGGGTACTTAAATGCTTTGCACGGTATTTTTGAACAATTTTTGTGGGTTTTAACTTTTTTGACTGTTTCTCCCAAATGGTATTTTAGAACCTTTTCACACTGATGAAGGTAAAATTACCTAATGCATGGACTTGATCTCCAACAAAGTTGTTCACTGCACGGTGGTGATATAATGTTCTGATTTGTAACAAATTATCAAAATTTGGGAAAATTGGTAAGGAGATATGTTCATGTTAGCAACAGTGATGATGGTCTTAAACAAAGGCGACCTTGATATAATTCTTAAATTTACAAGACCACTTCAGTCTTTGCATGGAAGGTCAGCTGAGCACAGAACTGTCACAGTTTACTTGTTGTTAGGTCCCAAGACTTCATCCTGTAAGGTTGAAAGAGTGATGTTGTAATGACAGGATGTAGCATGGATATCAATAGCAAAGAAAATGGAGCCTTCATCTGAAAATCTTACGTGGGTACATTGTACATAAAACTCAACTTGGTGACCTACTTTTTGGGTCACTGTGACCCAATTATTATGGAGTTTGATGCATGTCCAAGTTTATTGTTTTTCTGCTATAACTTGAAAAGTTAGTACCTGATTTGAACCATGTATGGGTAGCTGGATGCAGGGTGCACATTTTAAATTGAATCATTTTTTAATCCAAGTTGAAGGTAAAGGTCATATGACCACTTAATTGATCCTCATGGTTATAGAGGGAATGAATTTCAGGAGATGAACTTTTGATGATGTTCAGCAGCAGAGCATTAGGCACATAGGCCTCTTGTCTTAGATTACATGCAACTGGAAAATTGTTTTGCTAGTAAGAATTGTAGATGAAATCTGCTATGATGATATTCTCTAAACCAATAGCTGTCTTTAGCGTAAGTTGGACACAGTGTAGCTGACCTATGCCACGGAAAGGTGGCTCGACCATTCATAGGGTGTCTGCAGGTGTAGGCGTGCTGGTACTTACGCGAATGGTCAGTTTACAGAGGTTGTCATATGGCTGGTAGGAATTAGCCAATCATAAGGCTCAAAAAATGTTGATTATATCCCATAACCATTGATTATGAAAAAGAATGTATTATGAAACTTGATAATGCATCTTTTTTTGGGCTGACCTTCACCCTCAATAATCGCAAAAAGGGCCCTCAAAAAGAGTGAATTAAGTAAAACCTATAACTCACTCTTTCCGAATTAACCCTTTCAATGTCTAACAATAAAATTTGAAATGATTTACCTGAATTTCCATGATAAAAACTTTCCATTCAAGTACCAGCACGCATTATACCATCAGCCACAAAACTTCTCTGGGTCAGTAGTCTTGATGCAGTAGCATATCATGAATGCAAAGCAAACTTTGATTGTGAAATTGTAAAAACGCTACAAATAAAAACCAACATACCTCCCAGTACTGCAGGTGCCGTCATTTCTTTGGAAAAATAATTGCTGAGTTGCAATATTATCAAGTTCAATTAGAGGCACATCATCTTCCATTTTGTGGCAGCTAGCAGATTCATGAACTACCTGAACGCCTGAGCGAAATCACAAATGAAGTGTCTCAGAAGTGAAATGACACTGTCACACGTGTGTGTAAGAATTTGATTATGTAACTGACAGATAATGCGCTTTCAATCATGAAATCACTGATCCGACCTAAACCCAAATGACCATTCCTACCAGCCAATGACAAATGTGTTATAACATGAAAAAAGACGATTATGGCTATTACAACTGTCTCGTGGCTTCGCCACTCGACAGTTATAAGCCATAATCGTCTCCTTTCATGTTATAACTCTCACATAATGATCTGGTATTATTATGTCAGCACAGAGCACATTGACTTTGTTGAAAGTAACAATGGAAAAGTTAAGTGCTTTGTAAGTACTTTGCTTTGTAAGCGAGGCCTCTGCTTTCAGCCACAACTTCCAGGTGAGATGGCAGGTGAATACATAATGCACAATGGCCAACGGAGTGACTTAATATTTTTGTTCATCTGTGTATAAAGAAATGTGTACAGGATTTTCATTGTTACACTGTGCTGTTGCACCAATTCTCTTGTAAGAGCATTTCAAAATAATTGTTGTCATTGCACATAAACTTGCAAAGTGCAGTCAAAATCAGCTATATCACTGTTATGTTCCAGGTAAAAAGCCAGAAACAGAACCTGACAAGGATATTGGCATCAGTAAACCAGGAGAAGATAAGAAAGTGGATGAAAAGGGTGGTCCAAGTAAAGGAACTGAAGAAGACATGAGGAACAGGAAGCCAACTGAAGATAAAGGTTAACTGCTTATTCTCTTTCTCCATTTTAGCTCTGCTGATAACAGGTCACAGAGCTGATAACATCATGCATGTCTATCCATCCATCTGTCTGACCATCCTTCCGTCCATGATTTTTTGTTATTTTATTTTTTTTGTGTGTGACTGCAATATGGTCCACAGTTTTCAAGTTAACTCCTTATAACTCTCAGGACTTATAAAAAGTATGAAAATCTTGGCCCCTTTTGATATTGTTTTTGTGCAACCTATAATATGTGATACATTGATCAAAATGTGAATATTTTGAGAATGCTTATTTTTCCGAGTTTTCCGTGAATCCTCAGGAAACTTCAAAGAGGTGTCAATTAGGCAAAAGGATCAAAATGCATCCAACTTTGGTGGAGCGAGCTACAGTTTTATGGAATATACAAACCATAATGTGTAGAAAACACATAGAATTAAATATTTTGAAAAAAAAAAGGAATAAGGTCAATGATGCCAAATATACAACAAATGTGTATCATATGTAGAAGTTCGATATTGCATAATACGGATGATCTTGACCTACTTTCTCAGAGTCACAAAGGGAATACATCTCGGGGAGTGATTTTTGTTGCAATGGTCATTGCATCTAAATCGCAGATATATATTCATGTACCATTAGAGGAGCATTGCACAGATTAAAGTCTTTGACTTGAAGTCCTGCTGGTGCCACTGGTGATATTAATTATGCCCCTCCCCACCCACCCACTACTGGAGGAGGGGCATATAGTAATCACTTTTTCCGTCTGTCCATTCTGCATCCGCTATTCATGTCTGGGCTATGATTCCCTAGTCCTCCAATGCTCAAATTTTGTGAAAATTTGGGGTGACCTTTACTTATTTCCAAGGTCAGTAAGCACGTAAGTAAAGGCAAAATTCAATATGTTTAAAAAAAATGTGGCTAGAGATACTAAATATACCACAAATGTTATTATGTGTTAACTGAAATTTGTAGCCCATTGATTTCATTCTATGTTTTGGGACGAAAAGTAGTAACTCACTCAACATCACATGACCTAGACATTGTTACATCATGTAAACTGAAAATTGTGGGAACTAAATTGATGTACCTGCACCAGTGATGTAGTGCATTAACACGAAGACAAAATCAAATGTGCGTAAGGACTGTGTGGTTATAGGCCTATGTCTCACATGACTTGAGATAACTAAGAGGAACCTAAACAAGCATGGTACATAAGATCAGCATTGAAAGTAGGCCTAGGGCATATTTTTTTATTTATTTTTTTTTTGGGGGGGGGAGGGGGGATACCCAATTAAACATAGAATAAATAAAATCTTATATGGCTTTAGAATGAGTTTCCATTTTCTCTCGCCCAAGATCGCTGTTGGGAGTGAAAAATCACTTGTGACTTTTAGTCAAGTGCACAAGAGAAGTGCGGATGTAACTAAAAGGGTTTTTGAGATTTGGCATTCAAATTGCACATAATTATGCACCGTTAAAGACCCAACTAAAGTTCATACACATTTGACCTTGTCCTATTTTTCAAGGTCACAGGGCATTATTGTGCATGTACAAGATGATGTTACCATTCTAACTTTTGAAAGCCTGCATCTGTAAATCTGAATTTTACAAAAGAAGCATCATGGAGAGATTCAAAAGCCTAAAGTCAAGGTCATATTTGACCTACTTTTTTAAGTTCAAGAATCATGAGTGCACACGAGTGTACAATGGTGGTACTGCTGTATCTAAGAAGGTTTTTGAGCTGTGACTTCCAAATTGCACATGGATATCATGGATATATGCATTTTAAAACCCGACTTTCAAACATGTTTGACTTTGAGCTTGAGAATGCTTATTTTTCCGAGTTTTCCATGAATCTTCAGGAAACTTCAAAGAGGTGTCAATTAGGCAAAAGGATCAAAATGCATCCAACTTTGGTGGAGCGAGCTACAGTTTTATGGAATATACAAACCATAATGTGTAGAAAACACATAGAATTAAATATTTTGAAAAAAAAAGGAATAAGGTCAATGATGCCAAATATACAACAAATGTGTATCATATGTAGAAGTTCGATATTGCATAATACGGGTGATCTTGACCTACTTTCTCAGAGTCACAAAGGGAATACATCTCGGGGAGTGATTTTTGTTGCAATGGTCATTGCATCTAAATCGCAGATATATATTCATGTGCCATTAGAGGAACATTGTACAGACAAAAGTCTATGATTTGAAGTCCTGCTGGTGCCACTGGTGATATTGCTACTGGAGGAGGGGCATATAGTAATAACTTTTTCGTTCGTCCGTCGTGCATCCGCTATTCATGTCCGGGCTATGATTCCCTTGTCCCCGATGCTCAAATTTTATAAAATTTTTGGGTGACCTTTATTTGTTTTCCAAGGTCAGTAAGCACGTAAGTAAAGGCAAAATTCAATATGTTTAAAAAGAATGTGGCTAGTGATACTAAATATACCACAAATGTGTGTCATGTGGAAGTTTAACATTGCACAATATGGATGACCTTGAACTACTTTCTTTAGGTCACAGAGAGATTGCATTTTAGGAGATTTTTTTCATTTCTTGTGATGGTCATCCAATTATGTCAGCAGAGCACTAGGCACATGGACTTCCTGTTAGTTGTTGCCTTCACAACAGATCTGATGACTACATGAGGTTAAGAAAGAATACCTAATGGAAGCAAGTTGCTTTCTGATGTGTCCATCATTTTGTTTTCTATTCAAGTAACTGACCACAATATAAAACAACTTGCAGCAGTGAGGAAAGTTATCCACCACTAGTTGTGGATAGACACACTAAGTCTGGCCTGAGACAAGCACTTGGTATGTGAGAAATCATGTTCCACAGTCTATTATGGGACCTTTTGATTCACTACAATGAAGTGGATCTGTGCGAAACAATTCTGTGTTGTATCTCCTTTTTAGGAATTACTGTCTTGAAATGGGTCCATATTAAGTATTGAACTGCATGAGTGGGACATCATCATTCCCTTTGGAGATTGTTATAAATGTCTCAGCATGGTATACTTTGCTGTCCGTGCATTCACGTGTCACTTTCATACATAAATATATTTCTCCCACAGTTACCTATGTGGAAACACAATCGTTCCCAACATAAGTGTGGAACGATTTTATGACCGAAATGAAATAAAAGAGAGAATTATATTGGTTGTTGTTTTCTTTGTAAGCCGATCAGATTACGTAAGATAGAAAAGAGTAACTGAAAGTTCTTTCTTGAGTGACGTACCTTAGCAACGCAATGTTGAAAGTGAACAAAATGGAGTCGAAACGGCTCCTGCAAGCACGCTTAACCTAGTAAGTTTTTGATAAAAACATAGGATTTAACGCTCTATGGGAGAAACAAATTTCCACATGGCCGTGTCATGGGGAATGGATTTAGACAACACTCGTTTCAAACCGTTCACTGCTCGCCAAAGGCTTGCAGTGAACAGTTTTAAAACTTGTGCTGTCTAAATCCATTCTCCATGATACGGCCATGTGGAATTCTATATGTCTGTAGGTATTTGAGGGTTCACCATGTGCATACGCCAGTTCACAAAAAAAATATGAAGTATCTTAGGCAAAATCTCATTATACAGGCACAAGTGCTCTGTGTATCTGTGCCCACATGTCAGAATAAAGTTCAGGACTATATGGCTATATTCCATTGTGCAACTTTTCCGTTGTCATTGTGCCTGCTTAATCAAGTTACGCTGTATCTGCTACTTATGTGCACAGTGATCACTTGGGAGTGTCAGGCTAGGCTAATTATCCCATGAAACCCATTGACCATTCCCACAGTGATGACCTAGATGTAAATTGTTGTCTGTTTCAATGATTTTACTTGAATTACATGTAAATGGAAGATGTTTCCTTTGGTGAGAATGGTAGATGAGACATGTTATGTCTGTTATGCTGGCATGCCCCAAGTCAATTGCTTTCTTTAGCAAGGGTTGGACACAATGCAGCCAACCTCTGCCAAAGACTGTTCTGGGCAGGCAAGGGTTAAGGGAGAAACCTGGTATAAAGGTTTCAAAGATCCTGGTAGATCAATATAATATAACCTGCATGAGGTTAATGGTGTATTGTGAAGAGCTGTAAATTTCTATTGGATTGGAAACTATGTTTGGAATTTCAGATGATCTCTCAGATTAGAGAAATGTTAATGTGGCAATGTTGAAAGTTAAAAAGTACAGGAAATGTCTAAATTTGCTAAGGGGGGGGGGGGGGACAAAAGAAAAAAAAAAGAAACAAAAGCAAGAGGACTTTTAGAAACCTGTGCTCAGCTGACCTTGCATGCACAAATGTTACTGAGCCTGTGATCTGTGGAAGTCGGTGATGGTCACCTTTCGTGAAGTGTGTAACACATGTATAAATATCGAAGTACTGGCTTTGTGGTCAGTAAAGCCCTGGCACATATAGCTCCTTGCTGAAACAGGTTTGAAGTTATGAAATGAAGGGTAAAATTCATGAATGTAACCCTTTGGCCTTGGAAATAAAGTTAAGGTCACTTATGTGCTTTGTGAATCTGGTCCACATAGAGGACCGCCAGCATCAAAGCTCCAGCTCAAGTAGTTTTCCAGTTACAGAGTGAACAGTAAAATTGAATAAGTGCCCTGTGACCTACGGAATCAGGTCAAGGTCACTCATGTACTGTGTAAATCTGACTGATACCCAAGAGTGTCCGGATGCAGTTTTGAAGCAGTTAGCCAAATGCTTTTGACAGAGATCTTTTAGATTTCAGAATTTAGCAAAAAAAGAAAAGTGAACCAAAATACATGCACAAATTTTTTTAAATCACTGGAGCATGATTATGTGAAGAGACTTGGTAGAGACCCACCCAAGGCACATTGCCGGTAAGTGTGAAGTGAATCTGTGTGATGATTTTGGAGAAGTTGAAAATGATAATTACCATTAGTATCCTCATTGGCTTACGTGGTAACCAAAAGGTACATATGCATTAACATGACAAGTGCCTGAATTGAAAAATAACTTGGAGAACGGACACCTGAAACCTAGCGATACTAGATACCGATACCGCATCCATCGTGCTGCAATGTTTTTTCCTCGGCCCAAGTTGACCGTCCAGACAAGTTGAAATAAAATGCTGTGTTTGAGTTGACTTTACTGCAAAACAACGGCACACATTGGCGAGCTTTTCTGTTAGCTTTGTCTTACAACTTGGTTACGGTTGATTTGAAGGACCTTTTTTTTAAGGGCTGCTTGTTTGTGGGGTGATTTTGCTGGTCAGTCGCGTGTTGCAGCTGGTCCAAGGTTGTCGAACTGGAGCATTGTAGCAAAATTTGGCATCACAGTTCTTGAAAAATGCTTCAGAATTTGGCCAGGTCAGTAATTGCAGGTACTACTGTACCATGATTATACTTATTCCCATGCAGAACCTGCTAGGATATATCAAATAAATGTAAGAACGTTTTCAATAATAAGGTGAAATCATTCTTGATGCATGAGGTGGGAACACTGGTGAGGGACTGCTTTATATATTTATAGTTTGAGTATTTTAGTGTTATCAGGGACCTGCAAGTTATATATAGCAGGTCCCTGGAGTTACAAAAATTACGCCTTTGGTGCTTAGATTTATTTATGTATTAATTTATTGAAAATTTAGATCAATCTTAATTCATAAATAATTAAAGCATTTCAGCCACAAACCTGTGCAAAGCAACTTAATATTGTTCCCGATTTCATACTTGCATTTCTGCTATTTTCATGTTGTGGTCCACCATGGAAAGTAGATCACATGGCGATATTTTTTTTATTCATTTTTTACAAATTTTTGCTAATTTTCATCAGATTTTTGTACAATCTGAGGGAAAATTGCCAAATCAGCACAATAATGACTAACATGTTGTGATTTCATCAACCATGTGAAGGCAAGACACTCGAAACTCCCAAGATAAACCATTTTGCATGCTCAAATTAAAAATTTTCAGGGGGGGGGGGACACGGTAATGCCCCAAGGGGCCCCCTTTCCATCATGGCTTCGGCCCTTTGGGCCACTGAATAAATTTATGGACGTTTTTGGGCCACTTGGGTCTCTGACTGAGTTTGTAGCACTGGCCTGGGGCAACCAGTATTTATTAGGGACGGGCAGCTTAAAGGTACTTTAATTTTTTTGGTTTTTTTTGTTTTTGTTTTTGTTTTTGTTTTTGTCTTTTGTTCCATTAATTTTAGGGTTGGTCCTTTTTAGTAGGGTCTGTCAGGTTAGCGGAACCACATATTTATTTTTGTTAGACCTTGGGAACTTGGAGAGTTGTTGAAAATGTATGTTCTTTCCCCTTTTACACATTACCCCTTTTGACCTCAGTTTAATTTGTTACCTGGGCACAGCGGGAGGGAGGCAGAGAGAGAGAGAGAGAGAGAGAGAGAGAGAGAGAGAGAGAGAGAGAGAGAGAGAGAGGAGAGGGAGAGGGAGAGGGAGAGGGAGAGGGAGAGGGAGAGGGAGAGGGAGAGGGAGAGGGAGAGGGAGAGGGAGAGGGAGAGGGAGAGGGAGAGGGAGAGGGAGAGGGAGAGGGAGAGGGAGAGGGAGAGGGAGAGGGAGAGGGAGAGGGAGAGGGAGAGGGAGAGGGAGAGGGAGAGGGAGAGGGAGAGGGAGGGAGGGAGGGAGGGAGGGAGGGAGGGAGGGAGGGAGGGAGAGAATTTTGTTACCACATAGGCATGCATTGTGATTCTTTTGATTCTTGTACGAGATGACATGTCATTCAGTATACATGTAATGTTCAAGTAATGTAGGAATCTAAATGTTAAATCAGTTTTCTGAGTTCTGTACCTTTTAACAGGTGATTATTCAATTGGTATCTAGTTTTTGATCAACTTCCTGTTTATTTGTTTTTATTCAATGTTCAATGTTATACTATTGTATTGGGCTCGAGTTGATGGTCGTCTACTTGACTGAAGAGTCCCAGGCTGACTGTACATACGGGCCCCCTAACAAACAAGGGGCAAAACATTATTGATCACATCATTGCATCAGAATACTAGTCTTGAAAAAGTTTCTGACAGAAACCCTGCCAATGTAGTGACGTAATCTTTTTGTTCTTCTATGTACAAAGAAATGTGTACAGGATTTTCATTGTTACACTATGCTGTTGCACCAATTCTCTTGTAAGCCCATTTGAAAATAATTGTTGTCATTGCACATAAACTTGCAAACTGCAGTCAAAATCAGCTATATCACTGTTATGTTCCAGGTAAAAAGCCAGGCATCAGTAAACCAGGAGAAGATAAGAAAGTGGATGAAAAGAGTGGTCCAAGTAAAGGAACTGAAGAAGACATGAGGAACAGGAAGCCAACTGAAGATAAAGGTTAACTATTTTTTAAAAAATGGTGTAGAAAACATACAAAATATGTGTTAGGCTAATGGTCAAATTTGTTAAAAATTGATGGTGACCTCATCTTGTTTTTCAAGGTCAGTAAGCACTTAAGTAAAGGCACTAAATTCAATATGTTTAAAAAGAATGTGGCTAGTGATACTAAATATACCACAAATGTGTGTCATGTGGAAGTTTAACATTGCACAATGTGGATGACCTTGAACTACTTTCTTTAGGTCACAGAGAGATTGCATTTTAGGAGATTTTTTTCATTTCTTGTGATGGTCATCCAATTTTGTCAGCAGAGCACTAGGCACATGGACTTCCTGTTAGTTGTTGCCTTCACAGCAGCTCTGATGACTACATGAGGTTAAGGAAACATACCTAATTGAAGCAATTTGCTTACTTGATGTGTCCATCAGGATGGTGTAAATAGATTTTGTTTCTCAAATTAGTATATTTGACAAAAATTGCAAAAGAGAACTGAGTTGGCACTTGGTTTCGTTCATGCTTTTATCATTTTGTTTGCTATTCAAGTAACTGACAAATAGAAAGCATGCTGCAACAATGAGGAAAGCTATCCACAAGTATTCGTGGATAGAGATACTGGCCTGAGACAAGTGCTAAGTATGCGAGAAATCGTGTTCCACAGTCTATTGTGGGACATTTTGACACATACAGTGGGGTGCATCTGTGTGACATTATCGTTTTGTTCCTCTGTGTATAAACATTTGTCTGTATGATTTTCATTGTTGCACCATGCTCTTGCACCAATTCTCTAGTAAGCCCATTTCAAAATCCCATTTGTCATTGTACATAATCTTACAAAGTGCAGTCAAAATCAGATATATCACTGTTATGTTCTAGATGAAAGACCAGGAACAGAAACTGACAAGGATTCTGGCATTAGAAAACCAGAAAAGAAAGTGGATGAAAAGGGTCCTCCAAGTGAAGGAACTGAAGTAGACATGAGGGACAAGACGCCAACTGAAGATAAAGGTTAACTATTTGTAGTCTATGTTTTTTTTTAGCTCTGCTGACCACAGGGTGCAGAGCTTATAGCATCACTCATGTCCATCTATCTCATCATTTCATCTTCATCTGTAAACTTTTTTTTTACTTCAGGTGACAAGTCAGCTAAGTTATATATTAAGTTCTGTTGTCTGTCCATCTGCAATTCCCATTTTCAACTTCTCTGAAACTGTCAACCAGACTCACTTCAAACTTGTTTGGAATCTACCTTGGGTGGATTTCAACCAAATTTGTTCAAGTGGTCTTCTTCATGTATTTTAAAATTTTGTTATGATTTTTGTTGAAAAAATCTCCTTATCCAAAACTGCTCAGCCAATTGTTGTGAAATTGCAGAGGAACACTTCTGGGGACCATCAGACCTTTATATGTTCAATAGGTGGCACTGCATTTTTTTTTTAAATTTTATTTTATTTTTTTTTTTACAAATTTTTTGTGTGTTAAGGCTATCTTTGACTTTTTTAAAACCATCACTCAGATTGTTCTGAAACATAGTGGATAAGTAGGTTGTGCGAGGGGTAAACAAAACTGTTCACTTAGTAGTGATACTGTGGGTGTCTGATTTTTAGCGAAATTTTCAATGTAGGTACTTGTTAGTTAATGCATTCATTCCTGTTAATTACTATTTGATTAATGGGGATTGCAATGGAAATTCACATTTTCAACTTCTTCTCACAAAAAAAAAAAAAAAAAAAGCATAAACCAAATTCACTTCAAACTTAGTGGGAATGTAACTTGGGTGGTTCTTTACCATTTTACTCAAGTGGTCATGATTTTTAGTTTTCTTTAATGAATTTCTATACCCTGCCCACGAAGTGGGGGTGGGTATATGGTAATTGGCACCGTCCATGTGTCCTTCGATTAGTCCAAAACAAATTTTGTCTGGGCCATAACTTCTAAAATATGAATGCTAGCCCTTTGAAATTTAGAGACTTGGTAAATCATAGATGGTAGGTGTGTATAGGCACTGTTTTGTGTGCCTAATTACTCACATTAATTAATTAATTATTAAAAGTTTATTAGACAACCTCCAGATAAGAAACAATTTTCGTTTGGGCCATTTCATGTGAACTATAAAAGCTAGCCCTTTGAAATTTTCAGGGTTGGTAGATCATAGGTAGAAAGTGTGCACAAGATTAAATTTGTAGTCGTCGCGCCCAGTTGACCACTAAAGGGATTAGCGCTCCCGTTGGTAGTCCATCTATAACACGTCCCTGTTAATATCTACAGAAGGATTTAATGGAAGTTCATTAAACATGGTCACAACATGTTTCAAGGTAGATCATGTGTATTTACCACCATCATTATTGTGGGTGGGGAATATGGCTGGTATCAGGAGCTATAAGTTTTTGGCAAAATCTTAAAGAAAAAATTCTCTGGAACTGCTCAACCAATTGCTTTGAAATTGCAGGGGAACACTTTTGGTGACCCCCAGACCTTAATTTGTTCAACAGGTTGTGATGCAATTAGTTTTTATGTATTTTTTATGAATTTTTGTGTGTTAAGGCTATTTTTGACTTCTCCTTAACCGTCACTCAGATTGTTCTGAAATGTAGTGGATATGTAGCTTGTAGGAGGGGTAAACAAGGTTTTTCACTAAGGGAGTGATACTGTGGATCCCTGATTTTTAACAAATTTTTCAATTCTGGTACTTGTTGGTTGATGCATTCATTCCTGTTGATTACTATGTAAGTCAATGGGGATTGCAATGGAAATTCACATTTTTAACTTTTTCTCGAAAAGCATAAATGAGATTCACTTCAAACATGGTGGGAATGTACCTTAGGTGAGTCTACCAAGTCTGTACAAATGGTCATGCTTCAGTGATTTTTACATTTTTTTATGAATAAATCTTCTTCTCAGAACCTGCATTGGGACACTTCTTGGGACCTTCAGACTTTAATCAGTTCAACACGTGGCACTTCACTTTTTTTCCTATTTTTTTATGCATTTTTGTGTTTTACTTACTTTTGACTTCTTAAAATCATCACTCGAATTGTTGTGAAACTTGGTGGAAATGTAGCTTGTGGGAAGATTAATCAACACCTTGCACTATGTGGTGATGCTCTCGGTCCCTGATTTTTAATTGATTTTTCAATTTGGGTACCTGTCCGTTAGTGCATGCATTTCTATTGATTGCCATGCAAGTCAATGGGGGTTGCGATGGAAACTCATGTGCTTTGCTTCCTTTCCAATATCTTTATCCCCAAGACTGGAGTGGGATTTATTATGGGTGGAATGTCAAGGTCAACTGAGGATGTGCTTTTCACATTGCCCTCTTGTTTTGAACACTGCACAGTCCACAGTTTTCAAGGTAACTCCATTTGGCCATCTTGGGCCCTGTCAGTATTGGTGTTGCCACCTGTAGTATTATGAAACAAATGGACCCAAATATGAAAATTTTGAGAATGCTGTTTTTCATTGAGTTGTCCATCCATGAATCATCAAGAAAATTTGTGAGAATGTTGATCAGGCACAATGACCCAAAAAGGTGCCAAATTGTGGTGACGCCACCTACCAATTACACCAGATGTTGACCGTAATATGTGAAAATACATTGAATTAAATATTTTGAAAAGAATAAGGCTAATGAAACCTGATGTACCTCAAATGTGTATCGTATGTAGAAGTTTGACATTGTGATATATTGATGACCTTGACCTACTTTTCCAAGGTCTTAGGAAATACTTTTTGGGAAATTATTTTTGTGGTGACCATTACATCTTAACTTGTGGACATATATCCATTAAACCACTACAGGAACATTTTTACAGAGAAAAATGTATGACACGTAAAGTCTAAGTAGTGCCATAGGAACTAACATCATAGGTGCCAACAACACATTAAATTCATTATGATGATGAATTGAGGTTAAACGACAAAACTTGCACAGAATTTGCATTTGGCCAATGGCCAAATTTTGCGTGACCTTGATGTATTTTTCAAGGTCATTAAGCACTTTTGTAAAGGAGACTAAATTCAGCATGTTGAGAAGAAATAAAGCTTACAATATGAAATGTACCACAAATGTGTATCATGTGTGGAAGTTTGATACGGCGTAATATGGATGACCTTGACCCAATTTCTCAAGGTCACAGAGGGAACGCATTTTTTTTTGGTGCTGTTCCTCACATCCTAATTTGTGAATATACATCCATATATCAGAGGACCATTGTACCGGCAAAATGTCTATTACAGGTGGAGTCACGGTCGCACCACTGGTAGTAGTAAATGGAACTAACATTACATATATGTATTGAAAACATTAAATTTATTATTGTGATGATAAACTGAAATGGAGCTACCGGATTTATAGAAAATCTGTGTTATGCCAAAGGTCAAATTTCACACAATTTTGGGTGACCTTGACCTATTTTTTACCTATATAGGACATAAAATTCAATATCTTGAGAATGAGGCTAATAATATGAAATATACCACAAGTGTGAGAATGAGGCTAATAATATGAAATATACCACAAGTGTGTGACATGAAAGCTTGATATTGCACAATGTGGATGACCTTGGGTTGCTTTCTGAAAGTGTCAGATGGATTGCATTTCAGGAAATTATTATTTTTTTTTTTTTTTTTTGTGGTGGTTGTCTGATGAAATCTTATCAGAGGATCAGGCACATGTGCCTCTTCTTTTCTTTTTTTCGGGGAGTGGGGGGATAAGCAAATGAGAAATTTCTGTCATTAATGGTACGCTGATACACATTAATGGTATGGTCACTACCCTTCCATGACCTCATGAACCTCATTTACATGCATTGCATCATGAAAAACTCCCAATTACACCATGGGTTCACAGTCTAACAGGGCATATGATTTACAGTTCCACATGGAGAAAATCAACATAAAAGGGAAACTATCACTTTCTTGGTGACCAGACCCAAGCTGTATTGAATGATGCATATACACTTGGAAAGTAACAATAACATGTTAAGACTAGCAGTTAGGCTTGAAAGCTTGAACCTCAATTCCAGTGCAAGGTCTATTAGGTAATGAATCATGTGTAGGTTGTTGTCCCACATTGTACAAAGAGGAGCAGTGTCTGTTATGCTTCCATCTGATGAGCCGCGTTGCTGGGGAAACACATCAGAGTGAACACAATAGCTTTTCAGTTTAGGCTTCCTGGCCATCAGGTACTTGCCTGCCATTTGCACACCTTCCAATTTAACTAAAATGCTGCAGTTTTATAGACTCTGGCATCAAAGATATCACTTAAATAATACTGTGACACCAAAACTAGAAAGAGTAGGATTTTTTTTTGAGTCACAACCATTGGATGATGATGACTAGTCTTGCTTAAGACCCATTCTTTGTTAATTTATTATAAAACAAAATAGCTAATGAACATTATAAAAATAAGTGATGGGGAAGTCATAGCGCGAAGCTAACATGTGCCAGGCCGTGAAGTGGCCGTAGTGAGGAGTGAAGACAGGGTCTTGTCAGGTTGACCAGGTTCCAGCCACATCTGTTTGGCAGCACTGCGGTGCATGTGAAAAAACACACATGTGCCAACACCGGGCAGCAGCTGACTGAAACATGCTGTACATTTGGATAGCACGTGTTGCACCGTAGGTCTACTACCAGGCAAGGTAGCATCGGAAAACCGGGACCTGTGCTAGCAGCTGTGGTACAGAAGCCTGGGCAATATTCAACAAGCAAGGTAGTGTCACGTAAGCCTACTGTCAGAACGGTGCTGTGAATAGTAGCACTGAAGCTTTGGCAATATCCAACCGAGTAACAAATTTAAGTTGCCCAGTAGGTCCCTAATAAGAAATTTGTCCATTGGAATTGGAATTGCATCTGCTAAATAGATCATAGGAAATTTAAGTTAACTTTATGTCCTGGGTCCCCACCACTATCTTGCCAGGCCATAGACCTTTCACTGCAACGTGTTATCAAAGTGTACTGTGTGTCTGTCGGCTGTTGCCCGGTGTTGGGACATGTGTGTTTTTTCATATGCACAGCAGCACCAACAAACAGATGCAGGCGGAACCCGGTCAACCCAACAAGACCCTTTCTTCACTCCTCACCAGGACCGCTTTGTGGCTTGGCTCATTCTACTAGTTTGATGCTATGACCACCCCATCATTTATTTTCATAATATTCATTAGCTATTTTGTTTTATTTTGAATTAAGTAACAGAGGGTCTTGAGCAAGACTAGATGATGACGACGACGATCACAATGGCAACAACAACAAATTAAAAGACGCTGTTACAGAAATTCTTGTTCTTGGAAGAACATTTCCTGGTTAATTTGGCGCATAAAAAAAGAGTAAAATGGAGAGTACTTGAAATGGAGCAGAAGGAATGGAGTTGTGCAAGTGTCCGACCAGTAAATTGTCAATTTTTCAGCATGTAGCTAAAAGTATTGAGCCAAACTCATGGTGGAGAATTGCAAGAGTAAAGTGTCTTATACTTTGTGGTAAAATGGTAGATGTGGGATGGGTGTGTGTACATGTATAGTTGAGAATGATGTGTGTCAGTAGTCAAATGGTACAGGATCTTGTCATACCAGGGTTGTCACCAGGTGTCCCCACAAAAGAGATTGTGGTGTTAGGGTGGGAGAATCACTAGAATCATTTGGGGGGGGGGGGGGGAGGGCGGTAACTGGTGTTTGAAAGGACATGTAGGTTAAAAGGTATTAATGGAAGCAGTTGAAAAAGTACACATTACAAAACGGCCTGCCTCTGGTGAGAATAGTACTCGAATGGAAATTTAAAAGCAGCGAGGTAGTGTCAAACCTTTCTCCCTGAGTGATAAATGAGTTTTTCCTTGGCATGGATTGGGTGCTTAGTGCCCAGTCTATGCAACGGAAACCTGTTTCACTAGGGTATGCTAACATGATATATTTCATCTTCATTTTTCATTCAATGTTTTTTTTTTCATTAAGATAAGGTGGGAAAAAAACCCTGAAACAAACAACATTTAAAGCACAGCCACTTTTATCACTTACAAAGAGATAATGAAATCTGAATAGGTTGTAGCTGCACAAACTTAACCACATGTGTATTGAGTTGATGGAGATTCAGTTTATTAATACCATGTGTCAGTCTAGATGTATATATATATATATACATATACTTATATACAACTACAATGTCTAGAGGTTGTGAGAAGGGATTGGACCAAAGGTGCCCCCCGCAAAAAAAAAAAAATGTTTGCTAGCAGAACAGCAATCCAGTTATTTCATTTTGAATTTCAGTTTGACCCACTCCTACATATTTAATTTCAGAACAGTCCAGGGATGATGGTGATGTTGGTGATGCTGATGATGCTGATGATGAGCGACACTATATAAATAATGATTTTGGTGATAACAGATATGAATATGAGGGTAAAGATTACATATTTTATTGCTGCCTGCAATTATCCTAGGAGCCCTACCATGCATGAGCACATTGTTTGTAGAGACTGGTGGTTCCACCTGATGAAACTTTGTGAATTAAAATGGAAAAGCTACCTGCTACACCCACACAAATATTTCATGGTTGAGTGCCATATTTAGAGATCATTGTGGGAGTATGTTGAATTGAGTTTATGTTAAGGTATATATCATATTTTGCTTACAATGAAAAGGAGAGAAACTTGGAACAAAGATAGAAGCCTTTTACATTGCATGTACTCATCATCTTTTCCAATCAAATTGCATTTCATTGAGCCAATGTTATTCAAAATGTTTTAGAATTTTTTTTATAAAAAATCACTCAGTTTTAAAACAAGGAACTCTTTCCATTTTATTTGATTCTGTGAAGAAAATTCATAAAGTTTCACAGTGGTCAAGCATGTTATGGATGGTTCAGCATTTTCGTTTTTTATTAAGAGTGTTATGTACCCTTTGCAAAGAGTAATTTTCAACTTTTAAAATTATAACTGTGAAGTTCAGTTAACAGTGAGAGAATAATATTCATAACGACCCTAATTTTTTTCTCTGAATGTGTCAGCAAGATATATGAGGCCCACAGCATAAACATTATTTTTCAGTTTATTTACAGAATCAAGTGACATATACAAGCATTGTTTGTGATTACTTAATCACATTTTTGTTTTGTTTTTTGTTTTGTTTTGCATATTGGAAAATGTCAATCACATTTTTGCCCTCATTTAAAACAGTGAAAATGATGGACCATCCATTATGGGTACCATGTGTGTGGTAGTATTAAGTACCAGAATCCTCTGAATGTATAACCACAGTTGACAGTGGTCTTGGTTGTCATGCTCTGAGCCTAGAATGTGTCTCATTTCCTGGCACCCTGACACATTCATAAGTAGAGGTAACTACATCTGTTTATATTGACCTGAGTTGACTTGTCAGTCAGCTCTACTGATGTGGTGGGTCGGTCTGTCGTCTGTGCATCCAGCCATCTGTAGCCCATTTTCCATAATTAACATTTTCAACTTGTGCAAAACCATTGGCCAGAATTGCTTCAAATGTGGTAGGATGTTCCGTTGGTAGCTCTACTGCATATATTGAAATGGTCATACAAATATGTATGGCAGCTGGTCTGTGTTAACCAATACATGACTATATATATAAGATGAAGTCAACAGTTCCTCTTGTCACGCTTTTAAAAGCTGCTTTTTACCCTTTGGCCTTATGAGGCTGAAGGGTATCGTTGTCCCCTACGCCATCCGTCTGGCCTTCCATCTAGTGTTACCACTATAACTTAAGATGTTTTTGAGTTGGGACTTCCAAATCGCTTGGGATTGTACATTGCTATAAGATCTATTTTGTGTGTAAGCATGGTTTACCTTGACCCACTTGTCAGTGTCACACTGTGGTCGCATATGCAAAGTGACATTACCCCTCTATCTATTGAAACCCTACATCAATCAACCTGAATTTTTATTAAACCTAACTAAATTTCATACATATTTGACCTTGACCTATTTTTCAAGGTCACAGGGCCCTATCTTACACATGCAAGATGATGTTACCATTCTAACTTTTGAAAGCCTGCATCTAGCAATCTGAATTTTACCCAAAAGAAGCACCATGGAGTGTTTAGAAAGCGTATCTGAAAGCAAGGTCATACCTCTATATTTGACGTACTTTTTAAGTTCAAGAGTGCAAAGTGGTACTACTGTAACTAAGAAGGTTTTTGAAATCTAACTTCCATATTGACCATGGATATGCACCATTGTAAAATCTAAATTTAAAACGTGTTTGACCTTGACCTAATTTTTCAAGGTCACAGGGCATCATCTTGCAGAATTTGGTTTCATCTGGTGATAATAAAAATATTTCAAGAAAGTGCATATCCAACTACCACATGCTTGTACAGCACTGAAAAGACTGCACTTAGTTCAAACGTGAGTAACTGACATAAATTGTGGCCAAAGGATACTTAGTGCTTTGCACAGTATTTTTTTGTATTTTGGGCGGTTGGGGGTTCTGGGAGGTTAGCAAATAGGAAGCTATATTGCCTGTTGAACAGACCAGTTTCTGTGTTCTCCATTCCACTCGTGTAATACAATTTGAGATACTATATGGGTTGGACTGCTTAGGAGGCAAAGGAAACCAGCAAACTGATGGCAAAAACTTTAAGAATTTAAAGAATTGTAAATAAGAACTATCATGAATGCATCCCCAGGTCAACAGCTTTTCTTGGTGCAGGTTGGGCATAATATGCCAAGGAAAGTTGTTGACTCAGTCTTATTCTGACCAGGACAGGGTTAATGTAATGTCCAACCACTTGAGCAAATTTTGTTCATTTTCAGATATTTGATAGCTGTACATGTATATAAGTTGTCTTTCACATCCAAATGTGCAAGCTCTTGTCCCAATACAAACTGAAGAAATGAATAAAATACTGTTATGTTAGAAAATGAACCATGTTTAACTCCAGATCTTGATTACAGACAATATGAACTTGCACCAAAATTTCCATTTCATATGAAAATATCTGTGAAACTAAATCTGATTCTAGTCAAATAGCAGCTGATTTAGTCGATAAACCCTTGAGAGCAAAACTGTATCAACATTTTCTAAGAGGTCATTTCTGTTTTAAATGTATATCAGAAATGAGTAGTTTTACAAACCATTTTTCTAAAGAAACAGACATTTTTCCATTTGGCATCACCTTTGTTCAAAAAAAAAAAAAAAAGAAGACATTTTTGTCTTGCCAGCATAAGCTGTTGGCGAGACTAAGCAGTCACTTTCCGTCCGTCCATCAACAAAAAACTTCAGAGTGGCTTGAATTACGCTGGCGAGACATTTATGCCCGCGGGCATGGCTCTGGTTATAAAAAGTCCCCATGTTTATGCAGACGTGTATTGAGATCATGATAGCACTAGATTGGTCATTTATCTTGAACATTTTTGAAGATGTATTTGAAAATTTCACAAAAACATTTTCTACCCCATAATGCTTGTATTATGTAGCAATTTCTAATTTTGAGTTCCACCTTTAGTGCAGACAGATTGTGCGAAGGCTTGCAGTTAGTTCAGTATGTTTAGAAATGAAGTCATTTTGTCTGGTTGGATATTACCTTAAATATCAACTGTAGCAGTATTATACTTGCAACAGTTGCATTAAACAGTGTGACGTATTTGGTGAGGTCAGCATAAACACTTACCACTATAGTGTTGTCATCATTAGAAATTAGTGACCATTATTGTCACCTCAGCCAACAACTTAGGTGCCTTTCAGCTAGCTTTTCACATCTGACATGCTAAATAGGTGGCGCTGGCAACAGCTCAGCTGCTCTTTGTCCATCTTTTATGTAGCCTGGTCACTCACATGCAAGAGGGAGTTTACTTGGAAAATGTTACCTAAATATTTTACCTTCAGATGGATGTTATTTAAAGATAATAAAGAAAAATGCGACTTTCGTTTTCAAACCTCGATAAACAGATTAATGTAAACAACACCACCTCCATCTTTTTTTGGGGGGGTGGGTGGGGGGGTGGAGGATGTTAGGGATTCAGCACTGAAGTAACCGACATTATAAATTTTTGAAGGTGTTCTGAAACTACATCTAAGTTGCGAGTGGCCTGTAATAGCAGTTACATGTACAAATGACGTGCTCATGTTTGGGTGTTTTAGCAAATGTATGAAACAAAAGAGCGGGCCACAAATTTGCTTATAAAAGTTGAAAGAAAAAAAAAAAATCACTGGGAAAGCCACAGATTTACTTGTTGTGAATGAAAAAAAAATTATGTGGAAGAAAATTGACGTTGATTGTGCATTATTTCACACATACTGTGCTGTTATTGTTGTAGTATCGTAAAAGTACATGTTAACCCTCTTCCCCCTTTTCCCCTTAAACCGGCCAAAACTGGCAGGTGGTTAAATTAATGTCTGCTTCAATGTTTTTGACTAATTTCAACAGTGATGACCAACAATTAGAATGAGAATTGTAGAAGAAATTGATCAAGATAATATGGCCCAGGTCAGCAGCTTTACTGGTGTGCACCCAACCACATGTCAAGGAAAGCTGTTGACTCCCTTTATTTAAGGAGGAAAGGGTTAAACAAGACAGTTAACTTTTCCTTGCACTTTCATAGAGCCTGGATATGGGTTAACCTTTGTCTCTCTCAGACTGGCCAGATGTCAAATGTCACCTGCTGTAGTGATTTTTCACACAATATTGTGGCTAATGAAAAATATTTTTGATGAGAATTGTCAATGAGATCTGTCAAAATAACTGTGCCAGTAAGGCATCTGCGTGCTGGTATGGCCAGCAAGTGTCCAAGCAAGACACAAATGAACCGTGCTGACAATATCTTGACCCTTTCATGCTGAAATCATCCAAAAGTGCCCAGATTTAAATTGTCATCTGCCTTAATTTTCTTAAATTTCTCATCACTGGAAAACATTTTGTGCTGAAATTTGTATGTAATACCATTCATGATGTCATGCCTTGATTAATAGCTTTCCTTGGCAAGGGTTGGGTGCGTTGTGCTCTACCCATGCCAAGGAAGGCTACTGACCCTGTCCCACTCTGACCAGTAATGGGTTAAATCTGGGAATGAATGAATCAGACTGTGTATCAGGTACTTACAAATTACTTTGTACTTTAAGCTCTTCTGTGTTTCTCGCACAAAAGATAGTGCTCTAGTGATGTGTCACAATCAGCCAAAATTAGAAGCAGATGAACAGGAATATAGTGGTTACTGGAGCAGCATTTATTACTTTGTTTTGCATGAAAATAATCAGATATAAGGGTACTCTCAAGTTAACAGGTGCAGGCTTTTGGGATACATGGCAAAGCTGTCTGTATTTGTGGTGTCAAGAAATTAGTTCCGTGTAGCAGGTAGCCCTGAATGATGCATGATTGCTTGGACTGAGGGGAATGGACGTTTGCCTGATAAACATACATGGAATAGTCTGGCTGAATACAAGTTATAAGCATGCACTGAAGGAGTGTTCAAAATTGCAAGTATTCATCATCTGACACCTATTGTGTCATCTGACTGAAAAATGCATTTCATGTCAGATGATCATCACAGTGTTGTATAAAGAGGCATGAACAAAGACAAAAGTACATATGCCACTGTCTGCATGGTAAAATAGTTGTAAGCTGTCAAGCATGAGCGGTGAACATGTGGCTGTTTTGTTAGATTGTGCCAGCCAATGCTCTCAGCTATTAGAGATTAGAGAGCTGTTCCATCAGATAACAGGTTTTACATGAGATACTACTTTGAAAGATTCTAAATACCATTTGTACATTATTATTTAAATTCAGTTTATTTTGGAGCCTGTATCTTGTACCAGTGGCAGTTTAGATCTGCATGTATACAGTCTGTAGTTGTTTGTCAGATCAGGAATAAATGCAGCATTTCATGTCAGATACAGAATACATGCAGCACTGGTTGTCAGATACTGAATACATGTGGTTAAGCGCTAATGAATCTTAACAGCGTGTGTACATGTACACTGTACCTTGTAGATGTATTTTGTGTATGTTTTCATGTTGTGTATTTGTGAATGCTGGACAATGAATAGTCATGTCATGTCAATATATATGTGTGTGCGTGTGTAAAAGATGATGTCTTTAAAGTCTCTACAGAGCCTATTACAGACTTTCTTAATACTGCCTATGCATAGCAAGTGATCATGACCTGAGAATCTGTTTCAAACAACTGATTTTTGGTTTTCCTGTCTTAATCTTAGGACACAGAATGAATATGCTTGTGGATAAGCCATGGTACTGTTTATGAACTGAGTATGACTTCTGTGATAAAGAACAAAAAATATGAAAATGGATTCTGTTGTGATGTGCAGTTAGTGAAATCTTGGACTGCCTTTAAGTTCTTAAAACAATTACCTTTTTTCCATTTTGTACAGCATCCTTCCATTTGATGAGAACAAGAGGACAAAACATTAAAGTACACTGTAAGCAGATTTTATTTAATTCAACCAAATGTGACTGTATTTCAGCAGACAAAGATATAGAAAAGGCACCAAAGCCAAGGCCAGGTGCAACTGGCATAAAGAAGACCGTAGGTAAAGACCACATGGATAGTCCTTCATCTGGCCATTTCATGGCCTACTTTATCACAGTTTGTGTCTTCTGTGTGCTGGGCTACCTTGCCTTCCATAACAAACAAAAGGTAGGTCTCTGTTCCTTTGTAGTTTTTATCTATGTATCCCAGGTCAATATTAAAAAGAAAACTGGTGACCTTTTTGTGTTAGGTGATACATTGAATTTCTTCCAGCATGTGAAAGCAGAGTACAGTTAGTTACAGAATGATCGAAAAGTATATCAGTAACAGTTTATGAAGCAAAATGCAAAAGATTATGCGGTGACGCAATAAAAATTTTAAAACATGAAACCAAATGAAAGTGTGAACCTGTAGTTTAAATGGATCATATGTTATATGACATTTTTCATTTTTGTTAGATACAGCAATACATGTACATGTGTTTGGTTTTTGTCTTAAACCGTAAACAAAATATTTATTAAATTTTGAGCAAAGCAAAATAACAGAAAAAAGTGTATGCACCCTTTAGATTGCAGACAACTGCAACATTAATTTTTAGGGTGGGGTGAGCACATCATACATCTACTTTTGTTGATTAGTTTGACCTGTACTCCTTGTCTTTTTCATGACAGATATCTGCAGGAAGCATGAACCTGTACAACTGTCGGAACAAAATGTATTGAACTCCTTTCTCCCTGGGTTGTTATGAATATAAGAGGAATTTGTGCAGTAAAATTACAGCCTTTCTCCCAGGGTTATTGTGAATATAAGAGGAATTTGTGCCATAAATTTACAAAAAATGAGAGCACATGACTTAATGCAAGTTGTCTTTATTAACGTTTTTACTTCTGCAGATAATGGCATTCATCATTGAAGGAAAGAGTGTGCGGCGGAGACGATCTCCAAGTGGTGGTGCTCAATACAAAAGACTTGAAACAAATGTGGAAGAGGCTCTGTCTCACATAGATAAAAGTGCTTCAACACAGAACTATATATATTAGTGGAAAGGAAAGGGAGATGATCTGTCACAGAGGGGAAACATCCAAGATGACAAAGTGATCCTTTTACCTCAACATGGATGCTTTTGCAGAAGCTCACAGCTTTTTGCATAGAATAATGACAAGTGATTCCTGCCTTGCACGTTTCCATGGTTACAGTGAAAACCATGTAAAAATTGAGTAACTTATGTGCTTCATACTGTATAGATTGATACACAGGGTTGGGAAGGGTAAGTTGTACATTGTATACACTTTTATATATGGGGGAGTAGGCCTGTATATGGGGTACATAATTGTAGAGAACTTCGATATGCTGGGAAGCTTGTGAGAGAATGATACAAAGATGTGACTGGGATCCTGCACTAAAGTATAACGCTTGACTTTTTTGTGTAGACAGGCAAAATATCTTGACATCTCTTGTTCTTGGCAGCTTTAGACTGTGCAGTGAATTTATTTGCTTGTGCGTAAAATTTTTAGTGTTGTGTTTTTTGTAAGTGGGAGCAGCAGTAATGTTTGGGTGCCTTCATCATGTTTATCAGTTGCAGTCCTTGGTTAAGGGCAAACAGAAAATTCTGTAACTACCAAATGATAAATATTGTTTTCAGTTCCCAGGCTGTATGATTTTTGATGATGTGTTGGCATGCACAAGGTATGTATTATGATAATGAGGCTATATGAATGGATAACAATGAGTGGAAGAAACTTGTTCAGTGCTAATTACATGTACAACCATCATTGTGCTCACCATAATTATTATACTGATTCTAGATTTGGATTCCTCATTTGAAACAAAAGCAAAAAATCCTCTTCAAGTATCATGATGCTTGTTGTGCCAGAGATGATAAGACTGTCCCAGGTCAACAGCTTTCCTCAGCACTCTGGGCACATTACACCCAAAGTATGCTGAGGAAAGCTGTTGACTCAGTCTCAAACTGAGCCTTGAAGTGGTCAACATACGAAGCACACAGGTACAAAACTGAAGTGCTTAATGTTGGCACCAAAAGTTATTGAGACAGTGAAGAATCTCGCATGTTTTTGATTTGTCGCTTATTATCAAACATGCAAGAACAATTAATGTGAATAAAACAGGTCTCAGATCAAATCTGTGCAGAGATATTAAACTAACTATGCATTTTTGTGAAGTTTTGATTTGTTCTGTAAATTAATGTATACTTGTGTATTGGTCAGCGTGTCTGTTTGTTTATGTGTATAGTAATGTATGTTCCATTAAGTTCGTTAAATGTTTCAGTATTCATAAATTATCTGGCATAATTTTTAAGGAGGCCTGCATTGTCATCATTTCTTCACCGTCATGTGTGTGGAAAATATCTGTATGTGTGCAAGGTCGTAAATGTGTGTAGAATTATGGGAATAAATAATTGTACAGAGCGACGAGAGGTATTGTAAAATGACAATGATGTATATAATAGTTTTGTAATTATGATGTATCAGATATGTGTTTGTTGAAAGGGCAAGCTGGTAAGATTGGGAACCTTGCAGCAGTTCAGGTTTAGGAGCATATCAGCGGCATACATCTGGTGCCAAATGTAATTGTGTAATTATTTCACAGACCTTGCAAGGAAGTTGTTTATGGAGTTGACATTCCTGGCTGTCCTGCCTTTTTACTTTGTGCAAGCACACACAGCCTGTGTATGTGCCAGTTTCTTTGTTTATCATGTTTATATCAACATAAATAACAAACTGTATTGTAAGTTAGCCATCTCCCCCTTACACTGAGATGGAGTCAACAGCTTTCCTTGGCAGGGGGCATGTGGTCTTCATAGGTCTCATCTGCATTTCTCAGTCAAATTGTTTTTCATTACTGTGGAAATTAGTTGAAAACACTGAAGCAGACAACATTTGACCACCAGCCAGTTTTGGTCGGTTTAAGGGGGAAAGGGTTAATATTGCGCTGATAGGAAACCTAGAAGGCCAGCAAGTCTAGTACCATATCCATTAAGTATGCTAAGCTTGAACCCCAGTCATAGGCTGAGCACATCAGTAAGAGACGAGGCGCATCAGTGACAGGCTCAGTATGGCTGTGATAGGATCTCAGCTTCAGTCAGTGATTCTGAGCCTCACCAACAGGCTCTGAGCCTCTGTCATAGGCTCTGAGTCTCACCAACAGGCTCTGAGCCAGAAGAAGAAATTGGAGCCTTACATGCTCTGAGCCAGAAGAAGAAATTGGAGCCTTAATGAAAGGATCAGAATGTTGCATAAGAGGCACAATGCCTGCATTAGTGACTCTTTATCTCAGTGAGAGGCTGTAAACCCCAATTGGAGGCTTCTCACAAACAAAGAGGAGTCCAGTATATGTAGCTGGCAGTAGCACTCACAGTATCAGTCTCATGGTACTGTCAGCATACTTATGGTCAGACATGCAGTGGTGGTAGGAATGGGGAAGGGTTTTGGATCAATTTCTCATGCAGAGATCTCCACAAGTTATGCATGTTATTTTGTTTATTTGATTCATGTAATACAAGTTTATACATGTGCTATTATGTTTGAAAAAAAAAACACACAGAGAAAAAAAAAACAAAAATAAAAATAAATCGGTTAAAATGAAAATTGTATACGTACGTTATGCAGGCTAAACCTACTCTATACAAGGGTACATTCATCATCATCAGTGGTCAATGAATGAAAAACGAAAGCAGTAAAATTGTTGAAATTGTGTTGTTTGCATGTAATTGCATGTTTTATCTGAGCTGTTTTCATAGGGATGTCTGAAAGCAAAACTGAAGCAGCAGGTAGTCTGTGTCTCAATGAATGAGCAAAATTACTCATGAACATTTCAGTTATAATTACATTGTTATACCACCAAGTGGATTTCGTTTCCAAAACAAAATTTGCTTCCAGAATGGAACTACCAGTCCTTAGCGGTGGCACATGAATGGTGCATAGTACAATATGTATAAGAAAATTACAGTTGCTGGCATAATTTTCCAAAGGTGATAAGTGGTGGCTTGCTCTTGTATTGCTCACATCACCCTTTTTTCCAAAAACAAAATGTATTTTTTGTCTTGTTTTGGCCATTTTTTTCTGTATTCTAGACTTTCTTTTGGCCATAGTCAAACATACAGTGGTAAAATAAAAAATAATAAAAACTGCCTGCCTTTGGTAATTTTGTTCAAATATACCTGAGGAACTCTGTAGTTAACATATATGGCTTTAACTGGTTCAGAATTTCGTGCAGCATGCAAATACTCATGTCACATAAGAAGTTATGAGAAATAACATGTAATGCATTTCTGGCACTGAATATCAGACCTAAATGGCAATGTCCATCTAGTTGGAGCCACTGAAGGGTCAGTTTATTATGTGTAAATATTTACTACATGTATTTAAGTTTGCAAGCTTCAGTTAGTTGTGTTTTAATTATGAGCCTTTATCCAAAAAGAAAATGCAGGTAATTGAAATAAGTGAGTTCAAACTTACAGAGCAGTAGTGATAGACCAATGAGGTAAGCAGGAAGGGTTAGGGTAAGTGGGATGCATAGGGAGTATTTAACTTCTGTGGGGGGCACAGTAGACAGTACTTAAAATAAATTCAATTAAAATTGAAGGGGGTTTAAAAGGTGAATGATTACGAGGTGGGGTATGATAATGGGAAAGCATAAGCACAATAAGGCAGCTGCTTCTGAGTAAAATGGTGTTGGACTGAGTGTATTTTACCCAAGATACCAGAGACCTGACCATGGCTTCAGTAAATCCCCGTGATTATATTTTTTAGCTGTGTAGCTATAGCCCTGTGCAGTAATTTTATTCAGGTATATCGGAGTAACAGCAATGACACTCTTATGATTTGGGAAGGAAAAAAAACACAGGAAAGTTAAAAGGGACTATTTTGTGTTATCATAATCGTTGATGAGTTCACAAGTTTAAAACTGTAGTCTGACTGGTACTTTGTCCCCAGGTATATATACTAAAATAAAAAGCATATTGGACAAGTTGCAATATCTAAACATGTACATTTGTATTTCATTTGATACCTGAAAGTTTGCATTTACATGTACTTAATATGCCTTTCCAGCTATGTTTTAATATGATGATTGTGTCAAGAAAATGAAGCAGAGCAGAGTGTGAATTTATGTATAAAGTTGACAAGTGAGATCTTCAAGGGAGACAGCTCATTTATCATTGGCTTTATGTTTTCCTATGCTACTTCTACATTCTTTCAACTCCCTGTTTGTGATTTTGTCAAGTTTACATGTAACAGGAGCAAATGCATATAGTTTTTGCACTGCATTGTATGCGAATGTGCCATAAATGTGGTTGATAGGAGACTTGACCATTAAATTATATCAGTGTAATTTTGTGAAGTATTCATAGTTTGTGCTGATATGTGATTGAAGCTAAACCAGAGAAAAGAGGAGATGAAGCTGGTTGTTGGTCAGTACTGCTGACCAGTGAGTAAATTGGAATAGGACAGGTCACAATTAGCAGTTTTATGTTTATTCAGGTGAATATACAACTCAATACACAAAATTCTTTTCGGCTAGAGTTGTGGTATCCCATTGGATTACATATGTATGTATGTATGTATGTATGTATGTATGTATGTATGTATGTATGTATGTATGTATGTATATATATATATATATATATATATATATATATATATATATATGTATGTATATATATATATATATATATGTATGTATGTATACATATACATGTATATATGTACATTATATATATATATATGTATATATATATATATATGTTCAAGTAAACTTCAATAAAGTGGTAACTTTTGAGGCTAATGGAACCAATTTTTTGTGAATCATTTAAGTTATGACCCTAGTTTTACCATTAAAAATCCAGTGTATCTAAGTGTTGTGGTTTCTGACTGAAGTGCCATCTGCAGGAGAGATACAGGAATCTTCTATTCTTGCTCTTCTTGGTGAAAAGGCAGAAGGCCTTATTTACATGTGGAAACGGTGAAGCAATGAACAGTCCTGAACTGGACAACATACATATGCACATGGAGATGGGATGGGAGATCATTTCTCTGAATATCTGTTCATGTGTCCTTGAGCCATTAAAACCTTCCTATTTGTTTTGGGGTTGACCTCAGACCAAGTAAGTCAATGAAATTGCCTGAGGTCAGAGCTGAGGAAACTTGTCTATACCTGTATTATTAAGAATAAAACTTCATGTTTTTGTAAACTTAAAGTTGACACGTACTTACTTCAAATTAATAATGATGTTCTCTGTATCGATCCTGCTTACCTGTGGTAATACATGTATTTCACAGCACAAAGTCAGGCCAGACACTTCATCAAGTGTGAGGTATTACTGGACATACACATGTAATTTGGTAGAGCCTGAGGCTGGCAAACCTAAAATTATGACAAGTCTTTGTGCTGGTAAGGAGCTCAACTGTGACTTGCAGTTAGAAGTTGAAAAACACAAGGCATGTGCACATGTCCAGAAGTGCTGGTTTCTACTTTTGGGAAGAAAAGAAACTGATTCAGAAGAGAGAAAGCCGTTGGGTTACCACCTGGCAAGGTGTATGACATTTGCTTCATAATTTCTGCTTTCGAGAGGCCAACCCTGTTTTTCATTAAGCCACGCTATTTACATAAATAGAGTGGCCATGAAGATTGTTGCATTTCAAAATTACAAGCCTCTGGTTCCACTGTTCACATGTACTATGTGTAGTTTACTTTGACATAATTCGATTTGGGAACCGAAGAAAAATGTGTGGGCGTAACTCATAATTTAATTGGCATTGCAGGTTTGGCTTAACATGTTATGTAAATGTATTATGATATGGTTCAGAACATTGTTGCATCTACATGCACATCTCTCCTGCCACACATGCAGCTTCTCTTGCCACATATATATGTTGGTAATACTGTTGGATCTTCCAGAGATGTGTACATCTAAATGTCACTGTCTATTTGTTTTATGAAGTTTGTGTGCTGTAATATTGTATAAATGTAAAACTGTAGTTCATCTGCTAGTTTTAAATTTGTCATGTTTAATTTGCACAGTATTATACATGTAGAGAGAGAGAGAGAGAGAGAGAGAGAGAGAGAGAGAGAGAGAGAGAGAGAGAGAGAGAGAGAGAGAGAGAGAGAGAGAGAGAGAGAGAGAGAGAGAGAGAGAGAGAGAGAGAGAGAGAGAGAGAGAGAGAGAGAGAGAGAGAGAGAGAGAGAGAGAGAGAGAGAGAGAGAGAGAGCAGTACATGTACACATGTATTGGACACCTTGCATCATGTGCTTCATAGATATCAGTGACCACATGTTGTATTGATGCTGATTTTGAAGAAAAACATGGTTGAATATATATGTTACAAAACGTCCTGCACATATGTTGTGTGGCCTTTTACATATATCAGGTTGGGGTCTCAATTTACCAGTGTATGCTTATAGTTCTGGAATTGCTTGCAGCATATCTTTAAAAGTGTCACAATATCCTGGTCACACAAAACCTTTCAGTACCTGAAAATAATTGTTGCTGTTTTTTGTTTTTTTTGTTTTTGTTTTCAAAATAAGCCAGACTTTTGTCTTCCTCACTTTGCTTCCTGTTTCATGTAGGCACATTGTATTGGGAAGTGTGGGTACAAGAAGGTTTGGAAAGGAAACATTGCTGTGCCATGTACGTCCAGTTAACTTTGTGCTGCCACCTGCTGGAAAAAGTTTGGAGAAAATTCTTGGAATAAACTTGATGAGAACCAAGTGTCAACAGGTCCTGCTTGAAGATATTTTGCAACCATGAGTCTAAACATTAGCATATGGTGTTAACAGACAAATATTTGTAGATTGATAACTGGCATCAGGTGGGATGTACCGATTCAATGTGTCAACAGGTTTGGCTACCCAGGAAGGCCCACACATGCATGCTTTACTGCTGTACTTTAAGATCTGGTCAGTGCAAATACAATTACAAGCATATGCTTGCTTTCTGGAATAGACTGTGAGGAAAAGACTTCACAGATTGTAACATCACTAAAATACTCTTGTCATGTTAGTGATACTGGTGTACAAATCCTGTAGAACTACAGAGAACTTTTTTTTTCATTAATTTTTTTTTTGGGGGGGGGGGGGGGAGTTCAGATTCAGAACTTTATTGTGCACATTAAATCTGGATAGAGGAGGGTTGGTCAATATTATATACAAGAGGTCTGGGTTCAGGTGACTGTCCAATGTGATGATTTAGCATATCTATTCAAGAAACATATATTCCGGATATTTTGTTTGCTTTTTCTTTCTTTTTTTTTTTGAGAGAGAGAGCGTGAGTGTTCAGATGTATTGGGAACATTAAATCTGGACAGACCAAGGGGTGATTAATTTGATGCATAAGAGGTCTAGGTTTCAAATGATTGTCAAGTGTGAATTTCAGCACATCTATTCGCTAAATTTTTATTCTGGATATATTTTTTGCATGTAGTCCATTTTGTGTTCATATCGAAATGTCAGGCAAATTGCATCAGATAATAAAACAGAAAGAAAAGTACATGTTTTTAAAGTTGTAACTTCAGATATTTAATTAACCCCTGCCCCTTGAATTGACACTGTGTCAACTGCTTCCTTGGTCTGGGTTGGGGAGAAGTACCTGATGAACCTACGCCAATGAAACTTGTGGACCTGAGCTCTCTCAGTGCCACAATTTGGACTGAGCCAACAGCTTTACTTGGAACACTTTGGATGCATTCAAAGCATGCCAAGGAAAGCTCTTGATTCAGTCCATTATATTCTATATAACTACAGGTATGGACTTAAGTGAAAGGTCTTTTTACAGGGAACATCTAGCTAGTACCCTCATTATAATTCAGAGCAGTTCATTTTAAGTAGTTTGACTTCAGTCACATTTGGCACTGGAAGAGCTGTGAGCATGCTATGCTGTCAGCACTCATTCAGAACGTTTTTTCACCAATCACCTTCACCTTATTTTTGGAAAGGGGATATTTGACGAGCAGATAATCTAGGTCAGTGTGATGGGGGAAAGGGTTAGTGTTCACCCAGCTTGTCAACACTATAATTGGGCCAATTTCTGTCTTGGGCAGCCTGCATGGACTGGCCCCAAGTACAAGTAGTTTCTTGGTTTTGTTGTGCAGGTGGCACTTCTAGGACAGGGATTGTGCACAGAGACACTTCTGATTAAATGTGTGCTAGTTACCAAGTTAATGTACACCTTGGCTATCAACTTGTCCACCACAGGTTGTGAACTGACAATATTTAAGGTAATGTGTAAGACAGGGCCATGCATCGCGTAAGTAGAGATTAAGTAGATATTACCCTGCACCAGAACCAAGTACCATGACTGAGGTTTGCCGTGTTTATAAATCCGGAACTAGAATACATATGCACTGTACTTGCGTACGTTGCCCAAAAAGCTCATGTGACATTTATGCTGCCAAATGAAACAAATAATAGAATACTACATGAGGCACTGGTTGAGTATGTCAGGTTGATACATACATACTGGTTTTGTTGTACAGGTGGCATTGATGACAAACTTTTCAATGGGAATAAATATTGACTTTACACAAATGGTCTTTAAGTATTTCAATATGTTATTGTTATTTATTTATTTTTTTTTACTATACATGTAAACCTGCATGTATAAGCCGAGTGCTGGGCAAAAGGAAACTGTAAGGCCAATTTGACAAAGCAAGTAGCCATGAGAGGTGAGCTGTGTGACTCTCGTACAACCATAAACTGGATCCCATCAGCCACTGGCTGACTGCAATTTCAAGTTGCTTCCCCTTCTTGAAGGGGCAACAATCCTGTTGCTACACTGGGCACATCTGTGCATATGCACAATTTAAGGGAAAAGCTTAATTTACGTTTCATTACCACGCAACTCAAAATCTTGCTAATCTTTGAAATTTTTACTTCTCATATTAGGAAAGTAAACATACTGGTTTTAGGTCAACCAGTACTGAAGTATGGAACTGTTATACATGTACCCTGTAAGTTGTGTGTTTTTGGCCCTGCTGACCAAAGGTCACCGAGCTTATGCGACTGCTCATGTCTGTCCGTCCATCCATGCATCCGTAAACTTTTGCTCATTAGCGCGATACTATCCACAGTTTTCCAATTAGCCCAATATAACTGTCAGGACGTTACAGGGTGTATGAAAATCTAGGTCCCTTTGATATTGGTGGTGCCACCTACAATATCATGTAATTAGGGGTCAAAATGTGAAAATTTGTGAACACCCTGGCATCTTTTAATTTTTGGCAGATCTTCACAAAATTTTGTGGGATTCTGGGGGGAGGTCAAAGTGTAAATTGCTAGTGATTCTAGTGGCACCACCTATAATTTGACGGAAATTGTGTGCCAAAATGTGTTTTAAGGTATGAAATTCCATATCTGAATAAGTAATTGGATTAGACTTGCCAATTAATAGGATATATAGACCATGTCCTTACCACCACATACCCATAGCTGACTTGTCAGTCAGCTGTGGTTATGTGGTGGTAAGGCAGCCATTGGCCATCTGTCGTCGGTGAGCTAAAAAGTAAGTAATATTCAAGGTCAGCAAATGTTAAGCTTGGTCAGGAAACCTAAATGATTGGGAAAAATATACAAAGAATTTTGGATCTTCAACAAAGTAAGATTCAAGCAAGTTAGTTCAGTAAGAAACAAGAGGCCCATGGGCCTAGTGCTCTGCTGACATTTATAGAGATAACTAATAGAATGATGGGTAAATAAAGAGACAATAAGAGATGCTTTTAAATATAATTTATTCAGCAAATTTATATGGGAAGCTCTGCAGAAAGATAAATATAGATCAAATGTGATGACCTAATTAATGACTTTGACAGTGTATGGGTCGTGACCATATGTTTGTTTTGTTTTTTAATGTGACAAATTATAGGTCCAATTGTGACTTCTTGTTACTTGGACATGCGACTTCACTTGTGACGAATATTAAACACTTGACATGATCTATATATTCTATAAATTTGGTTTATCTAATTCAGTTAGTTTTCGCGATATGGAATTTTTTATCTCAACAGATATTTTAATTCATAATTTCCGTCAAATTATAGGTAGTGCCACTATTACCATAACCAACCAAGATTTTGACCTCTTCTACAATCAAACTAAATTTCATGAAGATCGATCAAAAATTAACGAGGATGGACTGATCAAAAGATTTTAACATTTTAAGCTGTATATTACATAATACTATAGGTGGCACCACCAACATTGATGTCGATAAAGATTTTCATGAACTTCTAAACGTTAAATGGGCCTAACTGAAAAATTGTGGGGGGACAGAGCATTCATGAGATGACACCTATATTCAAACTGGAAATTTGACCTTGACCTTTAACTCAGATAAAAAAAAAAAAGTCAATTCAATATATGCACCCCACATCTAGCTTTCCATGCATGGTCTGTTTGTTCAAATTGGGTAATAACTTTTTGAGTTATTGAAGAAAAACAATAAATTTGGACAAGTGCCAAACTCCACAATTACTGGGTCCCCATGACCCCAAAAGTGGGTCACCAAGTACAGTTTTATGTCAATGTAATCAAGCTAAATTTTGACCTGGAGGCTCAATTCTCTTTGCGATTGCTATTCATGCTACACCCTGCCATTACAAAATCACCTCTTTCAACTTTACAGGCATGAAGACCTCACAAAAATAAGTCAAGGTCACTGACATTTCGTAAAATTCTAGCATTGGCCATGGTCTATATATCCTATAAATTTGGCAAGTCTTACCCAAATACTTTTCCAAATACGGAATTTTATATCTTAAAACACATTTTGGCTCATAATTTCCCTTGAATAAAAGGTGTTCCCACTAGTATCATTAGCAACTTAGACATCCCCAACAATCCCACCATATTTCGTGAAGATCTGCCAAGTGAGAGTGTTCACAGGATTTTCATATTTTGACCCCCATACATGTACATGTATTACATAATATTGTAGGTGGCACCACAAACTTCAAAAGAGACTTAGATTTTCATACACCCTAGAAGTCCTGAAAGTTATATTGGGCTAAGTTGAAAACTGTGGACAGTATCACACTCACAAGCAAAAGTTTACAGACGGACAGACAGGCATGAGTGGTCATATAAGCTCTGCGATGTTAGGTCAGCAGAGCTAAAAACTGCATCACCACAAATGCACTACAGGTATTGATCTCTTGAAAACTGTTCATGTAATCAAGTATTGGACATTTTGGATGCAAAGCCTTCAGGGCCAACAATGATTCCAAATTCTAAAGTTTCATGAAAAGACATACCAACATACCTACATCTAATGAGAAAAAAAATGGTCTAGGTCAAGAGCTTTCTCCAGCAGCCTTCAAATGAACTGTGCCACAAAGAAAAATGTTGATTTTATTTCCAACTCAGCACTGAAAGGTGTGACTGCATGGACCACAGCCGCAATGAACATACCACTGAAATATGTACACATATACATGCACTTGTGGGACAACAGTATTTTCACGTCATTTATTGCTGTTGACTGCCACATGTTCAGTTTAGAGATATAACAATATTAACTCTTTCAGTGCCAAATTTTGGACCGAGTCAGCAGCTTTTCTCAGCACACATTGGGCGCAATGCACGCTGAGAAAAGCTGTTGACTTGGGATATTCTCTCTGCAACTATAGGCACGCTGGTACTTGAATGAAAGGTGTTTTTTGAGGAATATGAATCTAAATATGTGATTCAGACTAGTTTGACTACAGTAGATTGATTTTAGTCGTGATTGGCACTGTAAGGGTAAACATAGAAACAATGTATCACTGGAAGAAGAGTCTGTGGTTTGATTTATTCAGGCCGTAAAATGTCAACACAGTAAGTACCAAATATATAACACATGCAAGTATCATTTTATTATTGCAATTTTATCCATGTTGGGATGCTCACTACACTGCTAGTAATGCTACATTGGAACAAACATGAGATCGATGCCTTTATGCTCAAGATATATGCCCTTGTGTTTAGTGTATTGTATTTCCCAGTATCCTACCGTGTTTCAGGTTTCAAAGAGCATTGCACCGAGTAGTTTTACCAGCACTGTAAAAATTGTCACAGAAAGCACAAAGCTTAAGAAACACATGTACTGCCTTAACCCTTTCCCCCTTGAATTAAGACTGAGTCAACAGCTTTCCTTGGCATGGGTTGGGCACTGGAAAGCTGTTGACCTGGGGCATGTGATCTTGATAAGTCTCATGTACATTTCTCAGTCAAATTGTTTTTCATAACTGTTGAAATTAGTTGACAACACTGAAGCAGACGACATTTGGCTGCCAGCCGGTTTAGGCCGGTTTGAGGGGGAAAGGATTAATTAATGTAATGGTTTGCTTTACTCCCATCTCCATCCCACCCCAGCTGAATATAACTGGCACAGTATGTATAATGAGCATAATTTTTCAAACTGCTGTGAACTATCAAATAATAACTTTCCAAAATTCACTTATCCATAAGTTTCTTGTAGCATCATAACACATGTTGATGTACTGTACAGTAAGTCATGTACATGTCAAAATTTTTGTTGTTGTGGAGATCATGCAGATAATTACATCCTGTCATGAAAAGTAATGAAGACTGGACACATGCCGTAAATTTTCAGGTAGTAGGGAGTAGATATATTGATTATTCATGTATACCCTAGGGGAGCGTTCTGTTCAATTATTGTAAGGGTTTTATTTTGTCCTTGTTATGCGTTTGTATGTCTGTATGCTACACCTTGTTAATGGTATATGTCAATAAAGTTGTTTGGTATTTCATGCGAACAAACTTAAATCTTGCTGTAACACATAAATATTTTTTATCCACTTCATACAATTATTTCAAAGAAAATGATTTTAGCAAAGTTCTTTAAATTTGCCCTCCCCCCCCCCCCCCCCCGAGTGGTCACACACTACAGCACTCAGATTGCACTGTCCTTTCAGTTACCAGGGCATGGTTACTCGACCACATGACACCATCATGCTTGAGATGTCATGTTAAACCCGTCTGCTTGGACAGTTTGACTAGTATAGTCTTAGCATGTGTGTCGACGTGCTCTTTCTGTGACGTCTGCTTAACGTGTGTTAGCAACATTACCCCCTGCTATATAAGCAGTGGTTTAAGATGATCCAACTGCCACTGACAAGAATCATGGAAGATTGTAAACCGGTCTGGCTTTTTTCCTTTGTTAGGTTTATCTGGTGCTGGTCTTGCTTGGTCTTTCTCTGTCATCTTTTTGTTTGGTTTATGGAGTTTTACTCGGCACTGAAAGCACTTCCCTAGTGAGACCTAATTATGCCTCTCCTACTGCAAAATGGGAACATCCATCACATTAGGACCAGAGCTGTAATTTTTTCTTTGGTGATTTCACTTAGCTTTCATGAAACTATACATGTACACACAAATCTATCACGACCTCTGGATGTGACAAGTGCCAAAACTAGGTCAACTTGGGTCACACAGGCTGCTGGCAGGTGGGTGGGGGTCATACATTCATTACTCTATGATTGCACTTAAATGTTGCCCACTCCATATTGTCTTCATGGGGATACTCAACTCCATTTGATCTTGAGGTTATCAACACCTCTTACCCTGTGGTTAACCATGTCCCCACCATTCCCTTTCTCAAGCAACTTTTATGTCAACAAGAAATATTTGATGGGAAAATAAGAAAATGTGTGTGGGTTATATGTTGAAAGTATGATGTTGTCATGCAGCACGGCTTTAGTAAACTAGAAGCTGATCAGTGACCGCAAAACCCCTCGGCCAGGACAGAGGGACAGAAGGATGGACGGACACGTAGGTGATGACAATTCCCCTCCAGTAGGTCAGGTTACTTCTGTTTAATCTAATGACAAAGCTTTGGTACAAATGCAATGAGCAGAGATATCATGGCAAAGCCATTTTTCTTCAACGCAGTACTGTGACCTAAATGTGTGACCCAGTGACCTAGTTTTCAATAGGCACCTGAGGCATCCATAGGACCAACTGTCAAAATAATTGATGAAGCTACATTCAATATTTTTGTAGATATTGTGTTAACGGCATTTTTTTCTTCAATGTAGTACTGTGACCTAAATATGTGACCTAGTGCCCTACTTTTTGATAGGCACCTGAACCACCTCAATAGCCTTACGTGATAAAAATTTGGTCTCTGTAAAATGAGTATTTCTGGAGATATGGCGTGGCAAAGCCATTTTTCTTCAATGCAACACTGTGACCTAAATATGTGACCAAATGACCTAGTTTTTATTAGGTGTCTGGGTATCCTTAGGACCAACTGTCATAAATAATTGGTGCAGCTACAATTAGTAATTTAATATTTGAAGATATCATGGTATGGCCATTTTTCTTCAATACAGGACTGTGACCAAATATGTGACCCAGTGACCTAGTTTTCCATAGACATCTGGGGCATCTTTAGGTCCAACTGTCATAAATAATTGATGAAACTATATTCAATATTTTTTTAGATATTGTGTTAACGCTGTTTTTTTTTTTTTTTTTTTTGCAATGTAGTACTGTGACCTAACAATGAGACCTAGTGACCTACTTTTCAATAGGCACCTGAAGCACCTCAATAACCCCCTGTGATAAAAATTTGGTCTCTGTACAGTGAGTATTTTTGGAGATATATGGCATTAACAAGGCATGGACAGACAGAGGTGTAGGTGACAACAATACCACTCCGGCCATATGGGCCGAGGGGTAAAAATGACAGTGTAGGGACAGTCACACACATTTATGTCATTTGGTGACTACATATGATGAGACTCTGCATACCAATATAATTTGTCTGACAATTATCACAAAGACAACATAATCAATAAATATTATACATGTACATATATATTTGTTTCCTATCAAAACAGACTGCACTGACACACAGTAAAGCCTAACCTCACCAAACAAGTAGTTACAGCAAAACATTAAATTAAACAGAACTTGTTTGGCAAGAATTGATACAGATGTTGACCTTGTCATGCGATCTTTAACCTCTTTCCCCTGAATTAAAACAGAGTCCACAGCCTCCCTTGGGGGCAGGTTTGGGCACTAGCTTTGCCACACAGAAAGCTGCTGATCAGAACATGCTGGTGTATAGGACCCATCTGCACTTCTCATTCAAACTGTTTTACTTTCACACTTAAAAATAAATAAAAAATATTATTGAAGCACACGATATTTTACTTTCAGTTCCTTTTGGCAAGAGGAAAGGGTTTAGCAAGTGTCATGTTATGATGACTCAAAATGAGCACTTTGGAGTTTTTGTCAAACTAGAGGACCAGTAATGGACCTGTGCCCTGCTGATCTTGCATGTACATACTGACAGTTGCTCATAATTAAATTACAATTCTCTATGAATGTGACTATCCAGTGACATGACATTTGACAATTTTGGGAATGAATGTCTTTGCAATTACATGCAATAAAATATAAATGTGCATGATTTGATTACAATTTATTAAAGTTGTCCTGCAGTTTCGGTATCTATGATAAGGTTACTTGTATGCAATGGTAAAATAGCCTTCACAATGACCTACCATCAAGTACAATACCCAACTTAATGAAGGGGAAAAAAAATTCAAATCAAATTTACATTAATCCATGTTTTCAATCTGAATAAATTTCCACTCATTCGATCCATTTGGAACCTATTCCAATTTTACAATGATGTACATGTATTCCAGGCACTGGTAATAAATCAAGGTGGGCACACTAATTTAGTTCTGTATTTTTATTTTACTTACAAGTATTCTGAATATGAGTAACGGGTACTCAGTATTGGTATCGGATGGAAGCAAAGTATCTGGTATCGGATGAAATACCAGTATCGGATCATCCTTACTGTGCACTAACTATACTAACATGTAAATTTTTTGTTCATCACATAATTTGAAAAAAAAATTGTTGAAGATCAGGAAATTTCAGCAGCATTACCAGGTGAACAGCTGTACTACACACTAAGACAAGGTATATTCCAACCATGTTTACAGCAAATCCTGTCAACTGCCAGTGGTGTTGAAAACACACACACACACACACACACACACACACACAAATTCATAAATCCAGAAACAAATCTAGGTGCCCCTTGTTGAACAAATTTGTTGAACGATAAAAATGATCAAAGAATCCCTGCATCAATGAAGCATAACTTGTTCCATATAATAAACACAGTATACCCATACCAAGTTTGATGAGCATTAGCCCACCACTTTTTTAGAGGTCAAACTTGTGCCTTGTTGAATGTCAGATGGACAACGAACAATGACAAATAATGAACTATCAGATAAGCTCAATTGTTTTTTTCCATCAGCTGAGCTAAAAAGTTAAGGAATGCTAATGTGCTGTATTACACATCAAATATTACCCATTTCCTCACTGAATTAAGACTGGGTCAACAGCTTTCCCTGGAATAGTGCACAACCCATGCCAAAGAAAGCTGTTGACCTAGGTCACGTTATCTTTATAGGTTGAGCTACAATTTTTATTCAAATCATTTTTTCATTTTTGATGAAATAATAAAAAAACATTGAAGTGGACAACATTTGACCAGCAGCCAGTTTCAGGCGGCTCAAGAGGGAAAGGTCAACAATGAAAAGAAACCACTTAAAATTTTAACAAAACTTGCATCATGCAGCACATTCATGATGCCCACAATACAACCCAATGTTTCAACTGGCCAAAGCATTTTGAAAAGTGCACATTTTACAGATCAGATCACCTTTTTCACCTTCCAATTCAGCTAAATCAGCTATCATTATAATCATCTACCCTTACATTTCATTTTGTACACAGCCACCAGCAAGGCCACATGTATACACGAGTGCAGTATTGTTACACTGGGTACTCTTTTAACATTGAGAGCTTTTTGATACATTGTTATACATGTAAGTACTTTTAAAGCAGACAACTACTGTCTTAAGTCTGTGCAAAAATGCTATGATGTTAAGGACTTCATTCTTTATAAATAAGAAACAGTTTGTTAGTAAATTGTTAGCATGTCATGATTACATTTGATACACATCTTCCTTTGTCTGTTGTCCAAGTCTTGTTCTCTAGGAATCATTGCATCACATCCACACCTCATCATCTTGTATTTGTCACTTTGATATCACAGAAACTAAAATATTTTAATTTTATGTTTTATTTACACAGAATATATGAAAGAGAACCTTTCCACATATCAGATGCATGACTCGTGCCACTTGCTAACCTGGGTAACTATGTATCGGTACCCATGCAAAGGGGCCTTCCAACTTACATTGTAAGCCCAATAGGTTTTGCTGAGACATTTGTATTTGAATAAAACCCAAAGTGAAACAACTTTTTCCATACACCCTGTTTCCCTATCATCAATTAAACTGAAGACTCATCATTTTCAAACGTTGAAAAGCACTCTTTCTGGGGGAGTGATAATAAGAATGAACTTCCGTATTGTCCCTATTAAGTGCACCAATGCCCTTAAACACCCCTCCCCTTCATGACCAAGCAAATACCCATAATCATGCAGTACTTTACTACAATTTTATTGACATTTTGCAAAAAAATATACTAAATAGAGATGAAGAAACAAGGCTAGTTCAATTATAATTTTCTATGTGCCTGGGGTGCTAAAAAGGGATAATATGGTAATCAAAAAATAGTATACTCTGTATCCTCCTTTGAAAATGATGAAAATGTTGAACCATCCCTAAAAATAAGAATAAGCAGTACATTGTATTTAAGAACTTTTTGAAACTCTTTGATCCTGAAGAACAACTGGTTCAAAGCTTACTAAAAGCCAGCAGGTCATGGGAATGTGCTAATTTAACCATTATACATCAAAATCCTTGGTCAGTTGTTTTTTTTTGTTTTGTTTTGACAGTTCATCCTACTCAATGCACATGGATTTTGTGATATACATGTGCAATACTTGTAGGTTGTTTAAGTACAAAGACGTCAAACAGCTGAACCTGAGAAATTTAATATCTATCTGTTCTCTCAATGGGAGTCCCATTTAATTACAATAAGGATAAGGGCCAGCTAGGCAGGAGATTAGAGTATTTGATAGCTCTTTATGACAACAAAAGAAAAAACAAAAACAAAACAAGAGATTTCCTGCCTAAATCACGAGGCACAGAGTCTCTGTGGTTAGGAATACAACTTTTATACTTACATGCACTCTGTCCTTTGCTGCTACTAGTCCCTATATATATATGTACAATTGCTAGTATCAGCTACACAGAACAGCCTCTTCTCATCAATATTGAATGGTTCACATGATCATATTGAACAAAACTGCACATCAAACCATCTGCACTCTACATAGACCCATGTGAAATTCAACGCAAACAAGCAAATACAGTGGTACCTGCTATAAAGTCTCTCAATAAAAACACATCTTTTCAGACTGGCGTTTCAGGATACATCATTATATTTCCTTGTTAAATGTACCTTTATTTTAAGACCATCTGAGGTGTAATACCAGTATCTGGTGGCAGCAGGGGTGGTCGTAAATAGCAGGCACTAATGGACCAGAAATGCACCCTGTTATCCTTGACTTGCAATGAAGCTCTTCAAATTTTTATGCTTGTAACAGCTGTACACCACATAATAAATTCATTTTTTTTTCAACACAGTAATCCCTCTATGGAAAAACAACTCCCTTGAAATATCACTGGGCTCGAGAGACCACAGTCATCAGGTCTACATTGCTTTGTTTGCCATGATATTTAGAGACCCAGTGCTTTTTTCTTGCATCCAGTGGTGAATCTTAGGATCCCAGATTACCACACTTGAGGGCGTTCAGTAGATTTTTTTTTAGCTCAGGTGACTTTTTAGTCAGCTGAGCTTATAAAATGGGTCTGTGTGTCATCCATAGTGTCTGTCAGTCAACAATTCACATTTTTGAGTTCTTCTCTGGAACTGTTGGCCAGATTCACTTCAAAGTTTGTGGGGATGCACACGTGGATTGGGGGAGGAGCACTCCCCCCCCCCCCACCCCCAAACAAAATTAAAGGCAAAATCTTAAAAAAAAAAAATTCTTCAAAACTGCCAAACCAATTGCTTTGAAATTACACTTCTGGGGAATGCTGAGAAACTTGGTGGTGACACTCTGAATCCCTGATTTTTAACAATTTTTTCAATTGGGGTGTCTGCCAGCTAATGCATGCACTCCTATTGATTACCATGCACATCAATGCGGATTGCAATGGAAAGTCACACTTTTGACATCTTCTCCAAAACTGTCAACCAGATTCACTTAAAACTTGGTGGGGGTATGTAAGGTTGGTCTCTACTAAGTTTGCTCAAATTGTTTCACTTTGATGACTTTTTTTGGGGGGGGGGGGGCAAAATTTCTTGTTTTGGTAAAATTTTCAAAAATCATATGAAAATAACTCCATCAAGTGCTGCCCTCTGGAGTCCTACAAGGGTGTGTGTGGGTGGCTTCTTCACAGCAGACTAAGGTACAAATTTGAGGTCTTCAGAGGGCGGTTAGCCTTTACAGATACTGCCTAGAAGGGTGCTGACTAGAGTTAAGGCAAACAGCTGTCATAACATGGTACATTTTTACTAAAATTACTACATGTGCTTTCAAAACAATAAATTTACATACACAGTATAGAAAACTTGTTTGCAATGACCCATTTTAAAATCTCCACTGGCCCTTTTTCCACACAGACATAAATACTAGTGGACTTCACAATATTTAAGTATATACATGTCAGTAAGCCTGGAAACAATGCAAAATTACAATAACCTTAAGTTTAATTGCCACTGTAAGGAACAGGACTAGCAGCCAGACACCACTGCGAACATGACCAACAGAGACACCACTGCAAACCTGATCAACAGAGACACCACTGCAAACATGACCAACAGAGACACCACTGCCAACAAGACCAACAGAGACACCACTGCCAACAAGACCAACAGAGACACCACTGCCAACATGGCCAACAGAGACACCACTGCAAGGAACATGACGAACAAAGTAACACCACTGCAAAGACCATGACTAACAGGGAGAGACACACTTCTACATATGCATATGCAAAAACCTCATGATGCTTTCCACTTCATGACCTAAATGTATCCTTAAGAACATACATTGCTTGGACTGCAGCATATAAGCTTCTGCTTGCTGTTTGGAGTACCATGCTTTCACAACAGATAGCAGCACTTTTGTAAGTGGCCCAAATTTGTCTCAATAAATAGCACAATGCTTTGCAAAAGTTCTATCAGAACATCTTTCAAGCTTTCCCATTCACAAAGGGAGCCATTTATTCATCAGCAAATCCAATAGTTTAATTTGAAACAAAGTTTGAATTCAGTAACTTCACAAATTAATTTGTGAGCAGAGTGCATACAGGCCTGCAGACTTGCTCTTGATGAAACTGGGTCAAGTGTCAAATTTGGAAAATTCCCAGTATTCCTTCTCTTGACTGGCTGCCTGCTTCACTGCCCATCAGGCTTCATGTGTTGCTGAGCAGTGGCCTAATCTGCCGATTGAGAGTAACCAGCCAGGAGGCCAACTAAGCAGGCAACCTGTCTGGGGCCATCCCCACTGTACAAGCTGAAAGCCCATCACACAATAAGTGTGGATCTCTGTGCCACTCACTGCACACATACATGTACAGGTCATGTGATGAGGGACAATCCAGCACATTTGGACACCCCCCCCCCCCAACATGCACAGAGGCATTGCTCTATTAATCTCATTTTTAATCACAGAACATAGTTTAGCTTTGGTCTGTTTCTTACCCTATGGAAGTTCAGGTCACTACAATGTAGGAGGTATACACCAACATCTGTGCCATGGAGAGTGACTCGATAAGTCAATGCTTTACTTCCTTCGTAATCCATGTAAATTAAATATGTCTATACTTTTAATGTCACATGCACTGCAGTCTAATACTAATTAACCTGAGAGGCTTGAGCTGGTGAAAACAAATACTGCATGGTAAAGCTCTTCATCTTCATGACTGGAGGAACTATTCAGCTGTAGATTTCAATGCAACTTGAACCTTTTCCTCCTTGAACTAAGATTGAATCAACAATTTTTTGTGGGGGAGAGGGTTGGTACAAAGTGCCTATCCCATCCCAAAGAAATTGCTGTCAAGCTGGAGCATGCTATTCTGATTGAGCATGTCTGCAATCTTTATTCAGACTGCTTTTCATCAACACCAAAATCAATAAAATCATCAAGACATTTTCAGTACAGTGTAGCTTGAGCCAGATTAAGCTGGTTTAAGGGGATGGTGGTTACAGTCACCCTCTACAGTTTAGGTGTCAAAATATAAGCATTCTGACAGCCAAACATGAAACACGAGGTCCCTTGGTTGATTGAATGACTTCCATTGTGCAACAAAAACAGACATGAATTACATGCAAGGAAATTTCAACAGTTCTTTTGAGCTCAAAAACATTTTCACATGGTCCCAATTCACCATGTTTGCCCTGTCTCACTATTCTGTCCAAAGATTGCTAACAGTAGAATGTCAAAAACTTAATGAGTCCCATTCCAACTGTATGTAAACACATAATAAGAGGTTTATTAAAAGCTAAACAAGAGGCCCATGGGTCTAATGCTCTGCCGACATAAACTGATGACCATCACCAAAAATTCATTTCCCGAAATGCATTCCCTCCTTGAGCCTAACAAATTAGTTAAGGTGATCCATATGATGCAACATCAAACTTCCACAGAACTAAAATACGTGGTTTGAGTCAATGGTTCTATAACGGTCAGGTGATCGGATTCCTGAAAGCTCAATGGACTACTTTTACCTAACCATAATATAATGTTGTACTTTTCCTATGCAGCAACCTTGTAAAAATATGCTCTGTCAAAATGTTCAATACTTGTGTCATATGGTTTTGTTAAGGGTGTCACTTTGCAATAGTTGGTCTGGTGTACAGTAATCTTGCAAAACAGATGCTACAGCACGACATCATTCAAGGTCTCTTTACTCTCCAAAGCTTCCAGACAGTTTGGTTTAAATATAGTAAGAACAAGATTAAAAAATTTCAACGACACACATCTTTTCCATTATATTCATGGCTTATGCAACCTGATTTCGTCCTCTACTAAAGTTCAATAGACGAGCCCTTCTCAGCTTTTATGTTTTAATCCCAATCCAGTGACCACAAGCCTCTAAATGCTGATGAAAATCTTGTAGTAGTACAGCACCATAGACACTATTGTCCAAAACGCTGCACCCCAGAGGTTCATGGCCAGCTGGGCAGCGTGTGTATTTTGAACATGGAATGACACGGGAAAGAAATGTTCGAAGACTTCGTGGCACACATACACCACAATGGAGTTCATGCCTGAAAGTGGAAACAAAATTAATACAGTTCAATGGGTTGTTGACCCTAATAGACCTGGTAATGATGTGTAAGCATGCAACTATTTCCCATTAAAAATTACTCAAAACAGTTTAGTTTTTTGCTTCTTTTTTTTTTAATCAAGATTTACATAGGCAATTAGACAACTGTTTTCAAGGTACTGTGAATTCAATGGAGCCAGATTGCACTCAGCAACGCTGTTAACTCAAACCCTGAGAGGCTTGAAAAACATAATTTAATCTCAGTGTATTTGCACTAGTTGAGGATTTTTTGGGGGAGGAGGGGGATTGTAAATCAACCTACTGTTATTCACAGATTTACATGTAAACAGGTATTTTATGGTGACAATTGTTCCTCTTTGCCCAGCTACCAGTATAGGCATGTGTAAGCGGACTCTAGTCAGTGAAAACAGACACACACCGGTATTCAGACTATTCAGACTCTAGTCAATGAAAACATGCACACACCGGTATTCAGACTCTAATCAATGAAAACATACACACACTGGTATTCAAGTATTGTTTCTACAATAAGCACTCCTGATACCGCTTGATCTCTTGAAGTTACACATGAGTACATGTACCTATGAGTGGAAATTTCTGTCTCTTAGTAGTAACTGGAAAGACATCACTCTAAAAGTAACAATCATCAACATATACATACCTGGGTAAACAAAAGGTGTACCACTCCAGATATTAAAGACATCAATTAGTAAGTAGAAAGCCGTGAAAAGGACAAATGCCATTGACGACAGCGACAACACGAAGGACAGAGACCTGAAACCACAAAAAAAATGTTTAATTTACAAAATATTTGCAATACATGTACAGTGGTACCTGCTCTAAAGACCACCTCCAATTTAAGACCGCATGTCTTTTTAAGACCACTCTTTCAAGACCGTCTGTTGTATTTACATGTTAAATATACCTTCAATTTAAGACCATCCGCAGTATGAGACCACATTTTGTTGGCTGTAGGGGTGGTCTTAAATAGCAGGTACCACTGTACTCAAGTCAAGTAATAATTATCATGTGCTTGAATTTTCTGGGATGATCTCTTGTAATGTTTTTAAGTTAAAATCATTAAATTCACAGCATTTCAAGAGATTAAAAGACTAGATCATGAGAAGCACATACATGAACTTTGATTTTCATAATGTGAAGAGCCCTACCCTCATAAACTCAGATGACATGACTTTGGGTGAATTCATTTTAACCCTTTTACCCAGAAGTAAGATTGTATCAATAGTTTATCCTTTTTTTTTTTTTTTGCCTTGGTGGGGTACTTTGTTCCACCAGCAGGTCTTGCTAGGTTGAGGGAGAAAAGGATAACTAGACATGTATCAAACTGTGAACAGTTAGTGAATTTCTCACTTGTGATTTCACATACCAGAGATTTTTATTAACCGGTATCCATCCATCGTTCTGGCTAAACTTACAGAGAATTCCACCAATTAAGCCCTGAAATGAAACCAAGTCAAAGGTCATTAGTTGTTCTGATCTTTGGGGATTTTTTATTTTGTTTCAAGACTTACAAACAACAAATTAGTGTGATTGACTTACTTTGCTGCAGAAAAGTGCATATGATACCATGAAAGTTGATTTAATATTTAAATTCCAGTAACATATACAAATACAAGAGAGCCACCAGATTAGTCTTTGTATAAATATGTTTATAATAATATACAATGTAAATCAAAACAACATACATCAAGAAGTTTGTTGATCCATGTTCCTGGTTTTATATATATATATATATATATATATATATATATATATATATATATATATATATATATATACATACACACATTTATATATACATACACACATAGAGTGGTCCCCCTCTTATAAGGCCATGTCAATTGCACCAGAAATCTGGCCTTAAGAGAGGGGCAGCCCCTCCTGAAGAGGAAAATAAAACGAAAAATCATGGAAAACTGGTCTGTGCAGAGGGGGTGGCCTCTCATCAGAGGGGCGTTGCAAGAGGGAGACCACTGTATGTATATATATATATATATAAGAATCACATACAAAAGGTAAATAGTTCTCATGTGTCATCACTACCATCTGCCAGATCAGGAATCTGACACACATAAATAATTCTCAACACTGATCACTACTATGTACCAGATGAGGAATCTCACCAATAACAAATAATACTTCTATAATGTTTAATTGGTCGCCAAGGGCCTTCAGCCAATCAGAGAACAGAATTGCAGGTCATCATGAGATATCCAAGACCGGCTTGTGGCTTTTGCAGGTGAAGGAAAGACTGACACAATTAGTAGAATTGTAAGCAAATTACCTCAGAACATAACAGAATAAACTTGACAACTCATCCATAATTATAGCAGGAGCATTCATGGATCAGTGATTGCCCTTGACCTAATTCATTAGGCCAAGGTCAAAGACAATCTGAGGTTCATAGATGCCCCTGCAAGGACTGCTGGACAAATAATAAAGTCAATAATATTATCACTCACCGCTACCACATTACGGATCAAGAATCTCATACACAACAGATAATTATAAACACTCATGACTGTCACACCTTAGATCAACAATCTCAAAGACAACATAAAATTAACACTCACCAACACCACACCCCAAATCAGCAATCTCAAAGGTTACATAAATTGTTCAACACTCACTACAACCATAGACTAGATCAGTCATCTGATGGACAACATATAATAATCAACACTTCACCACTACCATAAACCAGATCAGAAATTTCACACACAACATGAAATTATCAACACTTACCACTACCACACCCCAGATCAGCCAGCGATGGATCCTTTGCACCCAGTCCTGGTAGTACAGTAGAATTTTTCCTGCCTGAACAGATTAGAAGAAACCTGTCAAATTGCCAGCGATTATCGGCATAAACCAATGGGTATCAATCTGCTTTATTTCTGATTTCTCAACATATTCAACAAACAACCTGTACACTACCCCTGGTCAAATAATCATGGAAAAGGTGTTGGCTTCACGTTACAACTCAGTTTTCAATGCAACATTATAAAAGAAACACATTTCAATAAAATGCAAAAACTTCAGTTGTATTTAACCTGAATTTGTGATGGGAAGGGCATATACCGGACCTGTCAAGGTAGCATTGTTGACATAATACCATGAAGGTACATGTAGTTACATATCTATATGATATTATATTTCTATGGTCATACAAAGATGTTTTTTTTCACCATAAATTATTCAACGTCATGTCTGAATGAACCCTTTCCTGTTGAAATAAGACTTGAGTCAACAGCTTTTCCTTGGCATGGGTTTGGCACTAAGGTCCCAACCCATGCCAAGGAAAGCTGTTGACTTAGGGCATGTGATCTTGACAGGTCTCATCTACAATTCTCAGTCAAATTGTTTTTCATTACTGTTGAAATTAGTTGAAAACACTGAAGCAGATGACATTTGACCACCAGCTGGTTCTGGCCAGTTTAAGGGGGAAAGGGTTAATGGATGACCAAAGCTCGAAATAATCGTCTATTTCCCAACTGGGCAAAAGCTAGTACAATTTTTAGCTGATTAATTTGACAAGTAGTACAACTTGACCAATATCATAGACATACGACATATTTTTATTTTACGTTGGGCTAATATAATGAGAACATATAACCAGATGTTACTTATGCTGACATGGTGTGGGCAAAAAACAATTGAAAAGGTTCAAGCAATATATATATGTATATATAATACATACAGTGCTCCCTCTATATAACACCCTTCGTTACAAGGCGGTTTCTGATACAACATGGTGGGTACCATGGCTTCCAACACCAGTGTTAAAAAGAGGGAGTACTGTACACACACTGTATTCTCTCTCTCTCTCTCTCTCTCTCTCTCTCTCTCTCTCTCTCTCTCTCTCTCTCTCTCTCTCTCTCTCTCTCTCTCTCTCTCTCTCTCTCTCTCTCTCTCTCTCTCTCTCTCTCTCTCTCTCTCTCTCTCTCTCTCTCTCTCTCTCTCTCTCTCTCTCTCTCTCTCTCTCTCTCTCTCTCTCTCTCTCTCTCTCTCTCTCTCTTTCTTTCTTTCTTTCCAGGCAAATTTGTCCGACATTTCATTTGAAAAGTATTACATGTAGAGACTCCAAACTTGGCACAATTATACTTCTATGGATAAAGTCTGGCCATTTTATAATGAGAGGTCATGCTTTTCAAAATTATGCAATATATATATATATATATATTGTGTACAATAGGACTGGTTACATATGTAGTGAGCAGTCACTGCCAAACTAGTCATTCATGTGTCACTTGAGTATGCTGAGGCTTCGCACCTGAAGTCCCAGGAAACACATGAATATAGACGTCAGAGTGCCAAGTATTCCCTCAGGGTCATAGGGCACTGTGGTCATATACGTATTCTGTAAAAACAAACACACAAACATCAACATCAATTTGTTTTTTGTTTTTTTCACATGCCACTGACAGTAAATCTTCAAAAATTTATTTGTTTATTTATTTATTTATTTCACTTTATTTTATTTGCTCCATTTGGTTATTATTTTTTAAAAAATAGTTGCATCAATTGGTAATGTTTGACAAATACAACTGTGTTGTCTTTAAAAGTCATAAGTTGGAAATCAAGTTGTCAACTGAATGTTGTGGGCTACAGAAAAATCTTGTATAACACCAAAAGTTTACTTCACTGGGTTTTGTGTTTTCCTACCACCATCACCTGCCTCCCCCCCCCCCCTCAAAAAACAAAAAAAACAACAAAAAAAAAAACAAAACAAAAACAAAAACAAACAAAAAAAAAAAAACAAAAAAAAAAAACCAAAAAAACAAACAAACATACAAACAAATAAACAAAACTAGAGGCCCATAGGCATAATGCTCTGCTGCCATCATGGCTATATTGCACCTGTTCATTTCAAAGCTGTGAGTCCTCAAGTGGCTACTGAACATATAAAGCTTAATGTAAAAATTGTCCACCAGATGACACTTTGCTCCACATGTAATCATCACTTATTTGTGCAACTCCTGTGACGAATATTCTTGTATGTGCCAAGACAACAATGAGTAAGTCCTTAACTCTATGTCCTCAGTGACCTTGGGACAGAAGATCAAGGACACCCAGATTATGTAATACAAGAGGCCCATAGGTCTGCTTGGTGCTGTGCTGACATTGCCATTGAAGTCCAAGCTACACCCTGCCATTACAAAATCACCTCTTTCAACTTTACAGGCATGGTGACCTCACAAAAATAAGTCAAGGTCACTGATATTACATAACATTCTAGCTTTGGCCATGGTCTATATATCAAATAAATTTGGCAAGTCTAATCCAATTACTTTTCCAAACATGGAATTTTACATCCTAAAACACCCTTTGGCTCATAATTTCTGTAAAAATAACAGGTGGCGCCACTAGTATCATTAGCAACTTAGACTTTGACCTCCCCCACAATCCCACAAAATTTGGTAAAGATCTGCCACAAATTAAAGATGCTACAGTGTTCACAAGATTTTCACATTTTGACCCCTATATTACATAATAATGTAGGTGGTGCCACCAATGTCGAACTCGGCCCAGATTTTCATACACCCTATAAGTCCTGAAAGTTATATTGGGCTAAATTGAAAACTGTGGATGGTATTGCACTAACGAGCAAAAGTTTACGGATGGACGGACAGACAGACATGAGCGGTCGCATATGTTCTGCGACCAATGGTCAGCAGAGCTAAAAAAAAAACAACTTTAAGATCCACTGACATGACCGAAGCTTAATGTCATTAAAAATGAATACATTGAAAAATTAAAATATTCAATTATTCTATTGCTAGGCATCAAAACTGTGAGATAATTTTTATCCAGTATTCCCTCCCTCATGACACAACCTCCTCGCAGCCAATTCCATCCAGAAAACTTGTATTTAATATTCTATTATGATTATCACTATCATCATCATCATATGGGAAGCACTATCTTTTATTTTTATTTTTTATTTCATGGGGTTTCTATACAACAGGGCACACTGTTCAGTGAAGCTTGTCTTCTTGGCCACTTGTCTATTGAAACTACTAGTTCCAGATCTCTGACTTATAGGTCTGAAGTTTTGCATCTGTCTCATGAGACCCCCTTTACTTGCATTCAAAAAGTACTATGTCACTCTATCTTTAGTTCCACTCAAAAAGTAGTCCTATATCACTCTATCCTTACTTCCACTCAAAAAGTAGTCCTATGTCACTGTATCTTTACTTCCACTCAAAACAGAGTCCTATGTCACTCTATCTTTACTTCCACTCAAAAAGTAGTCCTATGTCACTCTATCTTTACTTCCACTCAAAAAGTAGTCCTAGGTCACTCTACCTTGCATGTTGGATGTTGGTAGATGTGAGCGTCTCCAAACAACCACCTGTCAATGTGACCAGCGGCACCACCTGTACAGTTCCAATATTCGGAATCGTTCTGTATTCCTCCTGGTCCAAGATAGCCCCTGAAATTGAAGCACATCCATACCCTTCAGGTTCATGGACTTTGCTCTCTATTAAGCCTTTCCTGGTTAGCATAAATCAAGAGTCAACAGCTTTCCCTGGTGCTGGCTGGGCACACTGCAGTCAGCCAGCACCAGGCAAAAGCTGTTGACCTCAGCATGCTATCATAATTGTGTCACAGCCTTATTACATCACAGCTTGTTTATTGCAGTATATTTAAGGAGACTGTGAGGGTCACAGACAAACAGATGCATACCTGCAACCCACAGTATGGTGGATATCTTGGTAATTCTAAATGAAAATGGTGTTCCTGGCACAAAGTTACCCTCAGATATAGTGGCAGATATGCAAAGGAAGAGCTTCAAAAATGGCTGTGTTGTCGAGGATTCAGCTCAATGTGTGGACAATCCAAACAAAGCTTGTGTACTCAGCATTTACTTTTTTCTTTAGACTTTACGGCGGCCATATTGCACATCACTGTACAGCACTGGCTACTTTGATCAAATATAGGGTGCATTCTGATTACCTTTATCCATAGTGAAGAAATGTATCAAATTGTAATGTTAATCATAATAAGAACGTTGTTGAACCTTTTGTCTGCACGCTCAACAATAAAAGTAAATTCTTGACCAATGTGTTGAATACATGACGACAAGGCTTCACTGGCCTCTACACACTGCCCTTAGAATTTCCCAAAGTGCATTGTGGTAAACAGGCTGTGACATCATAGGGTCAAAGGACAATTGGTTTCATATGGAATTCTTCACCAAAAATATTTGCTATAAATGATAAACTTAAGTTAAAACATTCAAGCGGACAAAAGTTTACATTTACATGTATGCTTTTGAGGAAGAAAGAGTTAAACTGAACATTGTTTCTTCTTTTTATCAGTGTCAAGCCAAGTCATTAAGTTTTGTGCAATCTCACTCACAAGTTTATGATTTGCCCAAGATGACACAATTTAACAACAGAATAATATAGTGTATTTACAATACATGTAGGTGTACATAATACACAGCTCTGGTCCTTCTAGATAAAGCATTGGAAACTTCAGGTGTTAAATGGTGAATTTTGCATTACAAATCTAAAATTAAAATACATGTATAGGAAATGGGAAAATCTAAAAAAAATATGAGAGAAAAAGTTAAAAAGTCTATGCCCCCCTCACCTCATTGATAACCTTGCTAATCATAGGTTTCATTTTGGAATGACTGTAGTCAATAAAAATAGGGTATCCCCGTGACTTAGATACTTGACCTAGTAACCTACTTTTATGCATAACACACTCTTGTGCCACATACACATGCGTGGAAAGTTTCATGATTCTAAGTCAAAGGACAACAGAATTACAGCCCGGGCATGAAGTGTAAGGTAGTTCTACATGAATGTATCACCCTTATGTCTAGATACACCTGTGTGTAAAATTTCATTAATCTAACTTGAAGGACAACAGAATTTAGGCCCAGGCATGAAGTGTAATGAAGTTTTACATGATTGTATCACCATGACCCAGATACTTGAACTAGTGACCTACTTTTGTTTCATGACACACCTTTAGGTCAAGATGTCATTGTGACCCAGATACTTGACCTAGTGACCTACTTTTGTTACGAGACACCCTTATGTGTAGATGCATCTGTATGTAAAGTTTTAATAATCTAAGTTACATAGTAAAGAAATATAGCCCTGACATGATTTTACAAGAATATCACTATGACCCAGATATTGACCAATAACCTACTTTTGGTAAGTAACATAGCTTTATGTCCAGATGCACCTGTGTATAAAATTTCATTTATGTAAGTTGAAGGACAAGCAAATTATAGTCCGGACATGAATTCCGCACGGACGGACATACAGACGCACAGAAAAAGTGATTATTATATGCCCCTCCTCCAGCAGGAATTAATTTCAACATCTATTTGTGTCACATATTTTGCTCCCTGGTGCATGTACCAGAAAACCTCAAGCTCAATATACAGGTGATAAATGCCTCCACATTTAATTAATATCAAAATATAACTCAAATCTTTAAGAGCTACATGTAATCACACATTACAAGGCAGGCTCATTTTGAAATACTTCCATCCTTTCAGATTAAAATTCCCTGCAAAAAGACATTCTATTCAAATAACAGGATGCTTATATTTCCAAGCATAATAAAAGAAAAAGGTCCTGGTCTTCAGCTTTCCAGCATGGCACTGAGCTACAGAGGCTGCAAGCTCTTGTGAGTCTTTTACAACACAATAAGAAAACTTGTACAATGTTTAACTCTTTCAATGCCATCTGGGAGTCAAGTCAACATACTTAAGACAAATTGCTCTAGATTATAATAAGAGTGCTAGATTCATATCCCTTATGAAGAGACCTTTCATTCAAGTAGCAGCATACCTATAGTTCCAGTGAATATAATGGTCGGGGTGAACACTTTTCCTCAGTGTGGTTTGGGCTCATTGCACCCAAACCGTGCCGATGAAATCTGTTGACTGAATCAAAAAGCTTGGCCCTGTAAGAGCTAAAGGGCATATACTTACCTTGGGCAGCCCTCTATTGGCAGGAGGAAAGTAAGACCCAGATGGATGGCAAGTAAAGCACCCATGACAAACCACTCTGCCCAGAATGGTACAATGTCTCGTACACGTGCCCACCATTTGTGCTAAAATCACATAGGAATATACATGTAACCTGTGCGCTGCTGAAAATGTCCAAAAGGCATAAACCACAGAATCTAGGTTAATACACATTTTAAGTTTATGCCTCATAACATGTACAGTAGGCTTCTTTTGAAATACATGTAACATGATGTAGGCCTCCATCTCAATGTACATTGTGTGTGTGTGTGTGTGTGTGTGTGTGTTTAAGTTGGCAAGAAGAATTTCTTACACTTGCACGTCTTGAAGATTACAAAATTTTGAGTGCATTTTAACTTTCTTGTAGCAAATTAGATGGGGCTAGTGCCACGGTGACTCAAGGTTTCTGGTGGATAGTCCGATCGGTTTCTTTCGTAGTGGAACTCATCAGGGACTGGTGAATAACCGTCAGGAAGCCACTTATATATGTACGGGTAACATTGCCACGTACGTAAAGTGTTTGCAGTGACATCACAATGTTGACTTGTTGACTTTGGACGTCAAAGGGTTCCATGAAAGTGTTTGAAAATGGGGACCCTTCCAAATAAGGAAGGAGGAGTCCCAGGGACTGTGGGGTTAGTCAGTACACACTGTGGGCCTGTATGAAACAACAATGGGATGTGGTTACCAAGCCTTAAGTGGATTTGATGGAAATGTAAACGTAGCAGTTTCCAAAATCATATTGGCAGCTATTCAGAATTTTCTTTCTTATAGCCATGCTATGTCAGTGCACACCTTACCTGATGTGGATCTGTGGCCTGCGCAAAGGCAGCCTGCAGTGCAGCCACCACAAAGTATGATGCAGCCAGTCTCTGAAGCACCCCGGGGATGCGTAGTTCTGTCAGACTCGGTGCCTTTCCTGAAAAGTACCGACTGGTAGCATAAGGGTTAAGTGTTCATTTGAGGAATTACTATCAGTACTGTTGTTACCCACATACTTCTATTTTCTCTTTCCAGTTAATGCCCGTGTTGTCGTTATAGCTGGTTTTCATTCCTGATTTTTTTTCCACACATAGATTTGTAATTTTTGTTTACAAAACTTGTCAAGAAAATTCCAACAATTTAATGTGAAGGATTGCCACACTCACACATCCATATATGCAGTATGCATAGAATGTATCCTTTCGTTTCCCTTGATATGCATTCAAGAATTTGTACAGGATAAGTTTCTTTAAATAGTGTCTCAATATAAAGCAATGTCATACAAAATATCATGCAATGCTTTGTTTCATGACATGTGTATAGCATTGCTTCATATTCAATGATCAGGAAAAAAACTCTCTTTAACCATGAAGTCAGGTTGCTGCCCCTACTCAAGTTTTGACGCTAAGTTTTATCAGGGACGTGCTATAGCACATCCCTGGTTTTACACTTCAATGATTCACAGTGTCACTTTTTCCTAGTACATGTACTTTCACTTTCATCATACAAATTTGTGGATTTGCCTGCTTGGCTTACTCTGCACTGTAACACAGTGCGACCAGGCAAATTCCATGAATGTCAGTCAATCTCCATGATTAGCATAATCACGAGAAGATATTCTGTGAGTGGTGCGAACTCTAAAGGTAGTGGAAATCTGTGCTCTTTGGCGTTGAAAAGAAAGGAATTACTAAAAATCAAAACGAAGAAATCTTTGGAGCAGTTCATAATTACATAAAGCTTAGTGGAAGATTTAAAATCTAACTTTGTACTTGGTAGCTGGTAACCATACAAAAATGATAACTGTATACACTATTATGCTCACACATCGTACCATCTTTCTTCCATTTCCCCTACATTGTTGTCCTGTAAGTCCTCCTCTGGTGAATTGGTGTTCGAAATCTCTACATTGTCTCATTTTGTATGTACAAGAGGCCTTCACATAGGCTAGTGAGCCTGTTGGCCAATTGTTTTTTTTCCCTTTTTTTTTGCAATAAAATATATTTAAACCAAAGGTAGTGGAGGAGATTGAGCTGTAGCGGCGAAATCATGACCCAACACAAAATGACTTGTTTCCATTTTCATAAAATTTCGTACTTAACCTTTCTTGTCATGAAACATGGATCCTAAAAAGCAAAATTTATGTGACAAAATAGGACAAAAACATGACAATGTTTTAGCTGGCTTGAGTGCGTACATATCTGTTGACAAACGTATGCTAAATAATCCACCAAAGTTTGGATTGTAGTTGGCTGCAACCAACTGTAAAATTTCAGGTATGTTGCCAATAATTCTTGTGTACACTGCTTGACAAGATCAGGACCACCACGTAATTGGTTTATAGTGGTGACCAAATAGCCAGAAGACAATGAAAATGATCAGATCATATTTACCTGTTCTGATAGTCATTGGGGAAAAGTGAGCGATAATACTAATAGGTGCCAATTGTCAAAATGGCGCCTGGTGACCAACCTGGGACTCACAAAGTGAATGAAGAAAGCTTGAACTTGGAAGAAGAAAACTATCTCTCCCTTCATGGCTTCAAGCAATGCATTAATCTCCATTGAGGCTAACGGCATTGTAAACAGTATAAAGCCAAAGAAGCATATAGTATAATCTTGCCCAATCCATGACCCACTTGTTTTACTGTTTGCTGGCAAACTAAGCACAATGACCGATAAATCCCCACTACACTGCTGCACTACTGGTCTTTTCTATTGATTACTTTTTAAGAAATGCTGACAAAATGTGCAATCTGATACTCTCCTGTAAACTGGCTTGTAAAATACTTAAAAATTGTCATATTGATATCAAACTTGTTTCTACCAAATCTAGATATCTGTACTATAAGTAAAATGTATAGTTTTGTGGGTGAAATGTGAAACATAGTTCATCTGTGCAACATCAAAGTTGTGGGACCGTTGCAAGCGGCTCAATCCCCTCCACTACCTTAATACAATGTAGACTACAAAACCAAGCCAACCTACCACCTCCGTTGCTACTTAGAAAGAGTCCAATTGCAAACAAAATTATTGTGCGCTTAAAAACCTTCCAAAGAAGTGTGCGTCTTGGAGTGGCTCGTCGCAGCAGACTGTGGAATGACAGAGCAACTGAGGTACCAATGATAAACGTAAACCTGGTGGGGGGAAAAAAAGAAGAAAATTCAAGCTCCAGTAAATCTGAAATTATGATGTTTTACACTATGCACATTTTATTCATGAATACTTTGGGCTAAAATTTATAAAAGATAAGTTTCTTAATTTAGTATACAAGTGAGTCTGACCAAGTACATACTGACATCAATACCTTTGCACAAATCAGCTGATTGAAATCATAATTCCATAAAATCAACATTACGTTCACAATACATGTACATTTAATACATTTATGTCTGTTATTGTTCTTGTTTTTTTCTCCATCTGAATTAGACATAATTGTACTTTCCATTTGCCTCCAAAGCAGACCAAGTTCCATACAATCTACAGCTTGGGTCTACTTTGGAGGCAGTCTTTACACTCACACATCTCCAAATGTAAAGCAATAAACAGCACATGTAGTATGTACATGAAACAGTGTGTCAGCTGTCAACTACAGTGTATTCTTTTTTTAACTCATTCCATACCAGTCCCTGCTTTTCCCATATATTTACCTAGATTTAAGACAACAATTGCATATTTGAATTCTTCATGAAAAGAGCTTTCATTCAAGTACCAACATGCCTATAGTCTTAAGTCAGTGGTTCTGGCACAGCCTGGCAAGTCATGCTGTGCAAGAACCACTGACCAAGGCTTGTGACCATGCTATGGAATGAGTTAACAACATAAACTTGTAATTTACTCACTAAATAAGAACACTGGCAATACACTGAAACACATACATATGCAACAGCTGAGACTGCCTAAGATCTTGAAACCCTAAATTATGCAAAGCTAAATTACAAATTTTGCAATCTGCAGCATTTCTGCTACTAATTTTTATTAAGAGTGTGTCTCTACAATTCACGCTGCCCAATTTTACAGCTAATATCCCACGCTGGACATTCTATCAACATGTACTTAATGCATTGCTGGTCAGAGTACAACCCAGTCAATAGCTTTCCTTGGCATGGGTTGGGCACATCGTACCAAACCCATGCCAAGGAACAGGAGAAGGAGAAATTTCAGTAAAAACAGACAGATGGCAATTTACATCAGGACACTTTTTGATGATCTGAGTGGGAAGGGGATAAAGACAGTTGCCATTGGACACTTACAATTGTAAACCTTTCCATTAAAAAAAAATATTTCTTGCTCTTCCTCCCTTCTCACACAAGTGTTATCTACTCAAGAATTATCACAACATTTTATTTGACATACCAGGGCATAAGTAAATCTGCCACTGTGACACCATTCCAGTAAGAATGACTGAAGAACCAGTATTGGCCACCCCCATAGTTGACAAAGATCATGAAAATGAGACACAGTCTAGCAACAAAGAACCAAAAAAAGCAAGCAAAGTTAGTGATGGCCTACTTCACAGTCAACCAACAAAAAGCAGGCATGCTGAAAAAAAAAAAAAAAAAGTTAAATGATGGCAGCTTCCAACTTTCAGACTTTTTGAGATCAATTTACATCCCCAATTGAATTTGATTCAACAACTTCCCTTGGCGTGGGGTGGGCACTTAGTACCCACCCCACCCCAAGAAAAGCTGGGGCCATGGGGAATGTTATTCCAATAGGGCTCATCTTCATCTCTTCATTTTTTCATTAACCTTGAAATCATTGAAGCAGGTGACATTTTACCTCCAGCCATTTGGTGGCAGTTTAATTAACTCTTTCAGTACCAACTACAACTAAACTGTTACAACAAACTGCTCTGAACTATCATAAGGCTGCTTCATTATGTTCCTTGTAAACAGACCTTTGATTCAAGTACCAGCATGCCTGTAGTTACATTGAATATTTAACAGTCAAGGGCAACAGCTTTCACATTATGCCCAAAGCATGCCCAGGAAAGCTGTTGACTCAGTCCAAAATGTGCCACTGAAAGAGTTAAGGGAGAAAGGCATAGAGTGTTCACAGGGTCCTTCAATGGTTGTGTACCTGTTTTATGATGCACTGCTGTAAAAAGCCATCTTTTTTTTTTGTTTTTTTTGCAGTCCATTCCTGATGGTCATATCTTATTGGATAAATGAATCAACGTCTTTGTAAACTTAGCTCCATCAAAGCTCTTGTGACCACATTTTTATTCACATGGAAGATAGGTAAATGAATAATGCAGGTACACTTTAATAATCTGATTTGAATTTTCTTTTTGAATAGGTCTGTTTTAATTGACATAGACCTTAAGGAGTTGTTCACAATTGTCATCTTTTTCATAATTGTACAAAAGTACTCTTTTTTTGGTATATCCACTCCCTCTCTAAAAGTGCACTCTGAAAATGATATTACATGTTTGATTTTCATGGCCATATATACCCCCAATAGAAGTTATACTCTAGCATCAAAAAAATCAACTTGGTCCTATTGTAAAAGAATATTAACTTGTAAACAAATCATAAGCTACAATGCATGTTGTTATTCTTTATTATTATTATTCCACACTACTACTTCTGCTGACTGATGACTGAGTCTGATTTTTGATCATATTAGTCTTCTATTGTTACCCCTAGTTCAGCTCAAGTATTTGCACTGGCACTGGTTAAAACTTGGTCTGGGTGTGAAAAACTTTGTGCTAAAAATCATCATGTTACCATGACCTCAAAAGCTCCCCCACCCGAACCCCCAGCAAACTTTTTCTGCACACTCATTAGAGTGATGAGGGACAATTGTGAATGACCCCCACAGTGGCATGTTTGTAACTTACGAAGAGGTATTTATTAGATAAAGATTCTGCTGTGACCAGCAAGAATTTGATATAAAAGAATAATCCTTTCACCCTCTTGTTTTATGTTTTTTGTTTTTGCTTTTGTGAAAACGGTTCTGCCGGAAGACTTCAGTCTGAAAGCTGCAAGTTAACAAAAGAAGAAAAAGCGAAGTTAAGACTCATGCATGCAATCAACAACTTGTGCCTTTTTGTCCCTTGACTCACCAGGGGAAGACCAGGTCAGCCACTGTAAGGCCGTTCCACACTGAATGACGGAAGAACCAGTATCTTCCACCATGGTAGTTTACAAATATCATCATAACAATGGATAGCCTGAAAGACATGGGTGTACATACATGTATGGACCAGTGAGAACTTCAGACCAACTTATGGGGTATTCTTATATCCATCTGTGTCAGCAGTAGAAGCTTTATTTCTATCTTCCTGTGCAAACACATTGTTTTCTCAAAAAACTTTTTTTCCCTTTGTTTCTGCCTGTATTTTGTCCAGAACTTTCGTAACAGACTGTTACAGCTAAAAATACAATAGTTTGCATGGTCTTAGCCCTATTATTGCAATTGATCTTTACATTTGGTACAATTAATACTGTCAAAATTACACACACTACAGGTAACTGAAATTTTAAATCTTCCAGATCTCCAAACAATAAACTATTCTAAATAGAAGTGTCAAATATCAATTCATATGTTTACAGTTAGATGGGTGAATCTTTCTTCAAATCATTGGTTTGTCCGATAGGTGCACCCAATGAAATTAGAATCGATGTGGTAAAATTTTATTTATGCTAATTTAGCCCATGTGGAAACTGTCGAATTTCTTTGAAAGTGCCTATACATACAAGCATCAATCCAAGTTCAATTATTTCAGTTTGTACAATAGGCACATCCACTGAACTGAAAATGAAAATTGTAAACTTTTAATTTATGCTACTCAAGTATACTTGGCAAATTTTAATGTTTGACAATTTCAAAAATTCTTTCAGATAAAGCAGCTACTAAGCTTTTATTTCAAAGGATCGAGTTTAAGGACTTATTCATGTTAACCTTTTAACTGCGGCCTTGCTCTGTCAGCCAAAGTTGCTAGGCAACACAATTGCGCCTCTACCATGATGTGGGCACATAAGCAGGGAATGCTGCCTAACCATCTAGAAACAATACTTTTTCTCCCAAAACAAAATGACAATATCTAAATGTCTTAAGCTTACTGTGTTTTTAAAAATAAATTGACGACTTCTCTTGAGCTTATTGTCATCTCAGTTGCCATCTTTCATTACAGAAACACACCTGGCCCTGCTTAATGCATGGATCTGCCCTCCTTCCTCTCAAGTTCTTTGGTGTGGGATCAGGTCAGTCCTGGCCACAGTCAACATGAATACATTTACCTCCTACTGTTACACTGAACAAAAATTCTATCATTTTAAATTATGGTAATTTTACGAGGCACACAGACAGATTTGCTATCATGCAAACCTTATTTTTCTAATCTTTCCTATGTTCTTTTTTTTTCTTTTTTTTTTATAAAGGTGCACATTGATTTGCCTGCTTAGCCAACCCAGGGTGCTGTTGAATTTTGTTGGCCCTCCGATGTTAATGACCATTCAGGGTAAAGAAATTGCAGTCACCTAAAGGTCTGGCTCAGCAGGCAATGCATTCATTGAGCAATACACATTTAAGATTGAACAGTCCAGAAAACATACATTGTAGTATGTTGTACACAATAAGACGATTGATTAAATCCATTCTTTTACTATCATTATACCTACAAACCCTCCTGAAATTATCAGGAATTGTCCAGACAACCTTCAGGGGAAAGTCTTTGTTCTAGTAAGATGTCACCTGTCAGACCTGGAATCCACCTGCCATAAAATGACTCTGGCATAAACAAATACCTACCCTCTGAAGGCATCGAGGGACCGTAGTCTACGTTTTGCAGGAACCTTGTCTTTGTCAGAATCCTCAGGAGTCACATTGGTTGGGGTCCCCAGGTCCTACAAATGAACAATAATCTTAACTTGGTGAACAAAAGCTTTTAAATAAAGGTCAATAAAATCATGTCACATGTATTGCAAAATGTACATGTATTTCAAAATGGGAGTGAGCAAGATTGCACATAAGAGATACTCACTGAGTTGACCAGTCTCTCTGTCTCCAGACATAACATGATTCTGTAGAGGTAATTATTTCTGAAAAAAAAAGAAGAAAAAAATATTTAAGTGTAAACTGAAAAGTGCCATATCTTTTTATATATACAATGGTACCTGCTCTAAAGACCACCTCTGATATCAGACCATGTCTTTTTAAGACCACTCTTTCAAAACATTTTGCTGTATTTCTCTGTTAAATACACCTTTATTTTAAGCCCACCTGCAGTGTTAGACCACTGCTTGCTGGAAGTAGGGGTATTCTTAAATACTAGGTACAGTGAAACCTGTTTTGAGAGACCCCTCCTTTGGAAGACCACCTGCCTTTTGTGACCACATTTCTTGTGCAAAAACACATTCTAATGACAATTTACCTCTTTTGGGAGACCACTTGCAGAACCTGACCAGTGACCACCCAAAATAGTCCCACTTGTCCAGCCACAAATACACCAGTTAGATAAGTAAAATTCACCAATTTTGCACAAAATAAGTAAAACTGTTTTGATAAAGCCAGTTTACAAAAACTAAATATGTTTATAATATCAATAAAAAATACATGTGTGCAAGCTAGAATTGGGTATACATGCAAGTGTAGAAACAACATGTATGAATCTAAATTATGGACAGAAATTCAAAGTAGAGGTTAGTTGTTGGCCTAGTGGCACAAGGGTCAACCATCCTTTGAAAGACCACTTGCTTTGTGTGACCACTCTCAGGTCTGTCCCATGGATGGTCTCTCATAACAGGTTTCATTTTACCACTATATATGTGTGTGTGTTTGTGTGTTTCTTTTGATCATAATCTGTAGTTCAACATTTATATTTAGAAAATAACAGTCCACAACTGCTCAAACTAGACAAACTAATAATAATAATAATACGGTGGCTCTCCACTTGTCTGCCGCGGTCCTGTGTCACACTGTGACACAGGTGGCCTAGGGTTAAAAAAAAAAAAAAAAAAAATCATCCATCCCTCTCACACCCTATTTCCGCCTCTAAGGCTCAGGCTTTTCCCATGGGAGCCCCCATGGGAGCCCTTATAAGGGCTACCACCATTTCCATTCCTTCCCCTCCCTGTACTCTGGGATTCTAAGTTAACCTGTTGCCTTCTAACTCTATTATTTCATTCCTTTTCTCCCAGCATCCTACCAGGTAGTCCTGTACATTTTTATTACCTTTCCTGCCTCCCAGAAAGCCACCTTTCAAACCTAAAATCCATGCTATACGTTCCTCTTCCTCTAAACCCTGAATCTCTTCTAAACCCTTGTAATTGTAATCTTCTCTGTGCAACTTTCTGAAAAAATCTTCCCTTATCTCTCTATATGCATCACAACACAACTGCCAATGATCCACTGTCTCATCTGCCTCTTGTCTACACGACTTGCACTTTCCATTACTCCCTGTTGTCCACTTTTGACTTCTCTTTTCCAGATTGATTACTCCTGCCCTACTTTGAAACAGAAGTTTGGATCCCTTCCCTCCATCCCAACACACACTTTTCTGTGGCTTTTCTAATACCTTGTATGCCTTCAATGTACTTTTTTCCTTGATTCCTCTTTTCCAGTCTTCTTTCCAACCCTTTGTAACAGTCTTACCTATATATACTTTCCAATCATCCACCTCATCATATCCTTTTAGTTCATACTTCTCTGCTAACCCATCTATGTCTTTGACCCATCTTGTTTTTTCTTTGGCTACCTCATTGTAAACTTTCCTGCACCACCTGTCTTCACTTATTCCTTGTAAATAACCCCAATACTTTAACTTAGCTTTGGCAATTCTATCTGTGATTTTATTCCATCCTAACTCTCCTAGGACTGCTTCTGTTGCTGTACATGGTGGTGCTCCTAGTATCCATTTCCACATCTCATTCTGTGCTTTCTCCATTCCCTGGATATCTCCCTCACTCACTGAAATCACATCTAAGCCATATATCATTCCTGGTATTGCAACTCTCAAACTGGATGCTTCCATGTAATATGAAAAATGAACCACATAAAAATATACAAATTTCAGAGAATTTGGACTGATAGGATTTTTGAGAAAAAACTTCACGTCCTTCGCATCTGAGAATACAGATTTGAATGGCCTTAAAGGGCCCCGCTTTCCACTGCACTATCCTCTGTTACTCCTGATTAGCCATGTCTTTCATGTGACCCCATGATGTATGCATGCTCCAGATCATCACCAGTAAGACTCTTAATGCCTGTGTGCCTATAAACCCAATTAAAGTACTTACCGTATTCATCTTAATAAGCACACAGTGCGCTATGAAAAAATTTCATCCACATATGCTGAAAAAAATGTAGATTCTAAGTGTATTATTAAATTTTACCACTTGCTTGAAAACTATGGGATATTTTGGGGGTCCTTTCTTTGAAAAAAAACGGGGGGGGGTGCTTATTAGGGAGTGTGCGCTTAATAAGATGAATATGGTAATTGTCAATCTATTTCAACTGGGCTACCCTCTATGAATAAAGTTTCTGTGTGTATACAATACATGTATATTATTGAAGATCAAGGATTTTCCAATTGCAATATAAAGCCCCTCTTGTAAGAAGGGTTTATATTTAATCAAAAAAATATGTTAGGCGTACCCGTTTTATGCCTAACTTTTCATTAAAAGATTTAAAATGAGATAAGCACTTACCTGTGCAGAAACTTGATTAAAATCCATAATAGTGACATGACAAAGAAGCACGCAAGGGCAACATAGATGGCTGCAAACAAATAATACATGACAAACAGAGAACTCATTTTTTTTTGTGATGTCATTGTTACCCCAAGTATATAAAGCAGTCACAACAGGTATTACCCTCATTTCTGATTGATGAGCTACATTGATAGCAAACCAGTCAGAACTGAATTTGAATTACATAGATGTTACTGATGTATATTGGTTTGCTCTCTGGCTGTGGTAAAGACAAACTATCTGAATCGAAGTCGAATTTTCCATCCATGTTTTTTAAAAATTCTTCTATCAGTCCCTTTGTCCGCTATGTGCTCACTCACTCCCTTACTGGCTGATTTATTTACCTTCTTCTTTCACACTAGTCAATGGGACAATATTGGCAGATCAGTTCTTGCTTGTTCGAAGTTTGTGGAAACCCACTTTAGTATGAACCTAAATATTGTACACCGGTTCTGGTGGACAACCACCAAAAGTTATGATTTGTAACAGAGTTTCCCAGCAAGGCTGTATGACATGCAATATTGTACAAGTATACACAGGACTTTCTTTTCTAAGAGTTGCCCTTAAATGAGTATTGTTTTGCTGTAATATAAGTGTGACTGGCATTTTGGTTCTGTCACAAGTTCCAAAATGGATGAAACTGTAACAGGGATAGAGAAGGGTCTGGTAGGCAAAGATTGTGTTGCTCTGATTACAGCTAGTACATGTAATTATTCTTGATGTGTGGCACAAGAGGCCATAACATTGTGGTTAAATGTACTAGGAAGGAGAAATATGAGCAGGGATTGACATTAAGGCAAGCCATATACTCCAGGACCACTGAATTTCTGTTAAAACAAGTGAAAAATGCTCAGGTTTATGTAGATTTAGTCAATTAGTTGTTCTAAATTGAGGCAAAACTGGTGGCTGGACCAGGCCTGAAAAATGTCAAACCCTGATGAGATTGATAAACCACTATAAGAAGCAACTTTAAACTTTCAAGTTCAAATCACTCAAAGCACTGGGTTGGAAATTGCAGTCTGCTTTGCTTTTTTTAATTAAATTTAATGTTAATAGAAAACATTTTTGCTCAGAACTGCAAATAAGACCTGTCATAAATGTATGCCCCAGGTCAACAGCTTTCCTTGGCATGGGTTGGGCACAACACACCCAAACCATGCCAAGGAGAGCTGTTGACCCAGTCTTATTATGGCCAGGACAGGGTTACACTTGTCATCTCAAGTGTTCATATACATGTACATAAATTATATATAGTTTGGAGAGAAATTTGTTTTCCATCATTACAGTGGACTTAATATCATGTGAATATCCATGCACATCTGACACATACATTTCTGAACAAGAAAAAAGAAATGTGAAGGAAAACTTACGAATGAAGCTGTCCATTGGGTTATTGTCAATCAAGAAGTTGCAGGTGTAGGCATTTTCTGACATGTTCATAATGACAAATAAATAGTAATCCCCATGTTCAGCTAGGTCCTTGTGTCTGTGGAAAACATTCACACAAGACTTGGTAAACATAAGTCGTAAGAAAACAAGCCTCTTCATTTAGCATAAAAAAAGTTTCTTTTCAAACACAAAACTTGACATATTTTTTCCACACTTTTGTATTTGAAGTTCATGCAAAGTCTAAGTCATTATAAAATCTCCTTGATCGAGCTCAAATGCCAGGCAGTACATCCAACCACGCAGTCTTAATTATGTAGCTGGAAATGCCATTGAATATGACTGATATTTTTTTGGTTTTAGCAAATAGGGATCGGTTATCATTATTTCAAGCATACAATGAATAAACTTGGTTTAAACATATCTTATTTCATAATACTAGAATACTGAAATTACACAGACACAATATTACAATTGAAAACGAGGGTTATGTCCTATCCAAAACCCTCTTGCAAAGAAACAAGAGACAAGACACCAGACAAGACAAAAACATGCTAGAAGATAACAGGCACAAGACAGGCACAAGACAGGCACAGACAGACTGGCTCAACTCAAACATCAGTATGACAACACTATCATTTACTGCTTTTATATACATGTACGCATGAACTCAAACATTCTGTTTCGCCAATGTCTATTGGTTTTTAAATTACCAGTAGTGAAGATGTCTTCATGAGTCCCTGAGAAAATTTGTTTGTTAGCAAAGAACATTCCTGAGAACAATGCAATACTGTTTGCAAAGTGAATAGTGTGAGAGGTTTTACAACAGCGTACAGTTTTGATTGTGGTACAGTAAATAAGGGGCTGGTGAAAATAATATGTCAAACCAGGGACGTGCTATAGATGGACTACCAACGGTGGGGCCCCCTTTGTACCATCTATGTTGCCGCTGCTCAAGTGATCAGGTGTTAGAGCGAGCACCTTCAGTGCTGAACAAACACAACTCCACGGTCCGCGCTGGCCGCTGGCAGTCTCGTGGGCCAGGTCACCCGATGAAAGGTGAGAATAATCGCGTCACCGACTGAAAGGTGCAAAATTTTTCACCGTGTTCCACATTTTAAAGTCATAATTTAGCGTTATGCCAGACTTAGCTACAAGAAATGAAACCACCATCATGATCCTACCGGCATACACTATCCATCTAAAACTACATTTTTTATTGCTGATTACGGCGTAAGGAGTTATTACGCACGCAAGTTGTCTAACTTTGCATCATTTTGGACAGAAAAATGCAAAAACTAGCCCTTTTATCGGCCGATTTCAATCGATGGACTCGCACGGTTCTGATTCAAACGATGAGACTGGTTGCGCACGCATAAAACTCTCCGTTTTTGAACTTGGTACAATAGCACACCCGATGTAAGTAACCCGATACAACCGAACGCGGAAACATAGATGGAACAACAATCGGACTGAGCAGGGGGGATTAACTTGAGCGGCGCTACTGAACACGCTTTGTAGTCATCGCGCCCAGTTGACCTCTAAAGGGATTAGTGCTCCCGTTGGCAGTCCATCTATAACACGTCCCTGGTCAAACACATTCACCAGCTGAAGTACACGGCACCAAGGTGGGTCTAGGATACCAATTTAATGTAAAAAGGAATTAAGTTAGCTGGCACCCAATTTGCAATCACGTGTGCTAAACAGATAGAAATATGTTATCGATGTTGTTCAGTTATTTTGTTTCCATAATCTAACTGCAGAAGGGAAAAAGGATCTATCAAAAATTTCAGTTCAAGCTCTAAAATTAGGTTCACTGAAACTTTGGTTTGTAGTATAAGTGATTGTGGTCAGAACTGTAGGAATGATAGATGCATTCAAGAAAGCCAAGTCACAGTGTAGTACGTAATTTGTGCACACTTCTGATATTGATGAATCCTTAAAATGTGATGCAAATGTCCATTTTGGTACTTACAGTGTACATGCAATGTCCCCCTGCTTAAGCATGATATTCACTTGCAATGTAACTTTAAACTGTGTACTAAGGCGCAGAGTTGTATTGTGGGAGCTTGGCAAAACTTCAATCATTTTCTGCAATGGACACTGCAAAAAGAATACAAATCTATGGATTACACCGATCAACACATGATCAACTATGGTAGTGGTACAGAACACCATCAACAGATCAACTATGGCAGTGGTACAGTACACCATCAACAGATCAACTATGGCAGTGGTACAGTACACCACCGATAGATCAACTATGGCAGTGGTACAGTACACCACCAATAGATCAACTATGGCAGTGGTACAGTACACCACCAATAGATCAACTATGGCAGTGGTAAGGTGCACCACCAATAGATCAACTATGGCAGTGGTACAGCAGAACCTGCAGCCTGGTACCACCCATACCACCAACAAACAGTGGTCTCATATTGCAGTTAGCCTTTAAATACAGGTGTAGTTTGTACAAAATCAGACTGCATTGCCCTGAAAGGGCAGTCTTGATAGACATATAGTTTCTTAGTCTCAAGAGCAGGTACCACTGATCTGACAAGTTAATTACCAGAAAATACAACCCTTAATCTAATCTCTTTTTGAACGCATCAGAACGATGTCAGATTTAACTGGTACACATAATACAACCACAGAAAAAAAAAATGAAATATGTTACAATTGGCTAAAAATTCTGCCAACATTTGAACAAAAGCTGTTTATTTGCTACAACTGATTAATATTCAATTCCAAGGTTTTGCTACTCACCAGGAAACCTGCGTTTTGAGGGATTGTGTCTTTATGGTCATTTTTTTTTCAATACAACAGTTGTATTTTAATATCCAACTTAAAAGTTCTGCCTCAACGTATGTTCTTCAAGCAAATCTTCATAAGCGACCAGTAGTCATACAATAAACCACCACCCTTTGTTAAGCAGACTCAGTCCACAGCTTTCTTTGCCATGGGTTGAGTGCCCAACATGCACCAAGGGAAGTTGCATACGGAGCCCTTTCTCATTAAGAATCTTTCGTCAGTGATCACATTATGCAGAATGCAGCAAACATGTTGCAGCAGATGATGTTTAACTACAAGACAGTTTTTGCCACTTTTAAAATCAACATGGATAACTTACCTTCCAACAAGAATCAACTTGGCCAGAAAGTGAGATGTTATCGTCGATTGTATTCACAATAGTAAGCCAGGCTTCGTCAATGCCTAAATGTTGTTTCTTTGTGTTATTGTCCGTGTGAATAAAACTTCCAAGAGGCTTGGCAAATGATGGCATGACGGAGGGGTGCAGCGGGATCTCTTTTTGTGACTGCGTTCGAGGCACTGTGTGCTGTGACTTGTGTATTGTATGTGAATGTCTCTGTCTATATGTGTATGCTTCCTGTGTGTGACTATGGGGTATACCAGCTCCATCATCTTTGTGCGGTGATATGTTTTCACTACATACCCCTGTCAAAAATAAATAAATGACATTTTCAGTTGTTTCATCAATTGTCATCTTAAAATTCTACATTTAACAATACACCTTTTCTTCAAAGTAAAGCAGTAAAAAGGTCTTGCATATACATATTGCATAACATACATAAACCCCCAAATTATTCCCCCACAACCTGTGTATTGAATCAATACCTGAGCTTTCATTTCCTGGGCCTGATAACCAAAGAATCAATACACTATCACATGTATGATCAAGCTGAAAGCATTATGTGTACATGTATGTAAAGGCAAATTACAAAGGTCCACTGGATGACCTTGAGGATGTTTCAAATCCAATGACATTCAAATTCCCCCTCACAAAACTCAATTTTATTTTCTCTGGGGAAAGTTATAGATCCATTTTCCAATTTTAAATTACCAAAAATAACATTTCCTGTATCATTACACAAGAAATTATTTACAATTTTAATTGTGACTTGACTCTCACATTTTTAATATTTTCAGTGAATGCATTTAAGTGTACACCCTTTCCATTGTTTGTTTTAAATAGTAAGCATAATACTGAAGCTGAAGTTACAGCAAAACAAATTCAACATGAATATATTTTGCTGAGCACTCATGTCCTGAGTACATCTGCTTCCTTTAGCTTCTCTATGTGCCTGAATGCTGTGCTGAAAAATCACACACCAAAACTCAGGTTACAACAATATACATTAAAATTTAAAAAAAATAAATCATACTCTCTTGACCCCCTTACTCGCCTAATCATGTGCTGTCGACTCGTGTACATTGCCCCCCCTTGCTTTTCTGATCATGACCTGTAGACCTATGTACACAGACCCCCCTGCTTGCCTGATCATGTGCTGTGGACATATATACACAGACCCTCTGCTTGCCTAATCATGTGCTGTAGACTCATGTTCATATGTCAATTTTTTTTCCCTTTTAAAATGCAAGGAGAAAATACTTGTCCATAGACCAGGTAAAAATTAAAACTCACAGCAGGGGTTTTCCCTTTATAAAGCATCCCCACCCCTTCAGTAGAACCCCCGTCCTAAGGGCCACTTCTGAGTTCTCCATGCAGCAAGTACGGTAAATTTATTTTCATTACATTTCCCTTTCAAGCCTGACCACCCCTTTCATAATGCCACATTTCTGGGGCATATACGTGGCCTTATACAAGGGGAACTACTATAGAACTCTTTTTGTTCATACCCTTACAGCGTTGGTTTAAACATATTTTATTAAAATATTACACATGAAAATATGGTTACAGATCAATGAACTTTTAACAATTGGAAAAGAGGGCACTGTCCTATTTCAGTCTCTCTTGTGGGAGAAGGGACAAGGTGCACATGCCGTACCAGGCACATGAAAACAAGCAGAGAAGATGTAGACATGAACAAGACATAAAGTGGGACATGGATGATAGGAATAATGTTTATTTGCAGGTTCAGAATGTTTGATAAAAACAGTCAGGATCAGTATGGGGCTTGCAAGTGCATCCATGCATGTATATTGCAATTGTGAATAACAAGTTTTTTTAGAGCCATCAGAGAACACCAGGCAGACCCCAGTTCCCCATGGCAGCACCCCACATTGCTGGTGCCGAGCTAAGAACTTACCAAAATTTAACCAATACCTACAGGTTTAAAGCAATCAGTAGCAGATCTATATAAATTCATGAACAGCTGAGAAAATATCGCAATCTTTTTTAAGATAGCATTCCAGTGAGCCACACAGTAAAGTCTGTGGTGTAAAGGGAGCAAGGCGAATTATTTGAGTGTGCATTATTAACCTTTTCAGTGCCAAATTTTGGACTGAGTCAACAGCTTTTTTCGAAATGCATTGGGCACATTCCGAGAAAAGCTGTTGCCCTGGGATATTCTCTCTGGAACTATAGGCATACTGGTACTTGACTGAAAGGTCTTTAAATGAGGAATACGAATCTGGGATCCTAATGATAGTTCAGACTTGTTTGACTTAAGTAGACCCACTTAAGACGTGATTGGCACTGAAAGAGTTAAACTTGACTCTATACATTTTGGAAAGGAGAAAAAGTAGTGACTAGGCACTTTTGGGCAATTTGAGTGGGGAAGAGATCATTGAGTATGATTTGTTGTGATTGGCATAGAAAGTGTTGAGAGATCACACTTATGTCAAATCACGTCAAGCATTCATACTTTGCAGCCAATAAACCATTCAAATTTTCAGCAGGACACAAATACTCACATGTCAAAAGGCAATAAAAATGTCCCACATTTAATTACCTTGCAAACACTCAGGCAGATAAATGCGTCCTTTATATTGTCCCAGTGCTACCATCAGTTCTATATGTCATATGATTGTTGTTGCTGCTGTTGTTCAAACATTTTTCTTTTCTGTAACCTGTTGTTTTTGTTTTATAAATACTTGCTTGTTTTCATATTTGTCTCATAGTGTACATACATTGTGTGACTAAGGCTCCCTAGGAAGATTCACTTAATCAATGAATGATCTTCAAACATGTTACCTACATGTATTTTCTTAACTTTTTGGCCTACATGAGCCTCACTGGCCCTGGACATCTATTCACTGTGTATAGGCCTATGGTAGTAGACACAGTTAGATCGGATGGTTGCAGGTCCCAATGAAGATAGTCCATAATTCTTAAAATATGGTACTTTCAACATGCTGTAGCTTCTTTGCAAATAAAGTTTGCTGAGTCAAGTTTCCTGCAGTACAGTAATTTATAATTGACTGGCTCTGAAACTGGTTAAAAACTCTCCTTATACCTACATTAACCTATGCAAGTGAAGTCTAGGGTCCTTATATGATCCACAATATGAATGATAATAATTTTATGACTCTCTGTGACAAAGCACCAATTGAAAATGTCAACATCAGATTCTGTAGATATGTACTAGGTGTACACCGGAAATCTTGCAATGCTGCCGTACGTGGTGAACTTGGGCAGTAACTTCTATTACTTATTTGTTTATGTCACTCATTTAAATATTGGTCGAGCCTACATGTCTGTGACCCTAACAGCCTAATTTCACTTTGCCTTAAAGAAAATTACACTCTATTTCACACTGACAACCAGTGCTGGGTCAAATGTATTAAGACTTTATTAAAAATAATCGTGATCTGCATAATATTTAGAATAATTTAGGAGGTATTAATGTCGGATCCACAAAAGTGTATTAACTCTCAGGAAAAGAATGGAATCTATATACAACACAGCTTCGTTTAAACTCATTAATGGTGAAGGCAAGGTCTCTAACAAACTCAAGACCTACTGTCAATTTAAGCAGAACTTTAATCTGTCTGAATATCTAACAAGTGGTATATCTGTTAAAAAAGGAGACTCATAACTAAATTAGGGATCAGTGCCCATAGTCAACATATTAAAACTGGAGGATACAACAAGGTACATGCAGAAAATAGGCTCTGTAACTTTTGTAGTGACTCTATGATGGAAGATGAATATCATTTTATGCTTGTCTGCTCTCGCTACACCAATATAAGAAACAAATTACTTTCAACTTTATGGGCATGTGACCCTACCTTTAATCAACTTGATGATCATGACACTCTCATATATTTGATCACATGCAATTCTGGTGACTGTTTTGTTACATATGCTGTCACCAATTATATTGACTATAGGCCTACAGTCTGAGGGATGCTATATGCACGTAAGGGATGGTTCCAACCATTTCTGATGATTGGGTATTCATTATGTTTGTGTACACCATTCTGTCATTTTTTCATGTCCATGTATGTTTAATATGTATTTCTTTTCATTCTCTCTGTACCATACTATATCCCACAGTTTATGTAGAATAAATTTAGATATTTCTGTTTCTCACATCGATTATTTAACTGGTAATCCTGTAGGTGCACTGTCTGATAGGAGAGGTGAGAGTTGTAACTTAGTGTAAGCTGAGGAAGTACAATGTCAATGAGAACGTGACCCTGGCCAAACCACAATAAAATCCCTGTGTGAAAGCTAGAATCCTGGTGTTGTTTCACATTTTATTTGTATACAATTGCTGAACTGGTATTCATATACAATAAGTTTGTCGGTGTTTCTGTTACAACTTTATGTGTCCAATCAGTGTGTTAAATCTCTGGTTAAATGCAACTGTCAATTCATTAAATGTTAAAATTTGAATTTGCTAATTCAAAAAATCCGATTTTAAATAGAGACTCATAACTCTTGTCTACTATCATATGACTATATGCACCCATTATTCATTAAGCTGTTCTACAGATTTTGGCTCTATGGTTTTAATTTTAGGCAGTGGTATCTGAATGGGTGATAGCATGGAGGAAAGACTGGTTTTATTGCTCCATGGTGATAGTAGCTGAGTAGGTCATGGGCCGGGGGGGGGGGGTACTTTCTATACTGGGCTATACAGGTAGGCGCCGCGGGAAAGACCCCTACTTTTCCTTGCCAGTCGCTCTCAAAGCCCCCTGTATTTCAATTTACTTCACTCCCAAAGACCCTGGTTTTCTGATCTCCGCTCGCTCTGAAAGACCCCCCTTTGTGGTCAGTCAGGCAGAGGCTTCAAACCCGATAAAGAACTCCTTATCTGCTAATTACCCAAGCTGACAACAAGTTTGTTAGTGTCAGCTCCCAAAGACCCCCTCTTTCTGTTTTGGTTTCAGATCCCATTGGGTCTGTATTTTGAACCCTCAGTGGGGCCTACCCACCCTGACTTTTGGGGAGTGCCCCCCCCCCCCCCCGAGGTCATGGGTAAATGGTTTTCGTCCAAACTGGTCCTTCAATGTGAAAACAAAACAAAATCGTTCCTAATAGTATTAGTCTGCATGTATTAGTAATACATGCAGACACAACTGGCTTTTATTATAGTAATGGAAGACAGGCTGTTATACTTCCTTTACCATGACAGCTTCACGATCGGCATCACACCCAGTCGTTTGTGTCAAACCATCGTAACTGAGTGTGCAAGTTGAAACTTTTATCTCAGTATCTCATCTGCAAATATCATTCGTGGTCATGGACATCATTTTTCAGTCGACGAGTCGTTCTGACAGTAATTGATATCACAACCACCAGTGCTCATAAATTTATATAGGCCTACTCATTTTTCATAGTCTATTTTAGGCAAAACAAACAAATAGTACTCACCTAAGAGACAAGAGAAAAATAAAACATAAAATTGTATGACCATTATGAAATATTTGTCTTTTCCATTCACTTGCATCGCCATTTTGTCCACTGGATGCGTCACATGACTTTTTGCTCGCTGCATTTGCTTTCTCAATAGAGTGCGCCACCTGTTTGTTTGGTGTCAAGTTGTGTCCACACAGTTGGACCAGGGAGCTGCTATCACTGGTTAGACTTGGAGGAAGTGCAATCGAAAGACTGGAAAAGATTTGCTTCAAAGCAAATTTGTACGTATGCTTACAAAGGAACGTTGTTGCCTTGTGCACTCAAATTGAAATTTGAATACCTACATGAGTCCTACATGAGAGAAAACACATACATCTGGCTTATTGGTTCGTAATATACATTTGATTCAGTGCATCATTGACGTTCGTAAAAGTTAGTTGATCATGTGCGCAAGCTACTAATAAAGTTTTGTGCGCACAAATCGATTTGTGCGTAAGCCGTAAGCAACAGAAACGCCGAGAAAACACGTAATAATAATAATAATAATAATAATGATAATAATAATGATAATAATAATAATGATAATGATAATAATAATAATAATAATAATAATAATAATAATAATAATAATAATAATAATAATAATAATAATAATAATAATAATAATAATAATAAACTAGCAAAATAAGGGTCTTGGCATGATTTGCAGGTAAAAAGGAAATGTCAGAAAGAAAGGAAGGAAGAAAAAAAGAATTCTGGACAAAACAAGTGTCACATGCAAATTTCACGGCATGTCTAAACACCGAATTGCACAGGATTGTACCGGATTATACCGGATTGCACCGAATATATCGGTTTGCACTTAAAACACAAGACTATCTCATCATAGAAACTTCATTACTCCCAAAGATGGCAATTAGAACAAGAAAAAAAATTGGGGGGGGGGGGGGTCATCTGGGTTGAATGTTCAGTTACATCAAGGAGGGTACTCTACCCTCCTTGGTTACATATAGCATAGCTGGACCTAAAAACAAAGAATTATCTTTGCCAAACATTATAATAAAGAAGAAGCCTAATATTGGTACTCATATATCAATGCTTGCGCATGTGTACCCAAACGTGGAGAGAAGAATCTTATCATACAAACGAGTAAGAGTAAAAAGGAAAAAAAGGGAAGGGAAGAAAAAGCTCAAGAAGGAGGACCAGAATTAAGAATTGTGGAAGTAAATAAATTGGTACCAGATATAACTTAAGATGGGGATATCCTAAACTAATCAAAATTAAATTGAATAGAGGCAAGTCGTGAGTCCATATCATGCAACGTAAACATGATGTGATAAGCTGAGTTTGACAGCTTGTTTAACAAACTAGACCTTAAATGATAGATAAAAAAAAGACAAAAAAAAAAAACAAAACAAAAAACAAAAAAAAAACAAAAAAAAAGAATTATCCAAGGTGGCCAAAACAGCTCTGACCAGCTCGGTTGTAAAGATATGAGCACACAAAATTTAAAAACTGCAAGAAAAATACAGAGAGAGAGATAGAGTGAAAGAAAGAAAAAGAAGGAAGAAAAAAAAGAGATGGGGAGACAAAGAAAGAAAGAAAGAAAGAAAGAAAGAAAGAAAGAAAGAAAGTTTTGCTCTTGAGAATTTTTTGCATGCATTTGTTAAGCTTGGCAAATGCATGCTATCCCTTTGTTCGGTACATCATATACCAGGACAGAGCTACATTTTGTATTTAAAAACTTAATGATATGTTTATGTAGCCTGATTTGGCGTTGGGTCTGGTGGAAAAAAATTATTATTATCATTCGATGTATTTTGATCTTTCAAATACCCAAAGGCGTGCATCAAGCACGTTTACAAGTAAACAAATTGTAGGGACATATGAAAATGATAAAATTGCAGTTTTTTCTCGGATTTTGTTCCTACATCAAGAACAAGTGAATAGTGTTTATTCTATATGTAATTTTCTTGGAATATTTAAAGAGTATGACAGGTAATCTTAAATCAGCTATAATTTTTTTAAAAAGAAAGAAGAAAATGACCAAATAACTTTTATCGAGAGATTAATGTAGGTTGGGAAGAAATCGGTATGGTGTATAAGTTAAAGATACTTTTGTGGGGGATTGTCAAAATAATATTGCTTTATTCATATATAAAGTATATACCAATTGGATAAACCACTCTTTTTGGATTGTTTGGTGGCCCTGAAAAGGGCCATTGGTTTAACAGTAGGCATTGCCTAAGGGTTCGTGGCCGTGTTCTTCAACCTGTAGAACTTTTTCACCTGCTTGCCCTGGTAATATATGGTCGCGTCAAAATGGTTAGACAGCAATTCCTTGCCTGTAGCTGTGAGATGCAGACCATCAGCAAAAAGTTCTTCATCCTCAGGGGCGGCGGTGATCGTCCGATTGGTGTGTAGCACAGTGTACAACCCTTGGCTTCTTACGATCTTCCCGTTGAGTTCGTTGATGAGGATTGCACTGAACCAAGCGTCCTTGTGGCGGGGCAATATTGTACAAACGAAGACCTTGGTGTTGGGACTCCTGGAGCGAACCGCAGACACAAACTGTAAAATGTTGTGAAGTGTTCTTGTGACGTTGTAGCATGGATCGCCAGGGCCTGTTACAATGTCGTTGGTTCCTACGCAGTAAAAGATGATGGGGAAGTCCAAGTCGAGCTGTCCTTTGTGGAGCCGTTCGATAATCCGCTGGGTGGTCATCCCTGTGAACGCTTGCATCACGGTACCTCTGGGCCGTGGGAAGTGACAAACACTGTCTGAACAAATATTGTCGCTAATGACGGTGGCCTGTCTCCTCACGTTGATCATGTTGAAGCTCTCCGTGTTCTTGGTCACAGGTTGAAGCCTGTTCAGAAACTGAATGCAGATTGATAGATAGATACATGGATTTTTATTGGCAGATTGGCACTGGTACTTCAATATTTATAGGCAAACGGGCCGGCGCATCAAAGCTAAATAAACATCACAGCTCAGCGAGTGTCACCTGTCACTCAACAACAGACCGGCAGTCCCCAGCCTTTGATTCTAACATGCTTTTAATTTAATAGACCGAACATTAGAATGGCTGAAGATTTAGCTCCGTACAAACTAAATACTACTATTAATAATTACATTAATAAAGATAGAAGTAAAATAGTAATATAAATATGATGATGATGATATTAATAGTTTATTAAACCCCTGTTGCCGATCGAGGAAGTGCAAAATATATCAAGATTAAATTATAGACTTACTTCTAGATTCTAGATATGAGCTTTTGAAAAGTTAGTTGAAATCATGCTATTTGGTAGCAAAGAATTGCCCGCAGCATTCCTTCCTCCAACTTCTAAGACAACAGCAACAATCAAGATATGACGTTCTTCTGTACTTTTTTTTAAAATCGAGCTTCCTTTTATCTCTCTTTAATTCACACGTCTATGTAACATATCAATTCATGAAAAAATGACATGTACAGCCTTATATTTAGGTACAGGTCTTAATCGGCTACCATCTAGCTCCATGCAGTTGTTCTGTTACTTGTCTTGTTTACGGTTTATCATATGCTAGTTACATGTATTATGTTTACCTAACGCTCATGATGCCAGCACTGTACGTAAGCGTACATGCACACTGTTCATCTTGTGTCGCTTAATTGCATTACCTAATTCTATGCGGTGATCGGACAATTCGTCGAAATCAACTTCGCCGTATATTCACTTCGTCGGAGGTTAACATTGTCGACTGTCTGAATGGCCGTGATGACAATATGTCGAAATCAATTTGGCCGTCTGGTCAAACTGGTCGCGATCAACTTCGGCGAAAGTTCATCTTGTCGCGATCAACTTCGACGAAAGTTCATTCAGTTTTCTTTTGTCAGAAAAGACAATTGGTCGCGTGAGCGACCATGGGGGCTAAAATTATGAATTATAATGGGTTGATATCAAACTGTGAATAAAGTTTGCCTCCATACATTATCTGTTTTCCATGTCGTGTGTGTGTGTGTGTGTGTGTGTGTGTGTGTTTCAGTCCGCTCTCTACCGTCGACCAGTCAGCATGGCTGAATTTGGTGGCTGTTTAGAAATTTTTATAACCAAACGAGAGTGTAAAAAGTTGGCAGGTTGTGTTCAGTCACATGATCATTATACGGCCACCATCAACATTCACCGGACCCATTCACCTGGCACCCGTTTCACTACCAATTTTAGAGCGAAATGGCCTCACAATGAAGCTACTTTTCAACCAAATATCACTTTGATCATTCTGATTTTCGGCCCAGTTGATTTCGCCGATGTTACATTGCGATGAAGATGACTATCGACGAAGTTGTGTAGTGACGAGATTACTTTTCAACCAGATTTATCCTTCGGCAAAGTTGGCCTCCGACGATGTTGATTTCGACGAAAAGTCCTAGATTCATTGTATGCAACCATACAAGGTTTATACGTCCAGGCTTCTTTCTCCTTGTTAATTTATGGACTAAGCTTGATATTACACAATTGATTTGAATAAAGACTCATTCATCGAAAGAAAAAAAACTGATCTCCGTGGTCAAATTTTCAAGTTAGAAATGAAGTATGAGAAGCCACGTATACTGTCACTCATTATAATTTACATACTTAATATACTCAAATTCTGTTGGATACAGAACACGCGTGGTTGATGTTATGTTATTTATTTTAAAAAAAATGACACTACACTAAATTACAGAAAAGAGAACAATTAAGTGACAATTCTCATTACTATCTTTACCTGATATGTTTGTAAGTTTTGTTTCCCAACAGATTTGCTGATGGGGGATCATTGTGATGTAAACTATGTATTGTTTTTGTATAACACCGATCAACAAAATACCATGGATTTGTTATGAAACGGTGCAGTTGCAATGAAGGTCATACATACATACATACATACATACATACATACATACATACATACACACACACACACACACACACACACACACACACACACACATACATACATACATACATACATACATACATACATACATACATACATACATACATACGATAAGCAGTTCACGTAATATGGACCGAGAGTAAGCCGTCAATATCAAAAGCCCAGTTGCCAGTGAGTGAAACTGACACGTCTCCCTCTGAACTACGGATTAATGTCTCCCGTCATCTCAAGCAGTCTTAATCCTAGCTCAAGTGGGCTGGCATCACTCAACATCAAAGGTCAGGTGCCAATGACAGAAGCTGGCATGAGTTACTGTGAACTTTGGATTATGGTCACTGCATATTTCACGTAATAAAAGCAAATACGCAAGTAAACTCACATACAACAAACAGTAACCAACAAATAAATAAATGAAAAGGTAAAAAGGGGAGGAAAAAAAACGAAAGAGAGGAAAAAAAGAGAAAAGGAAGTGAGCGACATAGAAAACCAATTTTTCGAACTTAGGACCCCTACAAGGGGTACTAAACTTATGTGCACTAACATGACTTTTGCGAGCCCAACATTAACAAGCGGTAGCCACCCAACCCGTGTAGCGAGAGGAATGGAACCCCCACTTGCGAGTCGAGCGACCGCACTTGCGAGTCGAGCGACCGAGGTCCCTTCAGCCGCCCTTTTCTCTTAGGGACATATTTCAGTCAAATACATAACAAAACAATACCAGCAACAATAAAATAGGAGAGATGAGAAAGAAAATCAACCATTCGGCCATAGGACCCCAACAAGGGGCTCAAAAACCCGTAAACACTGACATGACACAAGCGGGCTTAATATCAATAAACGACAGCCACTATACGGACAAACTGACGAAAAAGAAAAAGAGTAACAATACCTAACAATGTTAACGCAACTATACAGGTAACCTAATACAACAACAACCATATCCTGGCTGATATTGTCTTCGTGGCATCCTGGCCAATAAAAATCCATGTATCTATCTAACTCACATACATACACCAATAAACTTGAAAAATATACTTTTCTACAATTCCTTGTTATTCGCGTCTAATTTTACGTTACGTTTATACTATAGACAGACAAACTTTTTTCTTATATTTGTAGAATGCCATGGCCAGCGCATATGACATGTTGGTTCCAGTTGATAGACTGCTTGTTTTACAAACTGGACTTAAAGTACAAAAAAACAAAAAACAACACCCCCCCCAAAAAAAAAATTAGCCAAGGTGGCCAAAACAGCTCTGACCAACTCGGTTGTCGGTCGTAAAGATATGAACACACAAAATTTAAAAACTGCAAGAAAGATACAGAGATAGAAAGGGTGAAAGAAAGAAAAAGAGGGAAGAGAAAGAAAGAGAGAGAGGTAGACAAAGAAAGAAAGAAAGAAAGAAAGAATTAAGGCAGGTGAAAAGAAAAAGGGCGGAAAGGTCGCACTCCATATTTGGACCCAAACGTGTAAATTTGACACAGGACCAAACTGTACTGTGTACAGTAAAACCTGTCTATTGGGGATACCTGTGGTTCTGGCAAAAGTGTCCGCAATAGAGAGGTGTCCACAATAGGCAGGGGCTGAACTTTTGGGATCTCAGAGTACATTTGTATCAAAGGAGATAAACTTGTATAGACTGTATGCACATGCGTACCCATCTTATTCCACTTAATCATTAACATGTAAAAAGAGGAAGACTCAAAGTTAGATAACTTTATTACATTGCAATAACACAAATTTTAACCTATATAAATGACTGAAATACATTTAACCAGTACATGTTCATGTTACATGTATGAACATAATGTTAAGTTCACATTTGTTATGTGTCCCGGCTCTCACATTGTATTCTGCATATCCTTATGAGCACAATGTACACATACCAGGTTGTACAGAGACTTTCATTGAATGTATTGCAGTCTGCATGGCATAATATTAAATTTTGTCACAGGTACAATGTAAGCTTTTTTGCACAAGTGATCACACAGCATTTGCTCTCAATTTTTGTACATTATGCCCCTGACACTTTACTCAAACTCATCTTAACTTTGGGATTTCCAGTTTTTATCTTTTAAGGGAAAAATTGTGCATGTGTGGGCTTACCAGTCTAAAGAAAGTTTGTGTAATTTCTTTTACTAACAGAAAAGAAACAAACAGCAAACATCACCACCCCTTCAAAAGGAAAATTTGGGATTTCAAGAAAGCTAATTTTGAAGATTTAAACAAAGCTGCCCTTGACGCTCCTTTTAACACAGGAATTGAAGTCTTTGATGATATTAACGACGTGGTATCTTTCTGGACAGATCTTTTTAGCGGCTTATGCAAGGACTTCATCCCTTGTCGTGACATCCTTGTACGACCCAAAGATAAGTCATGGGTCACTTGTAAAATTAAACAGTTACTTAGACAGAGAAATCGTGCTTGGAAACGTTTCAAACGTTTTAGCAACAAAATTCGTCCCTTTACTTATATCGAGTTTATTACTCTTGAAAGACTCTACATATTCTATAAACGGAAGCGCAACACTGCAGTCAGCGCCCTTCGTAGTTCCATGAGGTCATATTTTTCAAAAATTCGCAGTGAAATGGATTCTAATATCATTAATCCAAAGAAATGGTGGAACTTCAGCAAGAGTTTTCTAGGTTCCAAGCTCAATCATTCCATACCTCCCCTTCTCGAAAACGGCACTGTAATATCCAGTAACGTTGAAAAGTGTGAATTTTTCAATAATTACTTTGCCAATCAATGTAAACTTCCTCATGAAGACGATCCTATGCCCCTGCCTGACTTCTCATATCGCACCGATGCGAGGCTCTGTGAATTCCAAATTGATGAAAACGACGTTAAAAAGGTTTTACAATCGCTAAAGTCCAGCTCTGCTACGGGACCCGATGGTATAGGTAACCTCATCCTAAAGAATACGGCTTCTGGCCTCTCCCCATCACTTACCAAACTCTTTAACCTCTCTCTTGCTGCTTCGTGCTTTCCAGATTCTTGGAAAAAATCTAATATGTGCCCTGTATTCAAAAAGAACGATAAGCAGGTAAAAAGCAACTATCGCCCTATTTCATTACTGTGTAATGTTTCCAAAGTTTTCGAACGTTTAATATTTAATATTCTGTACCAGTACTTTATTCGTCACGATCTACTGACGCACAAAAACTCTGGGTTTAAGAAAAACGACTCTACCATCAACCAGCTTATCAAAATCGTTCATGACATATATAATGGCCTGGAACTACGAAAAGAAGCGAGGATGGTTTTTCTCGACATCAGTAAGGCTTTTGACCGCGTGTGGCATGAGGGTCTTCTTTTCAAATTGAGAGAGCTGGGTATTGAAGGTGCTTTACTCCAGTTTATCGGTAGTTACTTATCAAATCGCTTTCAGAGAGTTACGATTGGTGGTCAGTCGTCCTCCTTGCTTCCTGTACAGGCAGGGGTACCCCAGGGCTCTATTCTGGGGCCTCTTCTTTTCCTAGTTTATATTAATGACATAACTGATAATATTGTGTGTGATATTAAGCTTTTTGCTGATGACACTAGCATTCTGCAGATAATCCATGATCCCGTTACCTCTGCAGGTCGGATGAACGCAGATCTTGTTCATATCTCTACATGGGCAAACAGTGGAAAATGTCTTTCAATGCTATTAAGTCCCTAGCTGTTTTGTTTTCCACTAAACATAACAAGCCAGATCACCCACCTTTACTCCTTGGCAATGCTGTTATACCAGAAGGTACTAGCCATACACATTTGGGCGTTACACTTTCTAGTAATCTAAAGTGGGATGCCCATATTACCAGAATCGTGGAAAAAGCGAGGAAACGTCTGTCTCTCCTCCACAGACTTAAATTTAGGTTATCCCGCAATACTCTGATTCGGCTTTACAAATCCATGGAACGACCCATCTTAGAGTATGGATGTATAATTTTTGACAATTGCTCACAGACTCTCTCTGATTCCCTCGTGTGTGTTCAGTATGAAGCAGCTCGTATTTGTTTAGGAGCCCTGAAACGCACTCCCCGTCATCTTCTGCTTAAGGAATTAGGCTGGCCTACTCTAGCTAAAAGACGCCAATATTTCAAATTAATCATGTTTTATAAAATTGTTAATGGTCAAACTCCCGCTTATCTTTCGGATCTCGTTCCGAATAACAATGGTCAGCCCACTGTCCAGTGAAAAAACCGACGCAGCCAAAGACAAATCAGGTTTAACTCCTTACGGTTCGGAAATTCGTTCATTCCTTCCTCTATTGAACTATGGAACGATCTCCCCGACGACATAAGACGTTCTGCAACTTTATCCAAATTTAAATCTACTTTGAAAAATACTTTATTGTCTGTAGATCCTGTTCCTGTTTATTACTCACACGGCAGTCGATTTTCTAATATCATACACACTCGTTTGCGCTTGGGCTTATCCGGACTAAATTCCCACCTACACAGATTTAATATAATACCGTCCCCAGCTTGTAAATGTCTAAATCCTGATGAAAGTATTCTTCATTTTTTCCTAGAATGTCCCTATTATTCAGTTCCCAGGAAATCCCTTTTAAAAACGGTTTGTTACATTCTAGCTCCAGGTGTGAATCCTAGTCTTGTAGTCTATCTAGCAAGTGATATACTTATCCGGTATCTTACACATGGTAACAATGACCTTTCTGCAAACCTTAACATTAAATTATTTGATGCTGTCCAAAAATTCATTTCTGACTCCAGACGATTCATATTTTGATTACCATGTTGATCCTGTCAATATACGGTTTATGGATAAGACTGTCGTCATTTTTTTTTTGTTACCGAGCTTGTGACATAGTGGATTTTTCTGGATCAATAACTTGTACTCATTCTTTAATCGACATGTCTCTGCTTGTGAGTATTTACTTCATAGCATTCAGGAAAGTGTATTTTTCAATATTATTGTAACAATGAGTGGTACATACAAAGCATTTCGTGAATTGTATTGTCCTGTGTGTATTGTATATATTCTGTGTGTCTCTCCATGTCTGGAGAGCCTATTTTTTAGTATCTCGATGTATACTATTAGGTGATCCAGAATAAATAAATATGTTTAAATTTAAATTTAAAACATACCACAGGGATATCCTATCCTTTGGGTACAGTATATCTGTATGTGCCATTGTTACAAATTGTGAATAACTTCACATGAGTCTCAGTGGGTCCTTTGTTTTAGGCTTAATGATTGATCTATGGAGCCTTATTGTTTGATAGACAGAAAAAGTGTGAGCAACCTCACTCAACAGGAGCACCAGTGCTCAGAGACACCTGGCATGTCTGTTGAGGCATTGCAGCCTAACTGCTTGGCTGAGTGAGCTTATTATGTGTTACAGGCCACTGACCAATGGATTAATTAGTCTTTGATTCCAGCTTAACATGCACGGCATTGTTCAGGCATTACAGCTTGGAACATAACAAGTTGCAAAAAATGCATTGATATATTGTCTCCGCAATAGACAGGTTGTTTTTGCATTTGGTACCCCAAAAAGTACCCGCAATACACAATAGACAGGTGTCCGCTGTAGACAGGTATCACCAATATGAAAATGACTTAAAAATATTCCGATCTGGCCAAAACTGTCCGCATTAAGCAGGTGTCCACACTAGACAGGTGTCCACAAGGACAGGTTTTACTGTAGATGTTTCATTTGATAATATTTGGGATAACTTGGTAAAGAAATGTGTACATAAACTTTACACACAACAATGAATTTACTTTTGGCTATAGTAAATGCGTTTTTTTTTATTTGAGACGTTGATAGTTAAAGTGTGTGTGTCAACGCACACTTTTCTGTTTTTCTTGGAATTCTTTCTTTCTTTCTTTCTTTCTTTCTTTACCGGCAAATTTGTCCGACATTTCATTTGAAAAGTGTTACATGTAGAAACTCCAAACTTGGCACAATTATACTTCTATGGATAAAGTCTGGCCTTTTTATAATGAGAGGTCATGCTTTTGAAAATTATGCAAATGAGGGCTAATTAAAGTTTTAAATCTTCAATATCTTATTACTATAGTAGACGTGGTCCCGAGTGTATAGGAGTTCGATCATAGCAAGGTAAAGGTCATCTCAAATGTCAAGGTCATGTCAAGGTCAAAGGTCAATTTTAAGCCAAAATTTCATTTTTGAGGTCAAGGTTCACTTAAGGTACAGGTCATCTCAAGGTCAAAGGTCATTTCGAGGTCAAAGGCCACTTTCCATGGTAACTTTCTTCTAGCCATAACTTGGTCAATTTTTCATCCAATTTTGATCATGTTGGGCTCAAATGATAGCTATGGTAACACTACACATTTTGAATTTTACATGTGACCTCTCAAGGTCAAAGGTCAAGGTCATTTGGATGTTTGAAAGTTTTATCCAGTCATAACTTGGCCAATTTCCATCCAATTCTAATCAAGTTTTACTCGAATTGTAGGTATTGCAACACTGCACATTTTTATAAGAACATGTAACCTCGAAAGGGCAAAGGTCGAGGTCATTTGGCCCTTTAAAAGTTTCATCTTGCCATAACTTGGTAAATTTTCATCCGATTTGGTTCATGTTGGGTTTAAATTTTGGGTATTGTAACACTGCGCAATATACATGTGACCAACTTCTACAAAGGGGTTGTTGACCATTGCGCACCTAATGAATTAAAAATAAAAGTTGTAGCAATTTAAATTATGCTAAATAGCACCATTAGCAATTTTAAATCCTAAATAACTTCAAAGCTATAATAGATAGAGATGCCTTTCCAACTTCTACTCCTGTGTTATGGAATAGTCGTACATTACCATACCAATATGCTTTGAAGACACACACACACTGATTTGCTATGCAGCAAATCATCTTTCCCAGTTATTATATTGCATTCTGAGAGAGCCATTGTGACCTATCGTTGCGATGTGCGAATGGGTGCGGGTTTCATCCCGGCTGAACCCAAGAGACTTGTCTCGGGCTTAACTTTACCAGTGATCCATGACTGGTTTATCAAAGGCCGTGGTATGTTTTGACCTGTCTATGGCAAATGCATTAAAAGACCCCGTGCTGTTTTTCGAGAGGAGAAGCTGCGTTAGCGGCGGCAGCCGGTTTCTGTCTGTAAGTTCATAGAATCAAATAAAAGGTAAATCATTAAAGAAAAAGACATTAAGAAAAAGCAAGTTAATAAAGTGTTAATTTCTGCCTACTGAAGTACAGTTTGTGAACAGCATAACTTCATATAAAGGAAATTAAGTGCATTCATTAGGAAAGCAGTGTTGTAAATCTGAAATTTAAAAAAATGTAAACGTGTTGTGGTTATTTTCTCAGTTACTTTTCTTTTCTTTCTTTTTTTTTGTCATCTTGGCTGTATGGTTTTCTTTTTTATTATTATAACTTTTTGTCGTTATGCATTCGGATCATTGTTCACCCTTATTATCATATCTTACTCATTTTGTGTCATATAACCTTAGGCGACTTTTTTTCTCCATGTTAGTTTCATGTTTTCTGTGGAGATATTTCTCTCTGGTTTATTTAATTGAGATTTAGTTCTGAGATATCTCTTACCATCCTGGCGTTATTAATTAGAAAACGGTTCAATTATTACATTAAAGCTGTTTTTGAGCTTAGGTTCGATCTTATTTTCAATATTTCAAATATCTATACATTGTAATTCACTAATATACGCTAAGATGCCCGTGTTTTTAAATGACGTCTCTTTGTGTTTCACGCATGTACCACGGCATCCACAAACAATCTGGTCTCAATATGATGCGTTCATTTGAAAAAAAACAACAACATTGTTTGGACTCTTCAGCACCTCCGAGATCTTACCGTCCATATACAACCAGGCACTCCTTTGTACGCACAAGAAGTCCAACTGACTTAGCTCGTTCTTCTAAATGTGTTCAGTTTTAGTTCTGTTGCCATGAATACATTCTTGCGTATTTCCACATTCCTAGGCCTACATTCGATTCATCCTTCTGGGGCTTTTTATTTTGCTATATATTCCCCCCTTTCTTTAAATATACAGCTGTCTCATTTTTCTTCTCCTTTTTCTTCTTCTTCTTTACAATTTTTTTTATTATAATGGTGTACGATATGTTTCACCCTCCACGTCGGGGTACACTGGGCAAACATTACAATAGATGACAATATTAGGCTTACTTATTATAAAGTTTGGCGAAGAGAATCATTGTTTGTTTTCGGATACTTGTTACTTAACAGTCGAGCAAGTCGAGCTAAAAGAAAAAAAATATTGTCATTTTTTGGGGTAGAGAGTGCTAGGGATAAGATGGTCCTATATTTTACAAGCAATGCATTTAGGATAATCACAATAACAATACTAAAAATAATAATTATTATTTTATTAATAATATAATGGATGCCGATATTTGGCTTACATATGAACAAGTTTGGCATTACTTGTTTTCAGGTACATGTTTGTGAACAGTCAACCCAAGTAGCCCCCCGCCTCTATAAAGTTAAATTTTGAAAAATAGATTGATTTGTCCTATAATTGCATTTTTTTAAATAATTATAGTGTCAGGATAAGATGGTCTTGTATTAAAAGTGCATTCCAAATTCCCCCAACAATTTTTTTTTTCAATTGTCATTTTGGGGGTAATGAAGGTTCTTTGATGAGATGGTCTTGTATTTTAAGTGTAATCCTGTATATTCGGTGCATTCCGGCGTGCAATCTGGTGCTTTATATACAAACAAACAATATAAAGAATGAAAGATCTGAATAAGAGAGAATAAAACAAGAATATTTTGACAAATCGCCCACAAAAATATCTTTAACTTATACACCATACCGATTTCTTCCCAACCTACATTAATCTCTCGATAAAAGTTATTTGGTCATTTTCTTCTTTCTTTAAAAAAAAAATTATATCTGATTTAAGATTACCTTTCTTTCTTTCTTTCCTTTCTTTCTTTCTTTCTTTCTTTCTTTCTTTCTTTCTTTCTTTCTTTCTTTCTTCCTTCTTTCTTTCTTTCTTTCTTTCTTTCCTCCTTTTCTTTCTTTCTTTCACTGTATCTCTCTCTGTATCTTTCTTGCAGTTTTTAAATTATGTGTGCTCATATCTTTACGACCGAGCTGGTCAGAGCTGTTTTGGCCACCTTGGCTAATTATTATTATTATTTTTTTTTTTGTACTTTAGGTCTCATTTGTAAAACAATCTGTCATTATGTATTAGAAATAATTTGGGATCATTTAACTTAGCTTATCACATCATGTTTATGTTGCATCATATGGCCCCAGGCGACTTGCCTCTATTCAATTTAATTTTGATTTGTCTCGGCTATCCCTATCTTATGCTATATCTGGTACCAATTTATTTATTTCCACAATTCTTCATTCTGTTTCTTCTTGAGCCTTTTCTTCCCTTCCTTTTTTTACTCGTTTTGTATTACAAGATTCTTCCCTCCGCGTTTGGGTACACATGCGCAAGCATTGATATATGAATACCAATATTAGGCTTCTTCTATTATAATGTTTGGCAAAGATAATTCTATGTTTTTAGGTGCAGCTAGGCTACATGTAACTGAACATTCAACCCAGATGTTAAAAATTATTTTTTGTTCTAATTGCCATCTTTCGGGGCTAGTGAAGTTTCTATGATGAGACAGTCTTGTGTTTTAAGTGCAATCCAGTATATTCGGTGCAATCCGGCGAAATCCGTCAAAAATCTTTTACAATCCGGTGTTTAGACATACCCCAAATTTGATTATTTGGCACCAAACTGTTTAGCTGGTCAAGGACAAGGTTTATAAATATTCAGCCCAGAAAGACATTTCATTAATTCGCAACAATGCTGTTAAGCTAGTCATGTTATTATATATGGTGGTCCCTCTTTGAAAGATCGCTTTGCACTTACCCCTAGAGTTGGGGTAAGTCCAAAGCGATCTTTCAAAACAGGTGCTATTCTGCATTTCTCTTTCTTATAACTTTATCATTTTGGGTGAGTTGCTAAAATTATCCTTTATATTATACTAAAACCCAAATAAAGTTGATGTGCACAAGTAATTTCCTTGACTTCTATTTGTATCTCTGTGGATCTCTCCTTTTAACTCCTACAGGAAATGACCCTATGCTGAGAAACATTAATCATTATCAATATGATACATGTATTTATGCTGTCTAAACACACCCTTTATTGTAAATTTACTTCTTTAATCACTCTCTACTCTCGTCAGGCCGTGTTATCTGTACAGCAATGCAAGAAAAAGCTATTTCAGGCCACTTACAATGCCGTGCCCGCGCCCCCTCCCCCGCCCTGCTCCTGGACCCCGTTGGGAGCCTGGGTGGCTACCAATCCCCCAGCCTCCCTTTTGACCCCCCCCCCCCGCCTTCCATGCTGGGTCCGCTCCTGTTAATATGCAAATTTAGTTTTTACTGCAAAATCATTATTTCCAATTAGGCCAAAGTAAATACGAAAACATGGTCTTTAACCTATAATTTCCAAGCATAAGTCCTTTTTTTAATCTCGGTGTCAACATTCTTTTTTTTTTCTTTCTTTCTTTCTTTCTTTCTTTCTTTCTTTCTTTCTTTCTTTCTTTCTTTCTTTCTTTCTTTACCAGCACATTTGTCCGACATTTTATTTGAAGACTACCACACGTATTAACTTCAAACTTGGTATGAACATACTTTTATACATAAAGTCTGTTTTTCATTAAGATGGGTGACAGTTCTGAAAATAAGGACCACTTCAAATTTTAACCTTGAATATCTTCAAAATTATTGCAGCTAGAGGTACCGTTCTACTTCTATTCAGAGGTGTGTGCTATAGGCTCATCCAATAAACCATAAGGAAAGTTGTATAATTTCAATTTATGCTAATTAAGGGCACTTGAAAAGCTTAAATGTTCAACATCTTGAAGATTACTATAGGTAGAGGTGCCATTCCAACTTCACTTTATAGGGCTGTGCTGCAGGCACATCCAATGAACGATAAACAAAAGCTGTAGAATTTTAATTTATGCTAATTAGGGGCATTTGCAATCGTCAAAACTTTCATTGGAAGATGTGCCATTGCAAATTTGATTGACAGGTTTGTGCTGAAGGCGCATCCAATAAACCACAAACAACAGATATAACATTTAAATTTATGCAAATTTTGAAGACACACAGACAGATTTAAACAACAGGCCCATGGGCCTAATGCTCTGCTGGCGCCATGGCTATATTACACCTCTTTATTTCAAAGTTGCGAGTTCTCAAGTGGCTTATGAACATATAAATCTTATGTACATTTAGTGCATAAAAAACCCACCATATGACACTTCGCTCCACATGTAATCATAGCTTATTTGTGCAATTCCTGTGATGGATATTGTTGCATGTACCAAGACAACAATGAGTCAGTCTTTAACTTTATGTCCTCAATGACCTTGGGACAGAAGATCAAGGTCACCCAGATTATGTAATGCAAGAGGCCCATCGGCCTGGTGCTGTGCTGACATTGCCACTGATGTCCAAGCTACATCTGCCATAACAAAATCACCTCTTTCAACTTTACAGGCATGGTGACCTTACAAAAATAGATCAAGGTCACTGATATTACATAACATTCAAGCTTTGGCCATGGTCTATATATCTTAGAAAATTTGGCAAGTCTAATCTAATCAGGCCTACTTTTCCAAATATGGAATTTTATATCTTAAAACACATTTTGGCTCATAATTTCCGTAAAATTACAGGTGGCGCCACTAGTATCATTGGCACCTTAGACTTTGACCTCCTCCACAATCCCACCAAATTTGGTGCAGATCCGCCAAGAATTATAGATGCTAGAGTATTCACAATATTTTTTTTTCATATTTTGACCCCTTATTACATAATATTGTAGGTGGCGCCACCAATATGAAAAGGAACATAGATTTTCATATACCCTATAAGTCCTGAAAATTGTATTGTGCTAACTTGCAAACTGTGGATGGTATCGCGCTCACAAGCCAAAAGTTTACGGATGTCTCCTTTGAGACTTAAAAGCTTCATACACTATTCACCATACCGACACTGGTATAAACAAGTAAATAGTAATATAAAATTTTAGCACCATAAAGTTGACTAGAGGTGTTATGAGGTAAAATGTACTAAGGTACTAGCTGGAAGCCACCTCTTCCACTTCACTGGATGAAGATTGAAAAGAAAGATATCCTGCAAAAAGTGAGTATGATCATGGTTTTCCGACTTAAGACGGACTAGAGACATATCAAGAGGTGGGTTAAATATACCTTACCCCGGATACTTTCCCTCTTACCACTCTAAACATTTGGAGAATTACACTTTGTCATTTCAAGCTCCACCTTGACATAGTTTGACTAATGTTCTTGAGTTAATGTTGTATTTATTAGGTATTTGGTCATAGCTCTGGAAACATTTCAACAGAGTTTTGTGTAGTTGTTGTTTTTTGTAACTTTTGTGTTGTAGTTTTTGCAACAAAGTTCTGACTCTATTGACGAAATCGCTAATAAGTGTGGTGTTTCTAGCAATGTGTATCACTTGTCCGATACAAACTCCATATGCTTGTGTCTCTGGAATGTTTCCTGTCAGATCAGAATATCAGATAATATCAAATTTGAACTGGTCTCTCTTGTCAAATATTTTTGTTACATACTGGTTGTTATTTCTATATCCAGATCAAGGAAAGTAGCTTTTGTATCACTTTCATTTTCCAGATTTAATATTAATTCTCTGGGATATATGTTTTTCCAATTTCCCTTTATTTCATCTCCATTGTTTATAGCACACAGGTCATCGATAAATCTTCTTGTGTGAGAATGTGATCGTCTTGCAGCTGTAAAGTTTGTTTTTGCCAATTCTTCCATCCATTTTGATTCATAATAATGTAAATAAAGGTTGGCAATATATGGGACTGGATCTGTTCCAATTGGTATGCCTACTATTTGTTGATAGACTCTGGTTCCAAAGCAAAAGTATGCATTCTTGATAATGTATTCATCATTTGAGCACGCTCTTGCTTTGTGTAAGATATTCCTTTGCTCTTACCTTTATCAAATTTAGCCTCAGCACCAGATATTTTAATATACTGACATGTGCCACCTTTGAACGCTTTATCACACATTGAAATTGTCAAGTTGATCTTTGTATACAATGTTGTGAAAAGAAAGGTATGAATTGATTTGGCACCATTCTTATTGTTGATTTTGTCAATGTCTAGTAGAATATCACTTGTGCTATCTGTAATCCACATTCTATTCACTCCCGTAAGAACGTTTGGTGCAGTCTGTCTACATTCAGAGAGTTGGATGTATTCATATTTAAATCCGGTGCTACTCGAACACCCATTGAGCAAAGGAGGGAGCCACCTGCATCAGGGCAGATCCATGTATTTAGCATGGTCAAAAGTACTTTCTCAATACAATAAACAACACGAAAACAGAATAATCTTAAGAAAATGTTTTAACATATATTTGAAACATAAAGGATACCTAAATTGATTAGAAATGAGCTCTCTTTTGGTTGAAAAGGTGTTATTTATGGATGTTTATATAGTATATAATACAAATCTGCCCTGATCATGATGGAAGCATTAGTCTGACAGCAACACAGGAAGTGAGCAGGATCGCAGTTAAATATGAACGTCTCCTATTAATGACTTTTTTTTAACTTGCGAAAATGAAGACGTGGTAACAAGAAATGTTACACTGTACAGGTTACAGTCAGAGTTTAAGGATAGACCTATTGATGTAAATTATTAGAAGGAAAATTAAAATCCTGGACCTGGGTAAGGGGAATGGAGGTTGGGGGTGGGAGGGGAGTATACTCCATTGAAATGTAGGCCTACTAATGAGCAGGGCTGCCCATGCAGACCAGTGTCCTAGATATGGTACAAGGCAAACCCCAAATCTGTGTCAATCGGATCACTTACTCCCAGCACAGAGTACACACTGAGCAGGTAAACCCATCTTTTTTTCATTTTACGGCACATGGTACACTTTTCACATTTCTCCTCCTGGAGTACATATTGCATATGCAATACTGGTAACATATGAAAAATAAGGTCAGAAATTGCCAATTTTGTTGTACATTATCATATAATTTAATGGCTCAATTTTAAGTAGGCTAATCGAACATAATTAGTGATTCTATATTGCAAATCTGCTGTATCCATCCATGTTACACTTTTTTGCACTGTAATAATGACGGTATGTCATACTGGCTTTTTTGTCAATAAAACAGGTACTTACTTGTTCAATCTCTGCCAACAACGGTACACTTGCTAATTTTTGCATTTTTTCCCCTGATGTCATTGAAATGGGCTATGCTTGTAACGTGTGTCTGCAAGTACAATGAGTCTGGACAAGATTACGTCTACAGACGGACAGACCATGGACCTATGGGGGGGGGAGAGAGAGAGAGAGAGAGAGAGAGAGAGAGAGAGAGAGAGAGAGAGAGAGAGAGAGAGAGAGAGAGAGAGAGAGAGAGAGAGAGAGAGAGAGAGAGAGAGAGAGAGAGAGAGAGAGACTTTCATGAAAGCTTTTTAATTCTCTCAGTGCCACATTTTTGGACTGAGTCAACAGCTTTTCTCGGGGTGCATGCCGAGAGAAGCTGTTGACCTGGACCATTATATGCTATGTATGTACAGGTATGGTAGTGCTTGAATGAAAGGACTTTTCACGAGGAACATGGACCTAGCACCCTTATTTTAAGTCATAGCAGTACGCTTCAAGTAGTTTGACTTTAGTCGCAGTTGGCACTGATATCTAATAACCCTGGCACTAGCTGACATTGATTCCACCAAACTACATCATTCTAGCAAGCATTATACGCTTCACATTTCTCCTAAAAGTACAAGATCCCCTGTTAACAAACTGTACCTTTCTTAAGGCTCTATTTATCTATTGATCCACTAGAAGACAATGAAGACGATTTCTAGTCTTTTTCATTGGCACGTAGCTCACAACATAAACATTTACATTCATCGGAAAATAATTTTATATTAAGCACGTGCAAATCTCGTAAGGACACACGGCTGAGACCCACGGCTGAGACCCACGCTGCTTTTTCGTGTTTCTGTTTGGTATGCTCTTCCTGTCATTGTACAGCAGTCATACAGCAAAGCACATCTTTTCTTTGAGCATGATGACTCTGGGCAATATCAGCATATGTCTTCATTGATATACTGCAGCAAATGAATTTCATCAGAATGTTCTAAGCCCCACCACCACCACCACGGCCGCAAATTCCTGTTATACACACTGTTAAAATCATATTCCTTTGTGATTAATGTTTCAAGATGTTTTAACAACCAAGCCCATAGACATGGCGGATGGTGGTGCTGGTGAGATCAAGTGGTTCCTCAGAACCACACCATTTCACCTGAGAGTTCTACATCCACCTTCCACCCCTACCCCCTACTCAACAATTGCTTTCTTGTTGCAGCAGTGTACATGTGAATGGAGTGGTTCAACTGAAATCAATCAGTAAACAACTGGTAAGGACAATAAAATTAGCATGGTTTTTATATGATAAATATGCCTCAAATTTTGCAGAGACAGGCGAGTTCTATTACGAATAAATATAATAATTAAAAATCGCTAAAATTGCCTTCAGGCGTTGACCGGAAGATCTTGATCACTTCCAAACGGAAACATGACCTACACAGAGGATAGTCATCAAGTACAATATACAACTCGTCGCTGAAGCAGTTTTGGAGAAAAACTAGTACAAACGGTAGTCAAGACGACACACAACCCTTAGAATTCGGTCAAAGTCTCCTGATGCAATTCTTAACATGTACCTTATCAGTAATCGTCAACATGTGCAATATCCATGTTCTGACTAGACATAGTTCTTGAGTTATCAAGTGGACAAATATGAGGTCAAAGTAACCCATGCGCAGTGTGACCTAGTTCAGGGCGAGGTTTATTATGATGTCCACTATCAAGGTACTAGGTAAAATAGCTCTAAGGTGAACCTTAAGATGCCAGGATGTATTCTTATTTAAAAAAAAAAATGAGCTGAAAATAGAGAATTGAAGACAGCTTCACCTATTTGTTACATTTTGGGACCAAATCAAGGTAAATGCCCGATCAGTTTGATCAGAAACCATCTGGTGGTCTTGGAGAAGTTAAAATTATATTTGATTATGTATCCACTGATCTGTGAAATGAATAGAGGGCAAACCTCACTGAGCATGCTCAAATGAAATGCTGATTTGGCAACTTGCCCCGCAATTTCAGACAGGCGCTTTTCGTGTTTAAAATACTTACACATTTTGAAAAGGCTGGGAAAGCTTCGACATTGTGCATACAATTACGACCCAATTACGAGAGAAGGCATACAAAACTTCGCCTGGACGCACTGTCAACAATTTGTCAGCGCTTTTTGCAGGACCCACGTGTGGCTTTATGGCAAAAAAAAAAAAAAAAAATTAAAAAGTGCCTGGAGAAAATGACAGCGACCGACAAAATGCTTATTCATGTTCTAATTCCCGTCTGATTTTCTTGCTAAAATTTACATTGAAATCTTCGCAGTAAGTTCATTCAGAACATACACGCTGTGTTTGTGCAACTTTTAAACGTAAACCAACAGAAGCCCATAAAACGTACAGCATAAAAAGTGAAAAGGACAGTCCCCCAGCTGGTGTGATCCATGAAGTGCTGGACATCAAATGACGTTTAGTGCCTTCCCTCATATCCTCAGTGGTTCAGTGGATGGCCACCTATAATGACCCCCCTCCCCCCCAAAAACACCCCCCCCCCCAAATACTCGACGAAGTCTGTGCATAATCAATAATACACACACACCCCTACGTAAATATACATATTGTTAAATGATTAAGCATTTCACAATTTAAGTCTCCGCAAAGGAATCTGCAGAAGTATACCCATTCAACATCATGGTCGTCTACCTCACAACAATTGTTTTATCCCAATTTCTGCACATGTTGCACCATTTTGCAGATGAGAACTATAATCTGTTGACAAAATCTGTTTATAACAATGTACTTGCATCATCAAACCTGTGATCAGTATTTATTGCAGAACTGATATTTAATACATTAAATTCAGCATTTGCAACCAATGTGATTATGCAGCTCCTTACCAGACTCCTCATCAGACAAATCATAATGATAGATATGTATACAAGTGTGTAGTCAATAGGCGCTGCGTGTTTTATTAACTCTAAGTACCTGAGCCAAGCAGTCAACCACAGGTGTACCATATAAATGTACCGTATTTCTACAAAAAGGAATTGGTAATAATTCACTTGATCGTATGTTGGCGATCTAGCCTTGTAAACATGGAAGCCCCACAATATGGCAGTGGCAGATTCTTCAGTCTGTAATCCAAAGTGCTTGTAAGCTCCATCTGTCCATGACTGTTTCTAAATAAACTCTCCCCTCCTTCACGCTGCGTCGTGAACATCTCAAATCTGAAGAGCCACGTTGAACGACAACTTGCTGAGGTCAGCATGTATGGGTCTTAATAATGTACCCCGTAAAAGGCCCAAACCGGCTGATATACAAATGACGTCTGCTTCAATGTTTCTGACTAATTTCATCATTAAAAAAAGAAAGAAAACCTTATTTGAACGAGTTTTGTGCATGGCAGCCACCAGAATATCATTTCCCAAAATCAACAGCTTTCCTTGGCACGAGTTCAGCGCTTATTACCAACAGCACCACGGAAAGCCGCTGGCTCAATCTCAAACACCGGTGGTGAGGGTGCAGCTGTAGCTTAAACGATCAAGTTGTCATATTTTTATCCTCCTTTTCCCTCCATGTTCAGATATCTGCGTTACTATGAAGAAATATAATACATTTTTAGATCAGAAAAGCACTATTCTTCATAATCAATCGGTCCACAGATGTATTTTCCAGGTGATGATGGATCCCGTGAAAAGTAAAAATCAGCGTATAATTCCTCAACTCTCTTAATGTCCAATGGTTTTTTGCCACCCTAAAAAAGTGTGCAAAGGTAAAAACATGTACATGTATATTCTGTCCAGTAACGGGTAAACCGTCCAAATGGTGTGGAGTACAACTTTTGAGTTTTTTAACCGGATAACAAACCATCTATTCTTGCATGCCAAATTTGGGAGATACAGACAAGAATGGTTGGTGAAAAGGTGAGGCTAACCCGAACCATCACGAAAACAGCCTCAAAATGAGCAATGATGAATGACAAGGAGAATCATGCTGGTTTTACTTTATTCTTTTATAACGCGGAGTTTTAAGTCGGAAGGAATGATTGTATATATTATACAACCCTTTAATGTTCACATATGTTTTACTCCTGGTGTGATTTGAAGCATTTGTTTGGTTTTTTTTGTTTGTTTTGTTTTATTTTATTTTTAAAAAATGTTTTGCTTTTGTTTGACCCAGTTCGTATAAATTTGCATATAATGGTTCAGCGCGCCTATTGCCCGATATATAGAACTTTAACTTGATAGTATTTAATATCAGCTGACTGACAAGTCAGCTGGGATAAAAAAAAAATCATATAAAATAAGAAAGCAATGGAGCATGATCAATTGAATGAGTTTAACATACGCCTACCCAAGGCAGTTCCCCACCAAATTTGAAGGGGATCTGGCCAACAACTTCGGGGAAGTCGAAATGTGAAATGTGACCGGACAAGGCGACGACGGATATATCTCATGAAACTGAATGTTTCTATACACAAATCTGTACTGTTCCATATTAATGGTTCAAGTGTACTGAAGGTGTTTAGCCCAAAAGCTCCGGCTTCTACTGTATAGATGACAATGACTACATCGAACCAGATTAGTACAAGATTATGTAATGTTACCCTGAAGTGGAATCCATGAGTTCTGACTTGAGACGGACTAGAAATTCCCATGGGTAAGCGGATTAAGTATACTTTATTGGCCAAAGTCTCGGTCTTATCATAAACAGCACTTGCAGAATATCATCCAGAACCTATCACATATCATTTTGGCACATTCTAACTAGATTCTGTGACGACGATTTATATTTCCCTGGCAGAAAGTCATGTTTCTCAAAGCGTTTTTGAATAGATTTTTGTATTTGGGCATCATTATAGCCTTAAGGAATGAGTTTCTACATCAATGTTTAGACACGTTGAATGAAATCTTTTGTTCGAATGCCACCAATGCGCGCTATGTGACAAATGCAAACTCAAATATGCTGTTTTTTCTTTCAGGAATGTTTCCTCTCAAGTATGGATAAGATATAATTCAAAGTGGATCAACTCGATTCTCTTTCCAAATAGTTTTGTTGTGCATTTCTTCTTCTTGTTCTTAATCTCAAGATCAAGAACAGTTACCTTTATGTTGCTATTATTTTCTAGATTGAAAATCAGTTGTTTAAGGATGTGTATTTTTCCAGTTAATCTTAAATCCTTCGATTTTCCACGTAGGTTGATTCATATGTATTTCAACTGAAAACGGAAAAGGAAGGTACTGGCATGTTAATGAAAACCTGCTCAAACTGTTTATTGAAGCATATGACCTCTCTTACCTCTGTCATCAGTTCGAAATACTCTTGAGCCTTCGCCTTGGGTAATCTTGGATAGCCTCCCACATGATGCCAGAAGAGAATATACTCCTCGGGATCTAACACTTCGTCTCCTAAAAAAGAAAATTGCTACACAGGGTTAAATTACCATAAAAACTTCCCTGCCCGACCGACAACAGTGCAAAGTGCTCGGACATGACCCCAATCAGTTATTTGATGAGTTTTCATAGTCTATGAGAACTTAAGTGCTTTTCAACTCAACTTTTACGTGCTGATATGCATATTGTCATGGCAGTGTTCTAAAATAGAAACGCAGGTACCATTCAAATTATTAACAGTGGCGTCCATGAACACACGATACCCTATTGTTTTAACGCCTGCGTGAAACATAACAATAATAATTACTATAGGTGATCTGTTCAGAAAAATACCGTTCCGTTTCTGAACAATATGATATTGTTAAAATTATATTGCTACGTTTCCGTTCCAGAGGCTTTAGTCATCCTCAATTTAAGACAAAGAAGATCACCAAAAGTAGACTGATAAAAGTGGACCACTTTTTAAGAAAGGGCTGTAACACCATCATTCTTAAAAGCCTGTGACCTGACTACCTAAAGCTTGTGATGTCAAGGCCATATCCTGCCAACCACATTGCTAAATCAGTGAGCCCTTTTGAAGCCATTTCTCTTGCTTTTCTTGTTGGTGTTGTTGATAAGCCTAAGATAACTATTTCAGTGGGGAACTCCCATTTAGTTCAACATTTGAGGGAAGAAAATCACAACACCGTATTCTTTTTCTTCCCTATTCCCTACAATTTCCTTCTGCTGTCGTTTTTAACCTCTACGATCCTTTTCTCTTGTTTTTTCTTTGGAATTACCCTTTCCCTACAATTTCAAATAGTTGTCCTTGCTAATACTTTGGTTTTTTTTTCAGCCAAAACAGCCATTCCCTGCATCGAAACTCCAGTAGTACAATGGTAGGCTACATGTCAGTCAAGGAAATAATAACAGTGGCTTTGCATTTAAATACAGGTGTGTCAAGACAGTTCACCACCAGATGGCAGTAAGTAATCATCAAGGAGGCTACACGTGTGGCCTCCTTGTAATCAGTAATGCCTTTAACCTTGTTTCTCTCATAAAAATGGAGTGACACAGAATACGTAATTACATATGCCAACGCCTATACGTACCATTTATATCCATGACTGGAAACAAACTACCAGGCATCATCTGCACCCACTGAGGAAGACATCGGAAGTCATTACCTTTTGCGTTATTAATAATATTAGTCCACATGACAATCCATTCTTCTCTGTAACATGAAAATAATTCCCATCTAACAGCACTTTAAAGGACCCTTGTAACAAAACATTATTAGAGTCTGTCACAAAGCTCGAGTTCTGTGTGATACAGCTTCTTGGCTGAACAAATTCAGCAAGCGAAATTCGCGCTCTTATAATCTGTTTTCTTGCTTCTCAGTACTTATGGTTAGCTTTGTTCGATAGATAACAAATACACAAATTTTCTTCACGTTCGGCTGTAATTGCTTACATATTAAACTTGTATTTACTAAACAATAAACCGTACTATACCAGACACACTGCAAGTCGTGACTCAAAAGTTACACCCCATGTAGACAAATTTAGGGCCAAGGAATTCCACACTAGAAGGTGTATGATTTTAAACATAATCCAAATATTTTCAGATAAAATTAAGATTTTTATGTTTCTGCAAATTATGAAAAAGTATAAATGACAGAAACTTCTCCAGAAATATTTGTAGTAGAAACTCATCAGAATACACTTGTACAAAAACTGAAGAAAATTACATATGATTGCATTGGGGGAAAAATACAGTAAATGAACAAATATCATGAAATAGACATGCCAAAAGCAAACAATCACAAATTTCAAAATTAATGTGCTGTTGTTATTATGGACATACATGTATGACAATAGCAAATATTTTACAGTATCAAGTCTATCTTATTGGTTCATACTTGTTGTTCCATGCTTACCTAGACAACCTCCCATCTTTATTTGTGTCTGCTACATCACATAATATTGCCCAGTAGTCTGAGTATCCCAGTTTGTAGGTACTTTTCATAGCTTTCATCTGGACGGCCTCCATGTACGTTCGACATTTCTGTCATGAAATGTAAAAAATAAAATAAAATGAACAGAATAAAAATTAATAAATAAATAAATGAACCAACCAATCAACCAACCAAACAAGCAAATGAATTAATGAATGAATAAATAAATAAATAAATAATATAGTCGGTAAAGAGTGGAGAATAGCATTCAGGATAGTGCATGCATCCCACTGTATTTCGAGTGAAAGTGGGGAGCTTGGGTGGGCTTTTGTGGTGTTCGAGGATAAGAATATTCACTATTACTAATAATTTACTGAAAATTCCATGCATTAGTTTTGTAACGTTGCCTCTCAAACACCAAATGCTGATTTACTAGCAATATGGTAGGAGGGAACTGAAACACATGTATAATGTTGTGAGCACCTGGACTGAGAGTCTGGGGAAAATGCATCAGTGTGGTTGTGGAGGCAATCTCTGCTGGGGGAGACTCAAAGGTACATGGCAAGTTGAGACCACTTGCAGCAGAATCCTGGCCCTTAAAGAGCTATTCTATACTGTTTATCGCCAGGATATTGGACCCAAGCCCTCCCTCATGCCAACTTGAGAGATAGTACCTAGGGCAAAAATTTCTCTCTTTTTACCCTCACCTACTGACTGGAGATCAGACTATTCGACACAGGGAGCACTTCCTTCGAGGCCATGAGGGGGTGACCAGGATGAGGCTGCAAGTGTAAGACTTTATTGTCCATGAGACTGCTGGGAGAAACTGTGAAGGAAAGGCATAAGTCGAGAGCTTCTTTTATGGCTAGCGCATCCACTGCTGGACATTGGGATTGAGGATACACAACACATAAGTGTGAAGTTTTGCATTTAGCCTATCATCAACAGATACATGTGTGGCTTATCCGACCTAGCCACCATGGCTCATACCACCCTGGCATGAAGCAACCACTCCATCCAAGCCAGGTGACCCTTGCAGGAGTGGGTCAGGAGGATGTGATGTAGTCCCAGGACAAGTCTCACATGTATATGAACACTGTTTATATCACCCAATAGAAATATGTAATCCACAAGAGCCATAATCCTCTTGATCCTTGTGCTGCCTTGCTGGTTGAGGTAAGAGATATCTTGTTGTACATGATGAGAACATGTTGGGGGGGGGGGCAGAAGTGGAGCAGCATCAAGTGTATCACCTCTAGTTCCAGCCACTTTATGTGGTAGGACTAATCCTGTGTTGACCAGTGGCCTGGTCCCTCACAGAGTCTCCCCAACCATACCTTGATGTGTCATAAATAGGATTACCTGTGCCTGAAAGGATACAAGATCTGTCATTTCATAAATTTTTATTCGTTTGGTTAAAAAAATGAGGTGTTTTCATTCTGAGAGAAGCATGGTGACTGAACTTGGAAGTTCTGCCCCTTGGCCACATGTTCTTCAGAGAAAACTACAGGAGTGCCAGCACAACCTGTCCAGAGGGACCTGGGAGTCTATTGAAATCAGAAACCCTACCAGGGTCTGCTACTGCCCAGCCATCTGGAACTGGTGAATCAAGGATGTGGAAATGATCTCTTGAACTCTTTATCATCTGTCTTCTTATGAGCAACAGATGATGGCATTAAGATCACCTGAACCCCAAAAAGATTGAGAGCATTTCTGATTCTAGACTTGAATTTAAAAAGTTCACACTTAGGCCTAGGTGGTGACAGAGATCCAGGACAGACAGTGTCAAAAACTGTAAATTGAGGCACTGTGGTGCCCAGATCAGTCAAATATCTGATGAATGAACACAGACAGCCCTCTTGTGGCACTATGCAGCTATTACTTGTATGGACTGGTTGAACACTAAAAGTGGCATGGCAAGTCTTAATGGAAGATACCGGAACTGATATGCCTTGCTCTTGCAGGAAAACTTAGGTGAAGTCTATGATTGACACATGAAAGAATGTGTCTTTTAAGTCCAGAGATATGGTCCATACCTGAGGTCTGAGGGACAATGCTAATGACAGGATGACGTCATATGAAAGGCGGGGACCTCTATGTACTGGTTCAGTGATAACATATTTATGACTGGATGCTTCCTCTGTCTTTTGATTGCAGACGCCAGCAGGTGATTGGTGCGCTGACACTATGGTGTTTTTGCTCAACAGCTTCTGGACCACCTCTAGGAATGTCAGTTGCTTGGATTCCTTCAGGGCAGAGGGTAAACTGCTTGGGGGTCCAAAGGAGTGGAGGCCTGTTGGGGCCAAATGCTAGGATCTAGACATGTTTCGCGGTCCCACTATGCGCAATAGAGGGACAGGCATTTACTGACAGGGTGGCCTGAGGTGTCTCTAACAGTGGAACGCCCTCCCTGGGAACTGGTCTGAATCTAGCAGTGTGAGGATACTCTGGAATACTGATGGCCCTCGCTCTTTCTCTTGAAGGTGCTGGAGCCAGGTTTGCCCTGAGGAGGCCTCTTGCCTCTTTTGGGTGACGAGGAAAGATGTGAGATTTTATTCAGCAATAAACTAACAGAAGTCAATCTCCCAGGTTGTCTTGTCCCAATATCACAATAAAAATTGAATGTAATCATATGATATGGATATGCTACAGGTGCACAAATTATGGGGTGAGCAGACTGTTGGTGACAGGAAACAGTTCAGAACAGCAATTGACAGCTGCCTGATGGTGTTGCAGTCACTGAAAAAGTAGAAGCTGGGAATCCAACTATACAGTGCAAATCAGATCCACTGGCTGGTTTTTCTTCAAACCACGTCAGGATGAGTCGATAACCCAGCATTGGGAAGTGGGAATGTTCTACTTCCTCCCCCTCATCAGCTGATGTTCCATGTACTGGTAAACTGGAACCAAGTCCTTCTCCTCCATGCAATAGTCGGTCTCCCAGAAACTCTGCACACGCGACACATCGATTTAAGTGACTGCATTGAATATTTACCACAATTTCAGAGCAAAACATCATGAGAGAAAGACTGACTTCTTCAAATCTACTTCAAATCTTTAAATTGTGTGAAAGCAACAACTTGGAAAACAAAGGAACCAACCAAACAAAACCACGAACCCTACAAATTTTACAAGTTTTTCTCTTTCTCTATGGTTTATATATCACACATTAATCTCCTTCTTACAACAAGCAACAAATCTACCATTTTCATGTGTCACAAAAGCAGTGCCATGTTATTTGCCCATTTTGTCCAATTAACAATCATTATATTTCAGACAAAGAAGTTGAACAGATCAAAATTTTCTAAAATTTTGAGTAAATTCTCTGTATCTAACACATGTAGAGTTATACATGCCCTGTCTGCAACCTCTGATCCACAGTTTCCATGCACAATGAAACAATGGCAGATAAAGCACAAATATATTTGTACTTTCTGGGGTGGTACCTCCATTTTAATTCACTATTTGCCTTCCAATATATATACTTATGACCAATCACCTCATCCCCTAGGAAAATAAAATCAAGACAGTAAATCACTGCTGCAATAATCAGGGTCACTGGATAAGACAAACTGGTAATTACTTGGAAGTTGACGTTTCGTGCAAGTTCAGTCAAAGGGAGGAATAACTGTGGTGATCGTGTGACATGACGATGACATGTGCCAGCTTCAAGGTTGTCTTGAAAGGTGATAACTGCACCCAAGGATGTTGAAAAAAATTGAGACAATGGGCACTCGATCCTCTCGTTCATGAAACTATGTACGATACCTAGCGAGTGCCATGCACAAAATAATATATATTCATACAATAATTACTTATCTCTCAATTTATTCAGTTTTAACATACCCGTTTAAATGCCTCAATATCTTCTTTGTCTACAAAGCCATCATGGTTTGTGTCTGAAAAAAATAGTCACATATTGTTCATGACCACATCATCTTATTGCCTGGTCTGCGAAGCAAGCCTTCCGTACATAAACATCAGAACATAAAAAATAGAGTCTGCTTTCCAAGGAACTTATTGCCTTTTGTTGCTTGGATTCATACAGTTGTTCAACCAAATTTAAAGGTGGTTTATGAAAGCCACTATTTGACCAGCACAACATAATGGAGTGATCAGTTAGATAAAAGGGCGCTGCTGTTGGTACTTGATTATCAAGGTGTTGGGTGTTTCTATGTAGGAGGTCCACAACGGCATTGCCTCGGTTTTGCTAGGTGACTTCTTCAGATTATGGCCTGCTTTGATACTTGAATGTTTCGAAAAATAGGAGTCACCGCACCTGACTGAGGATTTGTTCATGTTCATAAAGGATACAATCTTCATTCCTGTATGACTATATGATTAATATTTCAGCAGGAAAATAAATGCGAACACGACAAAAAACACTGATAACAAATGCATAAATGTGATGGCAGTCTGAGCTCGCGAATCAGACATTCATCCTGCTAAACATTAGCATCACAGGGTCTGTTACAGCATAAATAAGCTCTGATCAAGCAAGAGTACTTTGGTCTCCATCTTTCATTACAAGTGGAAGTAGATTAGACAGTACCTGAATAGAGAGTGTATCATCAGTCAATCCCAAGAAGAAAATTAAACAACATTACGGGGAAGTGTGTTGAGTTTTTTCATTTCCTCAGTATATATTCATTAACGATGGCATCAAACAGATCAGCAGAAACCCTTTTGTACAGAAACAAATGACACAGAATTGATAAAGAGAGATAAATTTACCGAATGTGTGATCGAACTCTTTTGTGATCTTCTGTAGTTGGAAATCTGATAACTGATGATGGTAATCACATGCTCGGGCAGTGGTGAAAAACCCTCTATGACCTGCAACAGAACATTTGTTATTGTGTAATAATACTAACATGGGTGATTAGATTACATACTCCTGCTTAAAAACAAACAAAACACACACGCACACACACACCTGCACACTCACCGAAAACAATAAACACTGCTGTCAGTGTAGCATTTGTGTATAATGTAGGTTTGGGGATCTTGATTGTATATGATTTCTGTATAATTTGTGTGTTTATTTTCTCTGTTTAATTTCCTTGAATTTGGGGATTTTAATAAAGGTATTATTATTATTATCATCATCATCATCATCATTGTTATCATTATTATCATTATTTTTATGTATTAAACCCCCATTACTGAGGAAAGGTAAAAGTTCACCTAGATATAGAGATGGTACATCAAGATGCATAGTTAAGGTATGTATCTAAAATAGTAAACAGTTAAAATTTTGAATGCACAATGAAGTTTATACATATGTCAAGTGGGAGGGCGACATGTGCTCCTCACATTCATTAAAATTAGCCTCTTGTATGCACAATCTTAAAGTATAATGGGTACAATTGCACCATGGGGTGTATATTGCGTATCAAAATCTGATGATGAGTCGTATGCTCGGGAAGTGGCAAAAAAAAAACCGTCTGTGACCTGCAACAGAACATTTCAATGTCATACACAATGATCACAAAATTCTGAACTTTGTCCCATTTACCCGAAAAAACTTGTGTACTGCACTTGATCAAGCACATACTGGTGTTCCTTGACCACACTGCATAAAATTCTAATGCTTGTAACATTCCGTGTTTTAAATGGAAGTGTTGCATCCAATTCCATATAAAATACTCTCTCCCAGCCCCCCCCCCCCATGAGTACGCAACAAGTTTCAGCACGCATGCATGCACGTATATACTAAGTAAGCAAAATATAAACTAGAGAAGAAGATTTGCTTCACAGCAAATCTGTCTGATTGCCTTCAAAGTAAGAACAGTTTGAAACGCTACACTTTGCTATTGTCTAATCTAAATTTTGTGTATTAGCCTAATTTGCATTAATTAAAATGCTGCAACTTTGGTTCTTCGTTCATTGGATGTGGCCATGTCACAAACGTATAAAGTGAAGTTTGAATAACACTACCATCTATAAACCTTTTGAAGCTATTCAACATCTTAATTTTGTGTACTTGCCTAATGTGCAAATTAAAAGTCTATAATTTTGGTTTACGGTTGATTGGATGAGACTGTGTTAGAAATTGAAGTTGGAATGGTACCTCCATACACAGTAGTTTTGAAGTTATTCAAGATTTAATGTATTTATCTTATTCCATAAACTAAAATTGTACAGTTTTAGATCATGGTTCATCTGATGCGGCTGTGTCACAAATCCATAAATCGAAGTTGGAATGGCACCTCTATCTATAACAGTTTTGAAGCTATTCAAGATTTAATTCTGCATTTTCACCTAATTATAATCCTACAACTTTGGTTCATGGTTCATTGGATGCGGCTATGCCACAAACCTATATGTTGAAATTAGAACGGCATTTCTATCTATAATATTTTGTAGATATTCAACTTTTCAAATTTTTAAATGCCCTAATTAGCATAATTTGAAATTCTACAACTTTCATTCACTGTCCGTTATATTGGCAGGTGTCACAAACATGTATGTGCACATTGATATTTTGTGTCTATCTGCAATAGTTTGGATGATACGGAGCTTTTAAAACTCTAATTATCCCTAATTTGCTGAATTTTAAACATCATGACTGTTCCGAACCAGGTGCACAATTTCACTGGTATGCCAGTCACCATGGCAAGTTCGGTGGTCTTCGGAATAACAGTGTCCGAGAGGACTCAGGGTTGGGGGGACTCCCAACAACTGTGTAATGAGGTTCTCAATAAAATACAGAGAATCTTTCTGTTCATGCAAGAATAGATCTGCTCCATGCTGCTATATTTACCAGGCAGGCGTTTCCACTATTCCTGGACAGAGCTGTCAGTGCACCGTGACTGAGACTGGTATCCTAGCTGGTCTGTTTTTGTCTGAGGCTATCATGAGTCTGCTGCATCCAATGAACCAAAGTTGCAGGCTCTTACTTTATGCAAATACACAAAAATTAAAATCTCGAACAGCTTCAAAAGTAGTACAGATCGTGGCGTCATTCAAACTTCAGTTTATAAGTTTGTGACATGGCCACGTCCAGTGAACCAAGAACCAAAGTTGTAGAATTTTTGATGGCCGACCTCCACATTCAATTGAATGTTGAAATGGTAGTTTTGGGCCACACGAACGCAGATTCGGGAGACTGCAATACTGGTAAAGCTCCACAACGAACATCATTGTATGTGGTGTGATGGAGGCTATTACCATGAAGTGGTGGGGGTGGGGGGCAAATTTTGTTGAACATAAAATGATTTGTTGCACTGAAACAAAGTAATTTAGATTATAAACATGAATCATATATGATATCAAGTGAGATTCACAAGTTAAAGTACTTTATAGAACAATCATCACTCAATACTTTTTACGGAAAAAACAACTCATAATCACCATGCAAACCTTGTTAAGGGAAATCTCTCTCTCTCTCTCTCTCTCTCTCTCTCTCTCTCTCTCTCTCTCTCTCTCTCTCTCTCTCTCTCTCTCTCTCTCTCTCTCTCTCTCTCTCTCTCTCTCTCTCTCTCTCTCTCTCTCTCTCTCTTTCTCATATTTATACCTACAAAATATGAAGATTGTGACAGTTTTACCCTTGGAACAATTTCTGAACATCAAATGTCATTCTTGTTTTTCCTTTAGATAAGGTTCTAGTAAATATTGTACTACTGCATTGATCCTTTAACATTGACCTTCAACACAAGTTTTGACATATTCTGTAAATTGACTTTATTTCACCGTAGTGCTTCATGTTTTTGCTTGTTTTGCTCATGAAACAAATCTGTACAAGGAAAACCACTATGCGAAAAGAATATTAACTTAGGTGTAATGGATTTTTTTCCCAAAATTGTGAACTTAAAATTTGAAATATCCCAAATTAAAAAACTGAGAAAATTTACTAACATGAAAATAAGGCAATTTACAGTATATGCATGTTAAAAATGACCTGCCTGTAGGGCCTTGCCCTTGAAGTTTATGCAAGCTGGACTAATACACAAAATTTAGACTGAACAATGGCAAAGTTTAGCATTTCAAATTGTTCCCATTTTGAAGGTAACCAGACATATTTGCTGTGAAGCAAATCTTCTCTTCTTGTTTAATCTGGTCTTTATCCTGGGGTCTGCATACACTACGCCCAATGGGTCTCTTTTAGCCGGACCAAACACTTAACTATATTCACTACCATTGCTGCGACCCAAAGTGGCTGCTGCACATTTCGAGTTTTCACGCTGGATCAATCTACATTTTACATTATTATTCATTTTAGCACCCTGAATGTAACCCAAAGCTAGAATTCCACAGTCACTGAACACATTTGAACATTTACTTTTTAAGTGTGGTATGCGGGCATGTTTTGACCACTGAACGACCGGGTCTTGAGCAGGTCCCTGATTTTAGTCAAGAAATTATATTAGCACGAATATATTCCTTCCGGTCTTGTATGTCCTCCTCGACAAGCTTTACGTTTTTTCCGGTCAAAATACAGAAAAATTATGATTCCTACCATTTCAGGTTTCGTTTCCGCACATTGTTATGTCAGCGCGTTCCCCCTTCAAGTAAAACCGAAAAAAAAAAACAAAAACAAAACAAAACAAAACAAAAAACAAAAAAACAAACAAACAAACAAAAAAACAAACAAACAAACAAACAAACCAAAAAAAAAAAACAAACAAACAAAAACAAACAAACAAACAAACAAACAAAAAACAAACAAAAAACAAACAAACAAATAAAAAAAACCCCAACAAATCGTCCCTCACTAGGGAGGCGTGTAAACAGAATGGGCCGGAAAATGCGAGTTACTTTCGACAAGGCTGTGTATGACCTTTCTTGCTCCCGCCATCAGTCCAAAAGATCACTCTTAAAGCTGGCTTGAATAAACATTTGCTAAGTTCGTTTCCTTAATCCTCAGTATCGTCTACATTGTCGCAAGCGCCCAAACAGCACCTTGATTATTGAAAACGTATTCTCATATTAGGCATTATAAAGTGTCGTTTTGCCTGAGAGATTTTTCCCCGAGTTTCCTACAAAGCTAAAACGATGACAACTTCCCTTGGTGAGGTTTACTTCGCCACCACCGCAGGAACCGATCAACTGACAATTGACATTTGATAATTGACAATTGACAATTGATAGTTGACACAGAGTATACCTCATCCTCAATTCTCTTCAAAACGATTTCTGCCAACTAGACACTTAGGTAAAAAACATACATCCAGCCACTTCTCCGCTAAAAAGAAAAAAAAAGATAAGAAAAAAACCAACTGCTTCTTTATACATTTAATGTATTTTTTTTAACCGGCAATGGGTTAAAAAGTTACTGTAACGTGAATTGTTAAATGAGTGCTGAACAAGTGACTGCGGTCTAATTTATACAGTTACTGATAATTTTAGTGTCAGCAAATCACAGTGCAAACAACTGAAATTTATCATCTGCCATCTATCGCTGAGGCCTGGTGTCTGATTTTGACACACTTCTAACCATATATAAGTTCCAGATTTTATACTTTCTATATTATTTGTGGGGGTATTCTTGGTTTCACCATGACATCACAGGCACTGACCTACAAATCTCTACTAGGTGGATACAAGTGTGTATTCCCATTCATTCCCATGTTAAATAGGCTTTTTTTGGATGCAAATCACTCAGAGCTGGACAAAGATTTTGAGTTGAAAATCACTGATGCTTTTAAACTATACTCTGCTCTATTAGTACATGGGGTTTAATAAAAATTTGAAGTTTGGAAACTGTACTTTTGACTCTTGTGGTCCAGCATGTTTTACATAGAATATATAGGTTGCTATGGGCTTGTTTGACCCTACTTCTTGTTGTCAATGCATGCTGTTCACGCCTTTTGATTCGCTGAGTGCCTGAAGTGCCAGGATGGTGAATCCAAGAATAGGTTATGTTTGCCGCCTCAGCTACCTCACTGGGTCCTTTGAACTTTGTTGGCCCTTCATATAATTTCATGTGTTTACATGGCGATGTCCCTTAAGTCCTGTACACTTTGTGTTTCTCTCTATGCCAGTTCTCCCATGGAAACCAGTTTTATAACCGTTGTAAGAGCTACCTTGTAAAATAAGACTTTTATTTGACCCCTTTTTCACCAAGACACGTACACACCGTGTGATAGATATCTTTGGTACATCCTAAAAATAGAAGGTGCATTCATTTGTGCCGATGTGCAGACGAATGGAAGCTATGAAATATGACTATCTACTGTGATTTTGCCAGTGTTCAATTATTCACTTTTACCCTGTGACGTCTTTCTATCTCGATGTATTTGTGATTTTTTCCTTATTCGAGGGTTTAATGTAATCAGTCTTATCATCACCATCATTATCATGTATATTCCTAGCAAAACAAAAACAAACAAACAAAAGAAAACCATACAAAAAAATCCTTTTAAAAAGTAACTAGACTTGACTGGTATAATGGGACAAGTTTGTGTACAATTGGTACTGTACAAACACCTAAAATCTTAGATGAGGCATAGTAAAGGACAACAACTGAACATTTGTTTGAAAATACTTTATTGAACAATGTGCAAATGATGATTAAAGTGTGTGTGTCAACGCACACTTTTCTGTTTTTCTAGGAATTCTTTCTTTCTTTCTTTCTTTCTTTCTTTCTTTCTTTCTTTCTTTCTTTCTTTCTTTCTTTCTTTCTTTCTTTCTTTCTTTCTTTCTTTCTTTCTTTCTTTCTTTCTTTCTTTCTTTCTTTCTTTCTTTCTTTCTTTACCGGCAAATTTGTCCGACATTTCATTTGAAAAGTATTACATGTAGAAACTCCAAACTTTGCACAATTATACTTCTATGGATAAAGTCTGGCCTTTTTATAATGAGAGATCATGCTTTTGAAAATTAGGCAAATGAGGGCTAATTAAAGTTTTAGATCTTCAATATCTTGTATACTATAGTAGATGTGGTCCCGAGTGTATAGGAGTTCAATCATAGCAAGGTAAAGGTCATCTCAAATGTCAAGGTCATGTCAAGGTCAAGTCAAGGTCAAAGGTCAATTTTAAGCCAAAATGTCATTTTTGAGGTCAAGGGTCACTTCAGGTAGAGGTCATCTGAAGGTCAAAGGTCATTTCAAGGTCAAAGGCCACTTTCCTTGGTGGCCTTCTTCTAGCCATAACTTGGTCAATTTGTATCTAATTTTGATCATGTTGGGCTCATATTGTAGCTATTGTAACCCTGCATATTTTAAAATTTATGTGTGACCTCTAATGGTCAAAGGTCAAGGTCATTTGAACCTTTGAAAGTTTCATCAAGTCACAACTTGGCTATTTTCCATCCAATTCTAATCATGTTAGACTCAAATTGTAGGTATTGCAACACTGCACATTTTTACAAGAACACGTGACCTCCAAAGGGCAAAGGTCAAGGTCATTTGGCCCTTTGAAAGTTTTATCTTGCCATAACTTGGTAAATTTTCATTTGGTTCATGTTCATGTCAGTTTAACTTCTAATAGGGGGTTCCTGACCATTGTGCATGTAATGAATCTAAAACAAAAGTTGTAGCAATTTGAATTATGCTGAATAGCACCATTAGAAATTTTAAATCTTAAATAACTTCAAAGCTGTAATAGATAGAGATGCCATTCCAACTTTTACTCCTGTGTTATGGAATAGTTGTACATTGCCATACCAATATGCTTTGAAGACACACACACTGATTTGCTATGCAGCAAATCATCTTTTCTAGTTGAGACTGTTTTCATTGAGTACAACGTTGTTAGAGAGGTCATAAGACATGGAACACAATTTAGCATCCCTGCTTACTTGTGATATGTAGCACCATATTGAAACCTTTTAAGTTATTCAACATTATATGATTGAAATTTCTGAAAAGTGCTTGCCTGGGAGGGCAACCTTTGATAGTCTGATTTTAAACAAGCAGCAGAGTTAAAGTCGGCAGTAGTGGATAAAAAGTGAGATTGGGAAGTTCGAATGAATGGTGTCTGTAGCCCGCAGACGTTTGAGTGGCGATTTCCCATTGGTTTACTCGCGCTTTTAGAGAAAGACGCGATTGTGATTGGCTCATAATATTTTTTGTCACTCAAGAGATTATGGAAAAAACAATGTGCTATCGTGATGTGAAGTAGTATATACAAAGTGAAACGGAATTTAAACTAGGGGTTGAAAACATAATCACTTAAAATTCCATTCACTGGGCCACAGAGACTCCAACCTCAGATAGTCTGTGCATGGAAGGTATTACGTCCATGGTCTGTGACAGGGAGAATCTCCCCACTGATGGTTGGCAAACTGGGGGACAAGGGCACGAAGCAGGGTTCGGGTTCGGGTTCGGGTTCGGGTTCTTGAGGGGGCAGGCCCCCCTCCCTTAGGAAAATTTTTGAAATTTGACGATAAAATGGTCGATCCCAGATTTTTTAATGACACATTTTAATCTCGAGACGGGAGAAATGTCTCTCAAACGGGAGAACGGAAGAACTGGTAAAATCAGGCGAAAAACGGGGTAAATTCCGTCCAAAGCGGGAGGGTTGGAGTCTCTGAGCGGTCAATGTGATTATGAAGTAATCGGACATGTGCACGGGATTGCATGTGTACGTTCTGCGCATTGTCAAACAACATGCATTCGGTACATAGCTTTGCGTGTAGTGATTGGCTGAAATTACCATAAATCTAAGAAAGATAGTTATGAGTAAAAAAGGATGTATTTTTATTGAGAAAATATGAAAAATATATTAGATTGAGTACCAAAGTTTGTGAATGGGCTGAAGTGGATTTTTTGGCACTGTATCTATGACAAAGAAATATGAAACTGTAAGTAGTATCATTGAGTGCGGAGGTCGTAATCCCTCAAACTAAAACAATGCCAGACTGTAGGCAGTCTGGCCAACAACAAACAAACAAACAAACAAACAAACAAACAAACAAATAAACAAATAAACAAACAAACAAACAAACTAAAACAAATAAAACAAAAACAAAAAAAAAAAACAAAAACAAAAAACAAAAAAAAAAAAAAAAAAAAAAAAAAACAAACAAACAAAAACAAGTGTTGTTTTTAAAAAAAGTAGGTCGTAGAGATTAGCAGGCAAGCTTCAAAAATGAACAATATGATGGTAATAACATGTCACATGATCATTATGCCACATAATCAACGAGGTCGAAGAGTTGATTGTGAGGGCATAATGGTCATTATGACATGTTATAAATGACTTGTAACAAGGGTGATAGGAACTGACCAAAATATTCCTTGGTGCACATTTTCCCCCTGCCTTTTGTGCATGGTGTACTTTGCCGCTCACATACAAATTGTCACATGCACTGTCAAGTTTGACTGCTTGCTCATGTATTTTCCACTAACCAATATGGCGGTAGAAGGAGCAGGTGGTGGAAGCCATAATGACAGATTTAAGTGAGTTGGGAAGTACTCCCACTCTGTTAATTTTTTAGAGGAATATGTGTCAGAATGACGAGAGTTCACCCTACAACAAACCTATCGCAGGTAAAAAAAAAAAACAATGGCATGTGAAGTACCAAAGGACAAAAGTTGTAGCACATAATATTTACAACTTTTGAAGGCACACAGACAGATTTGCTTTGAAGCAAATCTTCTTTTCTAGTTTCTTCCTGCTTTTGTGGAGAAAATGCACAACTTACTAATTGCGGGATAATTTATCTGTTAATTTTCTCCGAATTAGTAAATATAATATGTGTGCAAAAATTCTCTAAAGCCTTACATTTATAAAGGCAAAATGTGTCTTATCTTAATTGATAACATGGCGATTTTTTCTTTTTTTCTTTCTTTCTTTCTTTCTTTCTTTCTTTCTTTCTTTCTTTCTTTCTTTCTTTCTTTCTTTCTTTCTTTCTGTCTTTCTTTCTTTCTTTCTTTCTTTCTTACTAATTTTAGCTAATTTTCATCATATTTTTTTTACAATCTGAGGGAAAATAGCCAAATCAGTACAATTATGACTAAAATGTTGTGATTTCGTCAACCATGTAAAGGCAAGATACTCGAAACTCCCCAGATAAAACATTTTGTATGCTCAAATTCAAAATTTTTCGTAAGGGGTGGGGAATGCTCCCAGACCCCCTTAACATGCCTCCTGCTATTTGGGCCGCGTAGGTCACATTTGGGCCACTGAAAAAAATAACAGACTTTTTTTGGCCACTTGGATCTTTGACTGAGTTTGTAACACTGGCCTGGGTCGACCAGCATTTATTAGGGAAGGGCGGCTTAAAAGTACTTTTTCCCCCATTAATTTTAGGGTTGGGCCTTTTTAGTAGGGTCTGTCAGGTTACCGGAACCACACATTTTTGTTAGGTCTTGGGTAACTTGGACATGTTGAAACATGTTGAAAATGGTCGAAAATGTATGTTCTTTCCCCTTTTACACATTACCTCTTTTGACCTCAGTTTAATTTGTTACCTGAGCACAGCCGGAGGCACTTATACAAGTAGAAATATCATAGGAAGTTTCTAAACAATAAGTAAGGGTTATTCAATGACAAGAGTGTAATATTGGATTTACACACAAGTGGCCGAAGGCCACGCGTGGGTGAATCCAATATTACACGAGTAGTCATTTGAATAACCCACTTAGCCCATGTTTGCCAGGACTATTGTTTGAAATCCTTTGTCTTACTTATTTCACTGTGTGCAGTGGGGTATAGGATTTATTTCACTGCTTCGATGAATGGATAAGTGAACTTTCTACTGCCAAACATGGGCTAATGCTGAATGGCGATTTAGACTTGTTCGCTGATGACTGCCGAGAGACACGCTATGGCTTCGTGCAGCTTGCAGGGAAAGTGGCGCTACTCAATAGGCCTATTCATAGTTACGTCATAGAGGAGTGAAGCATGTTTGGGGTGACGAAAAGTAAAGTTGTGGGACCTCAATGTCAATGGGATAAGTCATGATGGGATCATGTGATGTTTGGCTTGAATAGAAACTGTAAAACGATACTTCAGCAGTGGCAGGAGCAATGCTTTCAGGAAACTAAAACAAAGGCATAGGGGGACGGCTGAAAACGACCCCCCCCCTAAAAAAAAAACAACAAAAAACAAACAAAAAACAAAAAAAAAACCAAAAAAAACACAACAACACCACACAGGCAACACCTTTGTCAACATTTGGTGTGTGTGTATCAGGATGTGTGTGTGTGGGGGGGGGGGGGATTGTTGTGGTTTATTTTATAGTAGGCCTACCAGTGCTTTTATTACCTCTTTTGGGAGGATGTGGTGGTCCCCAAAATGACTTTTTTGTTTGAAGGCTGCATCAGTGGCGGATGTGACCACCACGCTTCTTCAAGCAAGCCTGGACTCTCTTGGGCATGCTGCACACAGCTGGTGAGCCTGGCAATCTTGACCTGGGGTGTGAGCCGCTGTGCCAGCTGGTCCAGGCTGGCTGTTCGTCGCACTTTTCCCTAACGCGACGGCCAAGCACATCCCATAAATGTTCAATGAGAGACAGGTCAAAAGATCGAGCTGATCATGACAACATTTGGGATGTTGCTGTGCTGCTGGAGATACATATGTGTCTCATTGAACAATCAGGCTTCCGTCCAAAACTCTTAACACAGACTAGTCTTCATAGATTAACTGAATCCTTATTTGATGAAATTCAATTCGTAAACATAACTGGCCTTGTGCCTTAGATTTGATGAAAGCTTTCGACACAGTTAATCACAATATCCTTCTTGCAAAGCTTGAATATTATGGATTCAAAGGGACAAGTTTTCATTGGTTCAAGAGTTACCTTTCTGACAGGAAGCAAATTGCTTGTATCAATGGAAACTTGTCCGAACCCATGGAGATTGGTACTGGCGTTCCCCAAGGGTCAATTCTTGGCCCCCTCTTGTTTATTCTTCATGTAAATGACCTCAGTATCTCTCTCAAAAAAATCTAAAATCAACTTATATGGAGATGACACTCTCTTTTACTATGCTGACAAATCCAAAGATGCATGTTGTCTCCACTGTATTACAGCAAGAGCTGATTCAAGTAGCTGACTGGTTGCATGCAAATAAATTAAGTCTCCACCTTGGAAAAACAACTTGTATGCTTATTTGTAGCAATCACAAGAGAAATTCCATCAACTCAACCCTTGATCTGTCACTCAATGATCAAGCTATCTCCCAATCAGAGGCTTGTAAGTACTTGGGTGTAACACTTGATCAGGAAGTGAAATTTGAAAAAGAAGGTTGATGAGGTTATTACTAAAATAAAGAGAGCTCTTGGTGTTTTTAGCAGAGCTGCAAATTTCCTTTGTGCAGACTCTAAAATTACCCTGTACAACACCTTGGTGTTACCTCATTTTGATTATTGTAGCACAGTCTGGGGTAGCAATCAGAAGAAAGCTGACATGGCACGCCTCCAGCGACTACAGAACAGGGCAATGAGAATAATATTACAATGTCATCCTTGGACGCACATCCTCGTCATGCTGAGGACCCTAAAATGGATGAGTGCCAAACAGAGATTGTTCTACAATCTCTGTATTTTACTTTGGAAAATAGTTGATAATGAAATCCCACCTTATTTACAAAATACCTTTATTCCAGTGACCGAAGTCCATTCCTATCAAACAAGAGCATCCACTTGCTCAAAATTTTTCCGGGCAAGGTCTTACCCAAACTCTCTCTTTTATTGGTACCAAATTTTGGAATGAACTACCTCAGCATGTCCAGGATGCACGATCCCTGTTTAGTTTTTAAAAAGTTGTATACAATTCATATTTTTTGATCACGTCGAGCCTTTCTGATCAATGTTTTTTTTTTATCATTGATTATTTTATCAGATTTTTTTGCTCTCGACTGATCGTAATGTCTTATGAGCTCAATGATTTTTATGGTTCTTGATATATTATCTTTTAATTCACCTTGTGCCCTTCTCATCTACCCATAATCATCTGATTTTTACTCTTCGAATGACTTCGTCATATTTTTTTTAATTGTTATGGCATCCAAACCTCAACAGTCTTGTACTGACCTTGGATTGCAATAAAACTTGTCAAACTTGTCATTTTGCCGCTGACTCGTGCAGTATGTGGCTGTGCATTGTTTTTTTTGTGCGTGTGTTTTATTTTATCATTATTATTTTTTTTCTGGAACACTACTAGCCCAGGATGTTGCTGGAACCATTCGGCGACTGGTGGCAGGATATCATTCACATAGCGTTCGCTTGTTCGAGTCACGTTTACTCTGAGGAGTTCTGTTCTTTCTGTCCCTGTGATTGTCCCTCCACATCACGCTACCTACTCTATATAGCCGTCATGTTCCACCGTGCATCCATCTATAAATCTCTCTGAAGGCATAAGCCTAACCCATATCCTCCCAAGGAGTACTAATAGGCCTATATAGGGCTATGCCTTTCCTAATTTCATTATTTTGAATATGTTTAAACCAACCTCAGATCAGTCTCAAACAAAAAGATGCATCAATATGGTACAATTAAAAAAAAACCCAAAACAATAATAATACAAGACAATAAATTACATGAAGGACACACAAAAACTTATGAATATAATGGCGATAGGCTTTAAATGTACAGTTATATTACAAGACAGTCCTTGGGTCACTTTGTTGGAGTTATTCACGGGCTTCAAAGCATGCACTGATTTAGTTAGTTACCTGTTTTGTGACATAGTGATCATCATTAGGACTTGACATCAGAAAGGTGAATTTTTCCCTCATCTGTGAAAGCTGTTAGATTGTATACTTCAAGTCTGTTGAATAATGCCGTTCTATGAGTGTCGTACCTCACACAATGGAGCATTACGTGCATTTCAAGTCTCAAAAATGCCAAGGATTCTGCCGCAGTCGAATTCACAGAGCTGTGAAGAACTCGTACGCTGTGGCATTATGGATTCACTTTGATCCGGGTTTTGCCAGTGGCTCTTATAATGCCCATAGGCACCCCATTACCACACACACTTTTCGCATCGTTTTGGCTGTTATCTCATTTTCATGACATTTTATGTTTGTTTGGCCGATCAGGCATACTCTTAGCTAGCCTGTCCAGCCTATTGTTATATATGATGTCTGAATCAGCAAAAGGACTCCAAGTTACACTAAACAAGTTGCAGAATTATTGTTGTGCCTTTAAGCTTTCAGTGAACTTGTCCAAAACCAAGATTATTATTTTCAACAAGCCAGGCCATCTGTAGGATACATACTCATTGAAATAGGGGGACAATATAATAGAAATCGTCAAACAATACTGCTACTTGGGGATTGAATTCCGCGCATCTGGTACTTGCACAGCTGCTATAAATAAACAAAAAGACCAGGTCAACAGAGCTTTATTCAAATTACAGCAGTTTCCAGGTAATAATAAAGTAACACTTTCGAAGAAATTACTCAACTCTGTAATTAACCCGATACTTTCTTACGGAATCGAAGCATGGAGTCCCTTCTCACTGGAGTGATTAACTCATTTTCAAAATAATTTTTGTGTGAAAAAGTAGCCATTGAGACAACTGATGTGAAATTTTGTAAGTATGTTTTCGGTGTACACCAAAACGCTACAAATACAGCACTTAGAGCTGAACTTGGAAGTTATCCACTTCTGATGAAAACAGCAAGTCTTTGAAATATAAGATATAACTAATACAAAATTATCAACTTTATTCCGGGGGTCAAGACTGCTAAATCAAACACATCAGACATATCATATACTTTGGACATGCTGAAAACTTGGCACAATCTTGGCGGTAATAATGCCAAGCTTACCGGGTTATTTCTACAAAAGAAACTGTGTCACACTTATGAAATTCAATGGTCAGATCAGAATGATAAACAGTCTCTTTTCCGAAAACTCACATTATTTACGCACTCAATGTAAATTCAAGACTCCTTTCGACAGGGAACTCTATTTTGATAAGGTAAATGTATAAAAAAAACCCGTCAAAACTGTACTGAATGCGTGTAAGCTCTCACACCCAAGGTTGCCATTAAGACTGGGTGATATACACGACCCGAAAGTCCTGTCTGTGAAAGAAAATACCAGTTGTGACTATCAGGCGAGATTGAAAATGAGAAACACTTCTTATTGCATTGTTAAAAATATTCTGAGCTCAAGCATATCTTGTTTTCTTCACTGCCAAATATAGATGACCAGTTTGATAGACTAAATGACAGTGACAGTGATAGATTTATATTCCTTTTGACAATGCAAAACAGGGATATATATATATATATATATATATATATATATATATATATATATATATATATATATATATATATATATATATATAGTCTTCTGTCTATATGCACCTGAAACAGAAAACTTGCTTTATTGATAATTTCTTGTTTATAATTTATGATTGTAATATCCTCAACTTAGGTTGTACCTTGCCAGGTTTAAGCCAATAAAGTTTCTTGTTCTATATAACAGTCCATGTGACACTCACATTTTTACACAAACTAATATTTACAGCAACCCGTGTTAGAACCAATGGAGGGTGCCTGTTTTTTGGCCAGGAGTATATACAACAGTTTCCGACATGTTTATAACAACTTGAACCAAACAAGCCAGGTCAGCGACCTTGGATTGTGCATGCATGTGGTATGCATAGCTGTTGTTTTATCTGTTGCATGTTAACAAATTGATGGGTAGATAGGGTTCAGGTGTGAAAGCTTGCTGCTGACAGCTGGTCAAAATGTGCTTTATCGTTTTGATTAATGGATTGGTTTGGAGCATTCGATTTGAGTCTTTTGTTGGAAGTCTTGGATTGGAGTATTAAATTCAAGCCTCCTTTTTGAATTATTATGAGGGTGGGTAAGGGGTTTCCCGTACTGGCGTACTGGGGCTTTTTATTTATCGTACTGGCGTGCTGGAAGCCCTCTTATTTTACGTACTTGGTACTACCCAAAATTTTGAAAGATTTTTATTTTCCATACTACGTACTCTAGAAAAATAATTACCTGTACCAGCGTACTGACCCCCCCCCCCCCATCCCCCTTCTATTATTTTGTGAGTGCACTCGTGAAATCTAGTTTTTAAAATTTTCATTTTATGCTCTGTCTCTCTGAGGGACATGATGTGTATGCTGGTTACAATCTTCATATTGTCCTCGGCAGCAAATGTGAACAAGTATGTCAAGATATCAAAAGAATTATATATTAATGACAACTTGACGTTTTGGTGATTTTGATAAGGTTACCTGTCCCGGTGACAGAGAGGCTAATTCGGATCCCTTGTGGCTATTGTGATGTCGTGACATGAAAAAAAAACCTTCTTTTCAATTTCATGACGTTTTGTACGGAGTTTCTCCGCACATAAAGACTGTCATAATTGGAATCTGTATACGAGTTCACAGGAGTAGTGTGTTGGTAAAGAATATGATGCTGCGCTTTGATAATGTCAAGAAAGAGGATGTAACCTTTGATGGGAACTCAATAAGGATTAATTTTCACTGGTGCATGCCTGTCTCCAATATGTATACAAATATTGTATTCCCACATTTTGTACATCAAACCCTTGGTCTGGTAACTAGTAAAATAAGATTTGTTTGAAGGCAAATCTGTCTCTGTCTTGAAAACTAGTAAATTTTAAAATGTTATAAAATTGTGTTCGATGATAATCACATGTATATATATATATATATATATATATATATATATATATATATATATATATATATATATATATATATATGTATGTATGTATGTATATATATATATATATCTTGAACACAATTCTTTGAACTAAAATTGTTCCTTCGTCTTTGATAGTTTTGAAAAGGCAAGCATTAAAAACTCTCAGTTGTGTCACTCCATTCAATCTTTATTCTCTTATGTATTCTGTTTTTATCTGTTGAGCATCATATAAGTTTTTATTCCGAGTTCTATTCATTTTCATTATTTGTGATGTATGTACTCATTTTATTTGTAAATCATTATTTCGAGTTATATTTATTTCCAGTAGCTGAGATGCATGAACTTAATTTTAATTTATCAAGTATTTTCCCCTTTATTTGGATCCCACTGGAAATAAGTCTCCGGACTTTGCGGGTAATCCTAGCACCAATCCCAATGCAGATATTTTTAGAGAGATATATTTTGAGAGTTTTACGTTTATAGAGATTATGATATATATATATATATATATATATATATATATATATATATATATATATATATATATATATATATATATATATATATATATATATATATATATATATATATATATATACATACCTCGGTATATTGTTATGGTGCTGAATAAACAATCAATCGATCCCTTGGCATAACTTTAAATTTTATAACTTTCATTTTCTTTTCATTGCACATATATGACAAATCAATGATATAAAATATTGTTTATTCACATGCTTTTAAAATTCTTTTATATTTTCTCGCAACGTTTAATATAACGTATTCGTACATATTTGTTACTGGAGCTACAGGGCCTGAATGTAAACAATCCCCAAGCTTGTTTGGTCACCCTGCCAAAATGAAGGCATTATCATCATCACCATCAGCCAAGTTGGGACTGACACCTCTATGTGAAAAACGTTTGACCTCCCCCCCCCCCCCCCCGAAGAAAAATGATTTGCAAGCAATTCAGTGTGTGTTTCCAGAAAGGCAAGCGTTTTTTGCGTTCATTGAATACTGGGACTATTTCAAACTAAACGTCTTGAATGTTATCTTCTAAGCTCACTGCTATAGACTGGTATGGGTTTGGTGCACCTGGTGAAGGATATAACTTCCTGCATTTTAAATCATGCTAATTAGATGCATTTCACTTTTTATAAGTTGAACATTATCAAATGTTACTTTCTTTCAGGTATACATACAATCAATAAGAGATGTCACAATTACCAATTATCTGTGTTTTCAGCTGAACACACAATCAAATACAACGAACTCTTCAGAGCTAGAAATCTGTATTCCCATTGGATTGCATGTTAAATTGACCTCAAATTACAAGACTTCTTTTAAAGCTTCAAGAACAAAATTCATTTGAACATTTCAGCTATGTACAGAATTTTACCGCACAAATTTTGCTGTTTCTGCAACGAGTGGTTTAAAAGTTATTAAGCTGTAAATTACAATGAAAATAAAAGGGAATACACAACTATTGCCCTGAATGATAGAAATGACCTTTACAGGAAAGCAGCAGAAGCTTCTGTTCTTGCTCTCCCCTATTCCAAGATCAATTTTTACAGTACAACTGTCTACAGTGAGGCATTCTTGGAATTTAGGAAAAGTGCCCACAGTAAGGAGATTCAATATCCAAAGAGGGTCAGCACTTTTGGGTAGTATGGCGGACGATGTACATGTGTAACATAATCATACATATAAAAAAAAAAACAATGTACACATACTATTATAATCCAAAGGGAAATGAATAAGCATAATATATAACTTTGTTTCTTTATTACATACACACATACATACATACATACATACATACATACATACACACATACATACACACAAGAACTGATCAGATGTTATCATAATCCAAAGGGAAATAAATACCTGTAGTATAGAACTTTGTTCCTTTATTACATAGATACATCCATACACACACACACACACACACACACACACACACACACACACACGCACGCACGCACGCACGCACGCACGCACGCACGCACACACACACACACATACAAGAACTGATCAGATGTTATAATCCAAAGGGAAATAAATACCTGTAGTATATAACTTTGTTCCTTTATTACACACACACACACACACATACAAGAACTGATCAGATGCTGTCACTAGGCTACCTGCAAAGAACAGGTCTCCCCCAACTGGTACAAGAAGAAAAACACATCAAGATATCCCATGGCAAGCTGGACCAAATCACTGCCACTTATTTTTATAAACTCAATGTTTTACACCATAACAGTTAATTACTTGTGATTTTGAAATTGCATTTAGAATAATTAATGATTTCTCATTTAAAAATTATACATGTTCAAAGCGAATTATTTTTCTCTAGTTTTTCTTTAAAATTGTTCGTTAAAAGCTCAATCAACTTTATAAACTAAAACATACTGAACACACACACAACAATGAACTGATATCCCCTGGCTGTCAGTGACCTAACAATTTTCACCACAAACAGAGGTTTACACAAGAACCTTGCATAAATTCTTGAACTGCTCCAAGCAATTAAGGGGGGGGGGGGAAGGAGTGCGTTTTCCTTGTGAACACGTAAAAATGCTTGCATGGTATTCTCATAGAGATATTATTATACAGATATAATAGCTGTATAATATCTCTATGGTAATCATTTACGGATGATAAAAGACCTGGATGGGAAACAAGCTCATGCAGATAACATGGTCAAACAGACAAATGTCAAAGTGTATGTACTTTGTCCATGTTCTATCTCCATGTGCACAGGACACCTTGCAGGTGGTCATTGACAGTACATGTAATCTGTTACCATGGCTGGGTCAGACTATCTGCTCTTTGACTAATTGCAAGTGCCATTCTATAGACACTTTTAAGTGTGTATATATTCAGATATAGGTAACATAGATATTAGTATGTAAATGTATGTATATGTATATATATATATATATATATATATATATATATATATATATATATATATATATAATCACATAAAGTATGTTGTACATGGAAAAGATAGCACAGAGGATCTGACAGATGTGGTCCTAAAAACAGGTGGTCTTTCATTGCAGTGGTCTCTGAAAGCAGAGGATACCTAATCGTAAGTGTTATATTGTGTCCAGATTTGTAAGCACTAATGGGATCTTCATTTTGATTGATAGCTTAAGAGCCCACCTGACATCAGTTTTCTTGCTGGTAAGTTTTTTCGAGTTACTTACAGTGTGAATAGCAACCATAGTAGTTTCTTTTGTTTTTTCTTTTACATGTATTTCTCCCACAATACTACAATTGACTTGTCTGAAATGACATCCTACACTACGTTACGCAAATGAGAGGTTAGCCGCAACCACATTAGTGTAAAAACAAGATTTGTTACGCAATCTCCTGCAGTTCGTCTCTGCTTGTTCCTAATAAGGACACTTGGCTTTTTTCACAGCAACACGACTGCCATACTTATCAGCGAGCTATGCAATGCAAGAAACGGTCAATTATGAACCATTCTGACCCGACTGGACGACCATTGATGAACTTTGCATAACGTGGTATTTAAGACGGTTTGTGATTTTCCATGCTCCTTACTCCACAATAATATTCTGGGGCATTATCACTGGTTATCTTGGTTAAATTAAACTGATGTTTTAACCCTCGCTATTACTTTGCATATGTACTGTTTCTACAAATAATTTAATAGATGTACCTCTTGCATATATGTATATATATATATATATATATATATATATATATATATATATATATATATATATATATATATATATGTATGTGTGTGTGTGTGTGTGTGTGTGTGTGTGTATGTATGTATGTATGTATGTATGTATGAGATCAACCCGATCAATCGTCAAGGTGTCAATTGACTTCTACACTGCTAACTTGCAAAGTGGCAAAGCTGCACTCCAAAGGCTGACTCAACACTACTCCAAGGCTCCAATGCATGGATCTAATCAACGAATTGCACGAGTTTCAGCTGGCGTTTCGCATCGTTGTCTTCTTTTTTCTTTTTTTTTTATTTCCCCGTACGATAGCCGCAGCGGGAAGACAAACATGTAGCTCTTTGCGCCCAGAGCATATGCCATCTGATAATTCCACTGGTTGACCTTACGGCTTTAAGTCCTTGGCCCATAACATTGTGCGGACGGCCACATGAGACAGCCAATCAGATTGCTGAAACTGGAAGGTGTGGCCTGGAATGACCCGAAATGGCCAAGATGGTGTGAACCTCTTTTCATTTGGACAAGCTCTTCAGTATCATTACATGTGGCGACTTTCTGTCGTCTCAATATAAATGTCACCTTTACGAAACAAAATCACAGTGTCCTTTAGTGAAACATGACAACCAATAATACTAATATTCCCCCTACTGTCTGTCAATGCCGATCACTGACCAACCAGCTGACAGGCTGCTAGTGTCAGCTCGAACACGACACCAGAATAAAGGGTAACATACCTTGTATTAAAGTCCTACCACCTCTGCATAATGTCTTCAACATCTTCACGCTTGAAATCAGCTAATAAAATAACGCGGTCAGTGCGTCGTATATCAAGTAGCTTGTACAATCCAATGTATGGAGTCTGAGTACTATTTTACTGTTGCTTGCGTCAACGTGTCTCAGCACTGACCTAGAAACCTATTATGTTTTTCAAGCTGCTTAATTATTCAAATGTCGACGCTCGTATTTCGCCACATGTGTGACCTCTCAGTTCCTTGCAACCGGCATCAGTTATTTTGATAGAGGGGGTACTGAGTTCACTCCTAGCAGCAGCACTGCAACCAAAGTCAAGGCAATTTGTTATACCTGCTGGGATGTAAACAAATGCTCTGTGCTGCGCCGGCCCGGTTATGTAATCAATATTCATTCGAAAGTATCATACAAGCAGATATTTTACCATGAAGTGAGCATAGCTTACTCTATGAATTTAACATTAGCTATGTGAAAAATTAGCGCAAAAACTCAGGCGTTTGTGACGTATTTCCTTGCAATTAATAATAGCTATGCAGATGTATGTTGGCTTCTGTTAGTTGCATCCCGCAAAAGCTTCACCATGCTTACAAAGTTCAATGTTGCATTTTACCAGCATATCTTTTTCCCCTGAACACACAGGAACGGAGTCAGTTTTTAACGGGGATGACGTTGGGAGCGCAGTTCAGCATTTGGAAAGTGATCGCTAGTGTTGGCGGCAATGTTGAACATGACGTCTATCGGGAAAATGTTCCCCCTGGTAGTGCTCTCCTCCCCCTTCATTTTTTTTTTTTTTTTAAGGGGTGGAGGCGGGGAAAGGGTTAACTTTGGTACATCCTGGTGCAAGTTGGAAGCAGATTTTAAGGTCTGTCTTAAGGAATTTGTTTTAATCGGGACTTAACTGTAGGCCTATAGTTGTGTTTACACAATATGTCATGAAAAACGACTATGGCAATCCGTTTTAGTGTTTATTCCTTAATTATACATATGTCAAAATCTATTTTTACATGTGAAATTCTTTTACACATAGGCCTATGCGAAAGAGTTTTACAACCATGTGAAATAAAAATATAATTGTATACATGTGTAAAGCTATTTCACACATGTTAAATTATTTTAATTTTACATGTGAAAATCTTTTACACATAGGCCTATGTGAAAGAGTTTTACAACTATGTGAAATAAAAATGTAATTGTATACATGTGTAAAGCTATTTCACACACGTTAAATTATTTTAAATTATTGTAAATATGTGAAATTCTTTCGCACATATGTAAAAATTAATTACACATATGTAAAAAAAGATTTTCACATTGACTTTTTATTGTTTAAACTACGAGATGCGGGAGTAACTTTCCCTATTTTAAAACTTATTAACGACATGTATACGAATACACAAACATCTGTGAAATTATCCGTTGGTGGTATCCCAAAAACTTTTAAGTAAAGTTGGCCAAAAACAGGGCTGCCCCGAGTCCTTGCTGTTCAATGTTTTCATATACGATTTGGAACAATATCTCGATGTATCTAACACCAAAAATGATATTTCAATACGCAATTTTAAGACATCGTCGCTCATGTTCGCTGACGATGTAGTACTAATGGCCGAATCTGAAACTGAGTAACAAAGCCGTCTATTAAACCAGATTAGCCGAATATATAGTAATTGTTGGGGTTGCTATGATTGTCGTAATCGTGCTAATATTTTGAATGATCCTCACACACAAAACATTACAAATATCACTCCTATCGAGAAGGTACAAGCTGATAATTCTAAATTTATTTTGGGCCTAGGTAAAAAAGCATAAATACCGTAACTTTGGCAGAATTAGGGCGGTATTTATTGGATATTGAAATTGAAGTAAAACAAATTATATCTTTGCCTGAAGATAATATTTCTTATGCTAAATCCTACAAAACAGCTGCTGACTTGGATGATAACGGATTTTGTTCTTGGACCTCGACTGTTCGCTTAATTTTACAAAATAATGCATTCAATAATATATGGTTAAACCAGACTCCCCCCGACAGAAACATTATCGATCGTCTACTTTGTAATTTGACAACAGTTCTAAAGGATGAATGTAAACAGTTGTTCCATGCTGAAATTAGGGATGATGTCGTCGTCAGCGGGACTTCTGATAAACTTTGCTTCTATCTTAAATTTAAATCTGACTATAATCTCCAAACCTATTTGAAACACGAAAATAATTTTCAACATTTTAAATTTGCAACAAAATTAAGAATATCAAAGTAATCACTGTTTTCCAATCGAAACTGGTAGATATATACTCCAACGAAAAAAGGGATGAAGGAATGTCAATTTTTGAAATCTCATTTCACTGAAATCTGAGGCACATTTTATTTTTCATTGTTCAGCTTATGACCAATTGAGATCGAAATTCTTTAATTATTTGGCCAATATTTTTCCTAACTTTTTAGCCATACCTAATGAAGTCAAACTGAATTACATCATTGACCCACCCAGAAAGGAAATTGCAAGGGAAAGCGCTCATTTTGTCTTTGATTGCTTTAAACAGAGAAAGAATAAGTCATGTATATAGCACACTGCCATTTCTTATTAACCCTTAAAGTGCTGATTTGAGATTGAGTCAACAGCTTTCCTCGGGACACTTTGCGCGCAGCTGTTGACTAAGACTACTTTTTGCTTCAGACAAGCCTTGCTGGTATTTTAATGAAAGGTATCTTCATGAGGAATTTGACTCTTTTAACCATTATATGTTTAATGGTAATGAGAAAGCAACTATAGCAGTGATTAGCACTTTAAGGGTTCATTAGTAGTGTTTTTAATTGTTGTACAATTAAATGTCATGGGCCTCATAAGGTGGGGGTGGGGGACTCGAGGGCTGAATACATTATTCCCTGTTGAGCTCTCTTGTTCAACCCCCCCCCCCCCCCCGACCCATCCATAGGCCAACAGGTCTTTGTGACATCATGTACAGGTATGGGTTGGTTACACTATTAAAACATTTTATTTATATTATATATGTTGTATGAGCCCAGTAGGGCATAAAATGCAAATAAAAAATTGACAAATACATGTTATTATGGAATAAATGCTAAAACGGCTTGCCACAAACGACACAAAATCTGAAACCAATTTTAATTCATGTTGTGTACCCCAAGGATCGACTAGGACCCCCTTTTGTTTTTAATTTATGTCAATAACATTTGATGCTGCGTCCAACGACAAAATTGTGTGTGCCCTTTTGCCGATGATCAATATATTCATTTCACGCAAAAATCTAATGGAGTTAAAACATGAAAGTGAACAGATTCTAACAAGCCTATATAAATGGCTATCAGTAAAAAACTCACCTTGAACGTAGAAAAGTCATGCTTCGGTATTTTCACATCAAAACGCAATGATCATAACTTATTCTCACAACTAACATTTGGGAATTATATGATAAAAAGAGTACAGTCTGCAAAATATCTGGGGGTTATCTTTGATGATCGTATACTTAGTAGTAAGTAATATAAAAAAAATACATTAACTGCTTCAATTACATTAAACATCTCCCAACACGCTGCGCAAGGATACTGTACTACTCCTTTATCTACTGCCGTATTACGAATGATATGGAACTTTATGGAATAAAAACATCCAAAACTAACCTCAACAGGATACAAATAATTTAATACAAAACAACTCACTGAAAAATCTCCGAAACCAGCACAGAAAATAACATATTTGTACATCATTTAGATGTTTCAATAATTGCATACAGTAAAACCTCCCTATACCGAACACCCTTGGGACCGGAAAAAAGTGTTTGGTATAGTGAGGTGTTCGGTATAAGGAGGTTTGCTTACATTAGAAGTATATATTTGGGACCGAGAAATGGTGTTCAGTATAGAAAGGTGTTCAGTTAAAGAGGTTTTACTGTTATTATTTATATATATATATATTTTTCATTTACACAGTTAACTATACCTTCCTTGTCAAGCATCATTATCTTTATGTTATCATGTTCAAGATTCATTGTCCCAATTTCTCTTTATAACAGGAACATCAATGTACATGGTAATTAAAGTGTGTGTGTCAACACACACTTTTCTGTTTTTCCTGAAATTCTTTCTTTCTTTCTTCTTTCTTCTTTACCAGCAAATTTGTCCGACACTTCCCTCGGACACTATTATACACAGAAACTCCAAACTTGGCATGATTGTACCTCCATACAAGGAGTTTGACCGTTTTATACAGAGGAATGAAGATGTTTAAACTTATGCAAATTAGGGGCATTTATAATAGATAGAGATGTCCTTCCAACTTCTACTAAGGGGTTATTGACCAGTGCGCATCTAATGAATTTAAAACAAACGTTATAGCAATATAAATAATGCTAAATAGCAGCATTTGAAATTTTAAAACTTGAATATCTTCAAAACTATTACAGATAGAGATGTCATTTTAGCTTCTACTATGGGTTATTGACCATTGCGCATGAAATGAATCTAAAACAAATGTTGTAGCAATTTAAATTATGCTAATTAGCAGTATTCGAAATTTTCAGTCTTGAATATCTTCAACACTATAACAGACAGAGATGTCATTCCAACTTCTACTAGGGGTTTGTTGACCATTGCGCACCTAATGAATTAAAAATAAAAGTTGTGGCAATTTAAATTATGCTAAATAGCACCATAAGAAATTTTAAATCTTGAATAACTTCAAAGCTATAATAGATAGAGATGTCATTCCAACTTCTACTCGTGTGTTATGGAATAGTTGTACATTGCCATACGAATATGCTTTGAAGACACACACACTGATTTGTCATGCAGCAAATCGCAAATCATCTTTCCTAGTTTTCTTTGATTTTCATTTTTTCTCTCTTATATGTCTTACTGAAGCAGTCTCAAAGACATTACAGATGCCCAGCTCGATATTTGAACTCCTCTGGGAGCTCTTATCTCCTGCATTGTCATATAACTTTGTATTTGTTGTTTGAAAACTAAGTTCAACTCATTTCATCACGACCTTGTCTGAACTGTTGAATTAATCATGCAGGTGGACATGTATGTAGTTGTCATATTTTATCAGAGTGATTCAAGTAAAATATTGTTGGACTTCTGGGGTATCTTTTATATATCATTACATTTGAACAGCACAAAAACTCTCAAGTAAAAGAACTTGTACATAAATAAATTGCTAAACATTGTAGAAATCTTGTCAGTATGATTGTAACTGTTTTCATTATTGTGCTACTCATTGGATGTGTATCTTATTTTGATTGCGTAGAAAATGATGACAGCAGTCTACTAGACTAAAAGAGATTTGCTTCGTGGCAAGTTCAGTGTGTGTGCCTACAAAGCACATTGTTTAACCTGAGTATCATAAATGTAAATGCTACATTTTTTTTCATCATTAGACGCACTTTTATGAGAAATGTAAGAATTGCACTTGGCATGTTACCGATATTTGTAATAAATTTAAGGAAAATAAACATAATTTCTAATGTCTGCATTTGCATAATTTACGATGCTATACATTTTGTTCACTATAGTCACATACTTATTGAACAATAAACATAATTTAAATGCCCGAAGAAGAAGAAGAAGAAGAAGAAGAAGAAGAAGAAGAAGAAGAAGAAGAAGAAGAAGAAGAAGAAGAAGAAGAAGAAGAAGAAGAAGAAGAAGAAGAAGAAGAAGAAGAAGAAGAAGAAGTCTGTGTTGGCACACAGGTACAAAACGCTAGAGCTCTGGAAATAGCAACACAGGTATAATGTTACTCATACACGCGCACACACATCTGTTGCTGGGTAAGAACCTCGAAATCCATTATGACTTTTGACTTTTACTTTACGTGAGAAGCTGCATACTTGATGTTGAATACCTTTTCCTCTTTTTTGCGGAGAAGTTGTCCAAGCACAAAGTTCTCGTTTCGCTGCATTTGTTAGCGTCTACCTTTTTATCCCATAACATTGAAACCAGCCTATGGCAGCACCAGGCTATGAGTGCTTGTAATTACAGTTGCGTGCAAAAACTGCTGTCTTCAAGCATCCTATCATGGGGAGGTTTCCATCAAATTGCTCGTTTTTTTTCTTCTGATTTTCCATGCATGCTCTTCGCGGCACTTTTTATGACCCGTGCAATTGAAACACATTTTTTGGCACATCACTTCATTTTCATAAGTTTTGCTTATCGTTCAGAATAGTTAACAGGTTGAACATTATGCAAAATTAAGGCCATTTGAAAATGTTAATCCCTTCTGGCTTCCAAACTATTCAACATGGAAGCCCACACATTGGTTCTATTGGTACATTTGCTGGGGCTGCTTGTCTATTGGACACATTACAACAGCAGCAGCAGCAGAAATTAAATTTATGCTAATTATGGACACTTCAAAATTTTACAGATCAATGTCTTGAAGACTATCTATAGCTGGGGGTGCCACAACATCTTCAATTAACAGGTTTATGCTGTAGGCACATTCAGTCAACCACATGCAAAAGTGATAAATTTGAAATTTATGCTAATTGAAGACACATTAGAATCTTGATGTTGAATATCTTCAAAACGAATGTCATGATTAAAAATAATTAATAATCGTATTTCAAGAAATAGAGGATTAAATGCGGAATGAAAAGAAATAAAAATTTTTAATGTCATGATAAAAAAATTATTCTTATTTCAAGAAAAAGAAGATTAAATGCGGAACTACAAAAGATGATTTGCTGCATAGCAAATCAGTGTGTGTGTCTTCAAAGCATATTCGTATGGCAATGTACAACTATTCCATAATACAGGAGTAGAAGTTGGAATGACATCTCTATCTATTATAGCTTTGAAGTTATTCGAGATTTAAAATTTCTAATGGTGTTACTTAGCATAATTTAAATTGCCACAACTTTTATTTTTAATTCATTAGGTGCGCAATGGTCAACAACCCCCAAGTAGAAGTTGGTCACATGTAGATTGCGCAGTGTTACAATACCCAAAATTTAAACCCAACATGAACCAAATCGGATGAAAATTTACCAAGTTATGGCAAGATGAAACTTTCAAAGGGCCAAATGACCTCGACCTTTGCCCTTTCGAGGTTACATGTTCTTATAAAAATGTGCAGTGTTGCAATACCTACAATTCGAGTAAAACTTGATTAAAATTGGATGGAAATTGGCCAAGTTATGACTGGATAAAACTTTCAAACATCCAAATGACCTTGACCTTTGACCTTGAGAGGTCACAGGTAAAATTCAAAATGTGTAGTGTTACCATAGCTACCATTTGAGCCCAACATGATCAAAATTGGATAAAAATTGACCAAGTTATGGCTAGAAGAAAGTTACCATGGAAAGTGGCCTTTGACCTCGAAATGACCTTTGACCTTGAGATGACCTGTACCTGAAGTGAACCTTGACCTCAAAAATGACATTTTGGCTTAAAATTGAACTTTGACCTTGACATGACCTTTGACCTTGACATGACCTTGACATTTATGATGACCTTTACCTTGCTATCATCAAACTCCTATACAGACGGAATCACATCTACTATAGTATATAAGATATTGAAGATTTAAAACTTTAATTAGCCCTCATTTGCATAATTTTGAAAAGCATGACCTCTCATTATAAAAAGGCCAGACTTTATCTATAGAAGTATAATTGTGCCAAGTTTGGAGTTTCTACATGTAATACTTTTCAAATGAAATGTCGGACGCATCTTGCTGAACCAGATGCTGCGGATGCCAGATCCATGATGGTCAGTGACTTTCTTTTTATTTTGAAAGATCCACGTGTCATTGATGCGTACAATAAAATCAATGAACGTTCATTAGAAAACCTTACAAAACGTGTTGTGGATCTCGAGACAGAGTTGGCAGCCACCAAAAATTCTCACAAGCAAGAGGTAGATAACCTTAAGACTCAGATCGGTTTTCTGGAGAGAAAGCTTGATGATGTTCAATCTGTTCAGGATGATCTTGAACAGTATAGTCGACGTAACAACCTGAGGATATGGTCAAATCAGCCTGAAAGCCAGCAGGAAGATACAGATCAGATCGTGTTGGATCATGCTAAAAAGATTGGGGTGAATCTGAATATTACGGACATAGATAGGTCTCATCGTGTTGGAAAAGAGCGCCCGGGGAAGTCGAGGGCCATTATCGTGAAATTTACATCCTACAGATCTAAGCGCCTTGTTTTTGGCGCTCGTCGCAAGTGCAACAATGTGTTTGTGTCGGAGGACCTGACCCAAAAGAGGTCACAGCTATTGTTCCAAGCTAGACAATTAAAGCGTGGCAGGAAAATCCACTCATGCTGGTCTCGCGACGGACGCTTATATGTTCGTGAACTGAACGGATGGGGTCCTAATACCGGTGGTCCCCCCAATGGTCTTGTCGTCCAAATTCATTCCCACACAGATCTGGAGAAGTACATAGAGTGACACATTGTTATACTTTCAAGCCAAGGTGTATTTCTAAACCCGAAACTAAATTGTGTTGCTCCAATGAAAATGACATGATCAACGTGTTCAATTAATTGTATTGCATTTCGGGTTTATTTAGTTTACCGCAGTTTACGCTATGGGTTCATATATTGACATCATTGCATTAATCCCATTCAATCTACATCTTGATAACATTATGGTTTACCTTGAAATTCACAGATATATTTAGTCACATAGCCTGGGATTGTACATGTATTTTGCTAGCCAGAACTACACTCTTACGTGGCTCTGTTGCCTTAAGACTGTTAAACGCCTTTTTTTTGTATGTTTCTTTGTTTTTTGTTTTTAATTTTGGTTAGTTTGTTTTGTTTCGTTTTTGGGGTTTGTTGCTTTTTTGTTTTTGTTTTTTTGTTTTTTTTTTTGTTGTTGTTTTTTTTTGTTTGTTTGTTTGTTTTTCTTTTGTTTGTTTGTTTGTTTGTTTTTTGTTGACGGTTACTTATACAACAAGTTAGCACTGATTTTGTGAGCTGTAGTCTATTCTTTAATCTGAAATGTCGTTAGTTTTTCCATTGTGCTATTTGACTGTTTCGATTTTTGCGGGGAACCTGAATGGTCTGCGTGCGGAGCTTATGACATGTCTCTGACACGTAACTTTGTCAACCAAGTGTAACATTATAACATTATGATCCTTGCACTTACTGACGTTTGATATGTACTAATGCTAGCTGATGCCAAACATTGTCAATGTGACTTTTATATTTTCAGTGTTTATAAATGTCTTGCTTTCCAGCGATCACATGTCTCAACAGGTACACCACATCAACCTTCCCAATAATAGCTCATTCAGTGAACAATGTGTACACTATTTCAAACTTCACCTTCTCACCATATTCTGCCCAACCGCTCGTCGATTAACACAAGTTAATTTACACTTTTCTTTTTTTTTTTTTACACATATTTCCCTCGTATTATATGGCCACACTCAATTTTTTCCTTTCTTTCTGCAGAAAATGCTACAATTTCACATTGTGCCCTTTTGTTCAAGTATCACCATCCTTAGTTTTATTGTTCTATGTTATATTGCTCTATGTTACGTCACCATGGTACATTTTTTGGCAACTGCCAGTAAGTCAGCTATTTACCTTTATTGGTCTATGTGTATTATTCCTGAAGATGCAATCTATTCAGTCAATGACATTGGTTTCTTAACCCCTCAACTTCGTATGCAAAGACTCAAAATAATTGACCATGGGGCATTGCCACTCTTTATACACCACCCTAACATAAGTATCTACGTGCCTGCAAGCCGAACTCCCATACTCTTCTCTGTCACCAATGGGTATTAGTCTCGCTCAGTATAGAATAACTATTGGTCTGTTTTTCACCAAGCCTACTTCTCTCACAGCTTCCCTTCAACTGGACTCCACTGTTGAAAATCAAATAATCACTTCCCTTTGCATTGTAGCACTTTTGCTTGCAAACATCCTTTTCAAAGGATTCCACTGTCTTGAACACATCATTTCAACTCTATCTTACATCCTCTCTCTGTCTATTGATGTCCACCCGAACCCCGGCCCAAATACATCTTCTCACAACCAGCTCAAACTTTGTCACTCAAATGTTGGCAGCATAAAAAGTGCTGGAAAAATTGAAGAAATTCAAATTTTAGCTGAATCTGAAAAACTTGATGTAATCACCATATCTGAAACATGGCTTGATGACAGCTACCCTGATCAGCTTCTGCTGGTTGATAATTTCCATCCGCCGTTCCGCAGAGACCGCCCCACAGGCAGAGGTGGCGGGGTTATGTCATTCGTAAAATCATCACTTCCGTGCGTTAGACGCTTTGACCTTGAAAGCCACAACAGCGAATGTATCTGGATAGAAATATCCACATTGCGTGGTAAAGTATTAATTGGAAATTACTATCGGCCACCTGGCCAGTCTGCTGAGATACGCGATGCCTTCCTCGAATCACTGACTAATTTAAATTGCTACAACTTTTATTTTAAGTCATTACGTGCGCAATGGTCAACAACCCCCCCAGTAGAAGTTGAAATGACATCTCTATATATTATAGTGTTGAAGATATTCAAGTTTGAAAATTTCGAATACTGCTAATTAGCATAATTTAAATTGCTACAACATTTTTTTTACATTCATTACATGCGCAATGGTCAAGAACCCCATGGTTGAAGTTGAAATGACATCTCTATCTATAATAGTTTTGAAGATTTTCAAATTTTAAAATTTCAAATGCTGCTAATTAACATAATTTAAACTGCTACAACTTTGTTTTAAATTCATTAAATGCGCAACGGTCAATAACTTCCTAGAAGAGACTGGAATGACATCTCTATTATACCTTGAAGATATTCAAGATTCAAAATTTCAAATGCCACTAATTTGCATAATTTTAAACATCTTCATTCCTCTGCATAGAAAGGGTCCACCTCCTTGTGTGGAGGTACAATCATGCCAAGTTTGGAGTTTCTATGTATAATAGTGTCAGAGAAAGGTGCCGGACAAATTCAGTGGTAAAGAAAAAAAATAAGAAAGAATAAGAAGAGAAGATTTGCTTCACAGCGAAATTGTCTGGTGTCAGTTTAAAATGCTACACTTTGCCATCGTTCAACATAATCTAAATTTCGTGTATTAGCCTAATTTTTATAAATCAAAATGCTCAGCTTTGGTTCTTGGTTCATGGGATGTAGCCATGTCCCAAACTTATAAAGTGAAGTTTGTTTGAAACTACTATCTAGAATAGTTTTGAAGCTATTCAACATTTTAATTTTGTGTAATTTGCATGAATTATAAGCCTAGAAGAACTTTGGTTTATTGTTCATCGGATGGGGCTATGCCACAAACCCATAAATTGAAGTAGGAATGGCACCTTTATAATAGTTTTGAAGCTATTTAAGACTTACATTTTGCATATTCACCTAATTTGCAAAAATTATAAACCTACAACTTTGGTTCATGGTTTATTGGATGCGGCTTTGCCACAAACCTATAAATTGAAGTTGGAATGGTATCTCAGTGGATGGCTAGGGTTGTGTATTCCCATTACTTTACATTGTAATTTGCAACTTAATAACTTGAAAACTCCTGCGCATAGAAACACCAAATATCAGACACTAAATCTAGATGCATAACTAAATACCTCACAAAAATCATATAACCACAGCTACAAAAGTGACTAGTTTATTTGAGGTTGCTTTATTATACAAACTAACAGGAATACACAGCTTTAGCCCTCCAAATGGTTGTGTATTCAGTTGTATATTGGGGCGAATACACACATTAGAGCTAATTTTGACCTTTCTTATTCAGAGGGATGTGTATACATGCAATACAAAACTGTCTTTGTTCCTTTATTACATAAACAAATTTTAACAGATGCTGTCACAAAACTACATGTACATGTACCTGTGAACTGAGACATGCACTATACTGACTCAGTATTGGCTATGAAGAACAGGCTTCATCTCACTGGTTACAAGAAAACAGATATGAAAGTGTCCAGTGACATGACACAAATCCACACACTTTTTCAAAATTCAGCAAGTTGTGAAAACAGTCATTGAGGACTGTAAGTCCACATTTTAATGGGTCTAGCAAACTCAGCTCTGCATGTAGTCTATTTTTAGCAGAGGGTACACTGCCGCTTGTTTTGCCTAGAAGTCCAGTCCCGCTGATCCCTTGAGACTGATAAGCCCAGGAGACTCCTAGCCTCAGGCGAAAACAGACTAGCTAGGACACTGGTCAGTCTCAGTCGTGATGCATTTACAGCTCTGTCCAGCATTAGTGTGAGCATGGAGCAGATATGTTTCTTGCATGAACAGAAAGAGATTCTCTGTTTTTTGTTGAGAACATCATTTTACAGTTGTTGGGAGTTCCCCCACCTCCCATTGCTATAAAACCCAAACCTTTCAAACCATACACCTAGCAGGCATGGCTAGAAGGCTGCCTATGAGACAGGTTCCAGTACCATGAATGCAAAGTGGTTGCCTAGCACCATGGAGGCTTGTGACATGCAGTACAGCAGAAGTCCTAGTCAAAATGTGGATTGTTGGGAAATTCAATGAAGTTAGCATACATTAAGATTCCCCAACTTTTGTTTGCATGCCATTGGATTCGCCAGATGTCTCAAACCTATATGTGTAAGTTAGAACTTTGTATCTCTCTATAAAATTTTTGAAGATATAAAGCTTTTAAAATTGGAATTGACCATGATTTGCATAATTTTAAACATCACGACTATTCCAAGTCAGGTGCCTAATTTCACTGGTGGGTCAGTCATAATGGCAAGTTTGGTGGTTTTCGGAATAATAGTTTCCGAGAAAAACTCCGGACAAATTTGATCGTAAAGAAGAAAGAAAGAAAAAGAAAGAAAGAATTCTTGGTAAAACAAAATGTCAGGGTTGGCACCCAGACATAATGATCTTTTTCAAGGTTCAAATGGACAAGGAACCTCAGCATTTCCAATTGCCTTCAAGTCTTAAACTTTTGAAAGCATGTCCATAAACTGTGTTACTGTGTTACTGTTTTTAAAACAATTTAATGGAGGAGTCCGACGGCATTGTCACATAAAAGCCATTCATAATTCAAACCGACCCAAATTGTTCTTGTCAGTATTGCAGTCCCCCATCAGTGTGTCGCAAAGCTTTGTAGCAAGCAATTTTATCAGAGCACATATAATTCCCACCCCCATGCAGGAAGGACAAGGCAGAAGACTTTATGTCTTGTTCTTCCTGGGGGAGATCAATCCAGTCTTCTTCTTCTTCTTCTTCTTCTTCTTCTTCTTCTTCTTCTTCTTCTTCTTCTTCTTCTTCTTCTTCTTCTTCTTCTTCTTCTTCTTCTTCTTCTTCTTCTTCTTCTTCTTCTTCTTCTTCTTCTTCTTCTTCTTCTTCATCCAGAAGTGTTCATTTATATTTTCTTTCATCAATTTATGAATTATTATTATTATTATTATTATTATTATTATTATTATTATTATTATTATTATTATTATTATTATTATTATTATTATTATTATTATTATTATTATCATTATTGTTATTATTATTGTTATCATCATCATCATCATTATTATTGTTGTTGTTGCTGCTGCTGCTGTTATTATTATTATTATTATTATTATTATTATTATTATTATTATTATTATTATTATTATTATTATTATTATTATTATTATCATTTATTTATTTATTTATTTACTTACATGGACTTGTTTTATAGACATTTGCCGTGCGAACCAAGTCGAATCACTGTCAATTTACAGAATTACCACCGTAGTCCTTGAATGAGGAATTACGGCAGATAACAAAGGCCAACTTGCCACAATTTATCAGTCTTTATTCTCCTTCTCAACGGAAATCTTTCTATTGGTTGCATTTGTAAGCGTATGTCCTTTGTTTTCTGAGGGACTCGTTTTGTCACTATTTTCTGAAATACCGTCCGCTCTATTAACTATCTCATACCTCCAAAGCTTTGTGACTTGCTAGATCATACATAGTATGCGGCGGCCATTTTGTTATTCAATGTTACATCCCCGGTCCATGAGAAAACACAAATTTCTTTCTTGCGTCATAATTTCTTTCCTTGTTTCATTCTAATTTCCTTCTTACCTTATTCCCTCCATTCGTCCAGCTTCTTTTTCAGAGATAAAAGGTTCAGAATCTTGAAACTTAAAGTCAGTGCAACCTGTGGATAAAATTTGAAAATGGGAATGTTAATCCAATTTAAATACAGGTTTCATAAAGGTGAAAGGACGTAGCAGTATAATCTTGGCATGGTGACATGAAGAAAAATAGTAAAGTAAATAATTATGAATAATTAAAACCTTATTATATGCAAAGCGGTGTATCATTGAATTGAAAGAATGGAACTTACCGAGTGCATTGGCTGAGAATTTTATGCCATTCACTGAATATTGAAGTAGGAAGAAGAAAAAAATACTAATAAAAGCACAGATCGCGTAAGTGTTGAGCACTTATAAAAAAATTTATCGTATATCACTGACGAGAGACATTTTGCATATATTTGTAGCAAGTGTATCAAACTGAGGTTAAAGTATCTGTCAAATTTCTTCATTTTCATCCAGATATTTTTCGTTATAGTGGACCTTTAGCAACAGTGCGAGCTGATATACGGTTTAAATGGCATCACATAAACCTGATACTATTGTGAGATTCTGACTATTATTGAAGGTTATTGGATGATGGAAAAGAAAGCCCCTAATTATAACACTTGACTTGTATTTACTTGTACATTTTTGTTAACAGCTTGTCATTGAAAATCTCAGAAGACCATGTATATGGCGTATGCATATGACAGGTGCCAAGAACAGGTGGAAATGCAACAAATAAAGGAAATTTCGTCTCAAAAACTGCACTTTTTCTAAGGAAGCTACAAAATAAAGGATACGATTCCTATCAGCTGCAGAACACAATCGAAAATGTTTACGGCAACATATTGTCACGTCAAGAAAATACAACAGTACAGAAAAAGCTGCAGTAGGAGAACTGCATCGACAATTAAGACTGAAAACCTACTGGTCAGAGTGGACACTTTTCGGACTTGTGCAATATTTTCATGTGTGCTTCTGTGACGTATCATCGGCGTGGGAGCATTGGGCCTGTAAAATACACCAACCCAGCCAAGATTCAAGTCCAGCCTGTTGCAAGCCGGGATTCGTGTATTTCACAGCTTGCTTTGGTGATTGTTTCCAATTCCGTAAAAAGGATAACTAAAACTAGGAAAGATGATTTGCTGCATAGCAAATCAGTGTGTGTGTCTTCAAAGCATATTGGTATGATAATGTACAACTATTCCATAACACAGGAGTAGAAGTTTGAATGGTATCTCTATCTATTATAGCTTTGAAGTTATTCAAGATTTAAAATTTCTAATGGTGCTATTTAGCATAATTTAAATTAAAAACAACTTTTATTTTAAATTCATTAGGTGTGCAATGGTCAACAACCCCCTAGTAGAAGTTGGGATGACATCTCTATCTATTATAGTGTTGAAGATATTCAAGATTGAAAATTTCGAATACTGCTAATTAGCATAATTTAAATTGCTACAACTTTTATTTTTGATTCATTAGGTGCGCAATGGTCAACAACCCCCTAGTAGAAGTTGGAATGACATCTTTATCTGTTATAGTGTTGAAGATATTCAAGATTGAAAATTTCGAATACTGCTAATTAGCATAATTTTAATTGCTAGAACTTTCATTTGAGATTCATTGGATGTGCAATGGTCAACTACCCCCTCGTAGACGTTGAAATGACATCTCTCGCAAGGGCAGGAAAATCGAAGTAGAGTTCGAATTTGGTGGCGCCACCTAGCATCTTGTAACATACTGGCCGCCAGTACAGGTGAACATTTTGAGAATGCTGCTTTTCGATGAGTTTTGCATGAATCATCAAGAAGCTTAGCAGGAATCTGGAAAAGAAGAAGAAGAAGAAGAAGAAGAAGAAGAAGAAGAAGAAGAAGAAGAAGAAGAAGAAGAAGAAGAAGAAGAAGAAGAAGAAGAAGAAGAAGAAGAAGTTTTGTTGTTTTTGTATTTAGCATTCTTTGTGCTTTCTCAGGCACTGGATAGCTGATCATCAAGTTCAGGTAATTTAGTCATGTTTGGAATACGTCAGCAGATATTGTGACCAGTGCATTGACTTATGGGAAAAAGTCGGGTCCCGGACCCGCAAATAAACTATGTTTAATACCCGGGACCCGTAACGGGTACCCACAGAAAAAAATGCTTGCTTTTGTTCAGGTACTGTATAGGAATTCCACCATTCGACATGTTACCTATTCCTGAAAGAAAAAAGGAGAAGAACAAAAAAAAAAAAAAAAAAAAAAACAAAACAAAACAAAAAAAAAAAAAAAAAACAAAAAACAAAAAAAAAAAAAACAAAAAACAAAAACAAAGAACATTGCATGTACTTATGCGTTCCTTGTAGTTGGTCGAGTACTATAAAAGTTCATGTGGCGTTAAATTTTCTTCTTTGCACAAAATACCCGTCGGTAGGGATAATGCAATTTTTACCTGTACTTCTAGCTCTTGATTTTTTTTTATTTAGATTCGGGAAAACTAGCATTTCTGCTGATTCTGCACCCAGAGAACTGCGCTTTTTGTTAGTATGTTCAACATGCTGAGAACACGCGCTTGCAGGGCACGCTATTTCATTCCCAATTTGCAACTTGCAAGTCCATCTTTTTTTCAAAATGTTTCCACACAATGCTCGGTGCACGCTTCGCTTTCGGCTTGCAGCCATGCTGACATATGGCGGTCAAACTAGCGCGATCCACGATCCAGTATTTAAGGGACGAAAAAAAGTGAAAAACAGATTTTTCACCAATCAATTAAAATAAACTCGTGTTGGAAACGGCAACATAACAAACTGACACGCGCTAAAAGTAGGAACGAAGATCGGCAGTGAAAATTGTAGAAATACACAAAGATCTGTAATTTGTTTTTTTTTTTATATCGAATGTATTCGGGTATTAGAAATTGGATTCAGGACCCGACTTTTTGGCATTTTGACAGGGGGGGGGGGTCCCGGGTACCCGGATGCCGAGTAAATGCACAAAAATTGCACCTGTGACAAGATGCCTTTCTTACACAAGACGCCTTCACACACATACCTGGACTTGTCACATACAAAATCGTATCAGTCAGTTGGGGGGGGGGGGGCATTTATTTAATCTAATGCGTAACATACAATCATTATCAGACAAAAGTGAGTAACTAATTTGATATGACTGACTCAGCTGCTAGATGTGCTACATATTTTTGTGCGCGTGTTGTGTATCATACACGATATCTACCTCGTCAAAACAACTGAATTATCTGCCTTCATATTTCAAATTTTATTGGGCCTGAAATTGACAAAATTAAACATTTCTGCTTGTAACTGAAGTAAATAAGATATTTTTTCAGATTTTGGGTTCTTTTCTGTTTATTCATGACATATTTAATGCTGCATCAGTACTTCCCGTGCATCATTGAAATATACTTCAGGAAAATGATCACATGGTGCAGGTCAAGAATTTGTCTTGCCTATGTGAGTTTCACACGTGTGCGTGACTCGAATTTGCATCAGATGCATAATCTGTGACACATATATATATATATTTCTATGATTGAGGTCGGATCACTCAAATCACATTTCTTACTCATCACTCAAAGAAAGAGTGAGACCAAACACCTATAACGTCTTCCTGCGTATCAGGTAATTCTATTTTTACATAGTTGCGCTCCTCCTCTTCTGCTCTTCTTAGTATGATTTCATCTAATCAAGACTAAGCAGCCTGAAAGCCAGTCTGTGGCCAACAAACTCAAGAATCTCTCCCACATATAAAACCGAGATTGAACTGCGGCAGAGCAATTTTGGATCGTGTTACACAAGGAGCGGAAAGCTCCGACTAGTATCAGGTGCCAGAAGATTGAGTCGTTTGGGGGCAGGCAATGTCATCAATTTTGCTTGCGCTGTACTTTTAATTACTTCTGTGAAAGGAAGTTCCAACTGTGATAATTGAACAGCTATGAATTTATTTGATACTGAAGAGCCTATCAAGGAAAGATGTTGGTACAGATTGGATTGGTCTTACTTTCTTAGAAATATAGTCTTCACGGTGCAGAACTAATCTACATGCAAGTAACATGCATATAATTCAGTTTATGATGTATAGGCATACCATTTTCATAATGATATACATTGCAACCCTCTCCCAGTAGGTTACTAAGTAACATTTTAGTATACGGGGCGTGGTCCTTTTAAAAAGCTGAGGGCTATCTTCACATGAAGCTATTTGGAACAAAACCCGACAATGTAATAAAAGGTCCAAAACCTTCAGCTTTCGAATTCAAATGCAGTGTTTTTTCTGTACATTTTAGTTCTTACTTGTTCTTATTTCTTTCTTTTCTATTTTAACACGTGTTTTAGTACTTCTTATCTTTTTTTAAAATTTTATTCATTTTTTTGTTTTTAAATAAAAATCTTTCATTTGGGACAGTCTTGTTGTCAGAAATATAAGAATTATGCAAATGTGGACCCGAAACTGATCTGAACAAAGAGGGCACTGCGGTTCGAAAAGGTCTGATTTCATGATAAGGGACCAAATTGCGACACAAAACTTAGAGGTCAGATATCAAAGAACACATTTTCAACGTAATAAAGTATCCAATTTAAAATGACTCTTTTCTTCCTTTCAATAAAAAAGGCACTTCTTCAATTTTTTGCTAACTGAGTAGGCCTACTGCACAAAATGGGTTGACATATTGACAAAACAAGGCAATAAATGATATGAAGGTCAAACAAAAACAATTGAACTTTACTTGATCAGTTCAACATTTTTCTTTCATTCGTGGCCTGCGGGGCAAATCACGGTCGTCAGCGTACTTTCAAACAGAAAGTGTGTCGTGCGAACATGGGCCTTAAACAGATTTGACATATTCAAAACATTGATGAAATTGAAACAAAAAATCCAAGAGACAGAATTGAATTTTCAAAAATAAGATGGAAGTTAATTCTGTTCTTTGTACCATTATCACCCCAAATAAGTTTACAACTCTTTGTTGGAAACGTATTGACCGGTAGGTTCTTACGCAGAGAATATGTATCAAAGAGGATGGCTTTTTCTCTTGCTCCTTCCTTTCTTTCTTTCTCTTGCTCATTCCTTTCATTTTTTCCATTACTTTTTTTTTTATCTTTTATCTTTTGTCGCTTATGAGGCTGTCGCTCGACACCCCGGCCACCCCCTTGGCTTCGGGCCTATTTAGTAGCGCAGCTAATGGAAATGTTTGCTGGCGATTGAGTCGAGCTACATTCTCACCAAATATGAAGAGATCACAGTATGCAATTTGACAGAAAAAGTCTAAAATTATAAAACGTATAAAAATCAGTTAAACACACACACACACACACACACACACACACACACACACACACACAAAGGAAGAATAAGGAAAGCAAGTCACAGCGCCCTCTGTTGAACAAGTCAAGGTCTATGGCACCCAAAATGTTCCTATGGAATTTCGAAGCAGTTGGCCAAGTGGCTAATTAATTACATAATTGACATGATTTATTGAGGAAAACTTAACAGATCTTTCTGAGCTTTGCCTAAACATTAACAAACAAATCATAAAAAATGCCAAATACAATGGAGCGAGACCATTTTAACAAAGATAACAGAGCCCAACCCAAGGTACATTCCCCACGAAGTTTGCAGAATGTGCGACCAGCGAATCTTGAGAAAAAGTAACGCATGTGAAATAGTGACTGATTTTTGACAGATGGATGATACATGACAGATGACCATACATCAATGAAATCAACTGACTGACAAGACATGCGAGTTAAAAGCCAATATTTTCTTCAGAGAAATTTGATATGACTATCCAATACATTGAATAACAAATTACGATTGTCATGTTGAAACTTTAAAAAAGGTTCCCGTATTGATGAATTTATTTGATTACTGCAGATTCACAATCGTGCCAATGTTTGTCTGTATCAGGGCTTTAATTCTGTCGAAAAGCAAATGATTTCTTTAATTAAACGTTGCTTCAGCGATTCCCCTTGTTTGTTTGAAATCCTCATCGTGCTGGAGGACATTTTTTTGCAAACCAGTCGCGTTTACATACAGAATCAGTTCGATTTACCAGTTGTTTGAAAAAAAAATGCTTGAGCTTGTGACTGAAATTGATTTTCATATTCTTCCTTGCAAATACTTAAATTATTTTTGGAATAAAAATGACTCATACGATATTTTGCCTTATCGTTGTTTCAACAATTCAGTCTCCTTCCTGATAATTAGTCCACAGTTTTGGTTCAGCACTCATGCTGGATTGTAATAGACCCACGCCAAAGCAAGATTTGACATGGCTTCAAAAATGCACTGCAATGCTCTCTGGTGGTATAAAATACAGTTAATGAAATATGAGTATATTGAATTCATTTCAAGTTTACCCTATATAGCGCCCTCTATGGACCATAAACTTTCCTCTCGTTGGTGATCTGCTATTAAACTCTGCACCATACTGGTGTACACAATGTGATCATAAAATTTACAAGATCTTGAGCACTAACTATACAACTTATGTACAGATAAACGAATATAACATATAAAATCGACAAGGTAAACAAGACTTTTACCTGACGGTCAAATAATCAACTATCTAATTAAAGGTTGAATATAGGTACATGTATTATCATTTATAATTAAATCCGGTTGTGTCCAGGTAACAAATTTAACTGACGTCAAAGGAGTAATGTGTAAAAGGGGGGGGGGGGGGGGAATCCATTTTAAACATGTTTCAACAAATGTCCAAGTAACCTGAGGCCTAACAAAATTTATGTCTGGTTCCGGTAACCCAACCGACCCTGCTGGAAAGAGGGGCTCCAAGGGGTATTTGCGTGATACGTCATCATCTGTATTTATTTCTCGTGAACTGTGAAGTCAAAGATTATTTTAGCCTGATTCGTGATTATCTGATTATAAGTATTCGCGTGATTCGTTATTCTATATTTATTTTTTCGTGCACTCACTGTGAAATCAAAGATTATTTAACATGATTCGTGATTATAAGTATTTATTCACGCAATTGTAATTTTTATGATTTGGATTTAGCCGTGAAAGTACATTTAAATTTTCTGTGAATGGTGATCACAACACCCACCCACCCCCACCCCCCGCCTAAGTAAAGTTTATGACACATGCCCGCTCGGTTGTGTCTGAAGCAGTTATCATCGTTGGTTACAAATCAAAATGCAATACGAAACACTGGCACCGGCAAATCATGGAAGTTGGTGAGTGCCATTTTGAACATGAAGCAATGCATTGTTGAACAGTCGCACAAAAGCACATTTGATTTGGATATCAAATGAATCGCGGCCACGTGTTTTCAGCACTGTTCGAATGTACATGGGTGAAAATTAACAGGGTAGGCTGAACATAATCAAACGTAACCAAGTTTGCACATGATGGTATTCGATCTCAAAATGGTTGGCACGTGGACTTACAATGTTTGTTGACGATGGTTGTTTATTTATTGTCCGGCTTGCGAGTATTTTCCTGGCTAGGATAGGTAGATAGTAAGGGGCCCAATAAATAATATACACCATAAAACCTCATATATCATATCATTATTGATGCTCTGAAATGTTTGCAAAATATATACTTTTGGTTTCATATATTATAAACCCCACAAGATCATCACATTACTATCCTCATTTACAAACGATTTATGGTAGAATCCACAATTTTCAAAATGGCAGCCAAGTCCATGTGGGTAAGTCCCGATTGGATATTTTGAAGAAGTAGTATCCAACTAGGGAAGATGATTTGCTGCATGGCAAATCAGTGTGTGTGTCTTCAAAGCATATTGGTATGGCAATGTACAACTATTCCATAACACACGAGTAGAAGTTGGAATGGCATCTCTATCTATTATAGCTTTGAAGTTATTCAAGATTTAAAATTTCTATTGGTGCTATTTAGCATCATTTAAATTGCTACAACCTTTATTTTTAATTCATTAGGTGTGCAGTTGTCAGCAACCCCCCAGAAGAAAATTGGAATGACATCTCTATCTATTATAGTTTTGAAGATATTCAAAAGTGACAATTTTGAATACTCCTAATTAGCATAATTTAAATCGCTACAACTTTTGTTTTAGATTCATTACATGCGCAGTGTTCAACAACCCCCTAGTAGAAGTTGAAATGACATCTCTATCTATAACAGTTTTGAAGATATTCAAGTTTTAAAATTTCAAAACCTGCTAATTAGCATAATTTGAATTGCTACAACTTTTGTTTTAAGTTCATTAGATGCGCAATGGTCAATACCCCCCTAGTAGAAGTTAAAATGACATCTCTATCTATAATAGTTTTGAAGATATTCAAGTTTTAAAATTCCCAATGCTCCTAATTAGCATAATTTAAATTGCTACAACTTTTGTTTTACATTCAATAGATGTGCAATGGTCAATAACCCCCTAGTAGAAGTTGGAATGACATCTCTATCTATTATACTTTTGAAGATATTCAAGATTTAAAATTTCAAATGCCCCTAATTTGTATAATTTTAAACATCTTCATTCCTCTGTATAAAATGGTCAAACTTCTTGTATGGACGTACAATCATGCCAAGTTTGGAGTTTCTATGTATAATAGTGTCTGAGAAAAGTGTCGGACAAATTTGCTGGTAAAGAAGAAAGAAAGAAAGAAAGAAAGAAAGAAAGAAAGAATTCGAGGAAAAGCAGAAAAGTGTGTGTTGACACTCACACTTTAAATATATGCGTGATTAGTGTTCAGGGAAGGTTTATATTTGTCGAATGAATGTAATGTAAAATATATAATGGAACTTTTCCAGTGTGAGCATTACCTAAAGACGTAAATACAATGCCTTGAAGTTACCAGTTGTGGGTGGCGGTGGGCCCCATTATAGGAATATTGTATCACTGGAGTTGCCCCCCAGCCTATGTCAGGGCACCTGCTGGGTCAAAGATGGAGCTTAGTGGAGAAGGTTGCACTGATAGTGGACACGGATTCCAAACTACCAGCGGGTATTTATGTAACTGGTAACTCACAATAACGTGCTAAGTCTTGGAATTCCCGTATGAGCTGTTCTACTGTTTGCTTATTTTCCTTCCCTCATTTGACTTGTTACCCATATAAATTTACATTCATCACAATTCATATTATAGTATTCACATTCTACCACAATGTGTATTTCTTCCTGTATTTTACTTCCTTAGCACATTTTACATTCTCTCGTTTCCACGTTCAGGTGGTTGTATCTTCCTTTTTTGCAATCAATTTTGCGCCGAGATCATCATTTTTGTGAATTCTTTTTTCTAATCAAAATGGGATACATATCCAAGTATTCTTCATCGCTAAAGCTCTTTATTGTTTCCACAATCTGTACACATCTGTCATTTTGTAGGCATGGATCTTGTGTTCCCAAACGTTAAAAAATTCGTCTCCCATTTTTATTATCTCCAACAATTGAGTTGTCTACATGGAGAAATTCTTTTAAAACCTCGATGCTTCAATAAAACTTAAAGACTATAAATCATGAGTATATCCCTTGTTGTGTCAGTGATACTCTCATTACAAGCAACATAATAGAGGGGATTTTCGGAAGATTTAACCAGTCTAATCTAGTATTTCTTCTGATACTTCTGATTATATCACAGCACAGAGGTATTGGAGTCTTATTACATCTGAAATTAAAAAGCTCATACGATTTGGTGTCTCCCATGGGTGTTTGCAAGTTTGTGAAGAACTTTGCCTCATTAAATGGGCAGACCATACAAAACCTAGGTTGTCGACTTGGTAAGGTAAAAACTGCAGTGTTGTGATTTTGTGGCGTGTTTTCAATGACTTCAAATGACAAAATAATGGGAAACTCTTTCAAACAATGCTTGGAGTCTTTGAGGGAATTAACGTACTGTAGCAGTGTCAAGTCACTGAAACTGAGATATATTCAAGACAGTTCTTAAGCGATGACGTCTACACAGTCCATACAAAGGAACAATGGTTTCTCTGGGGGCATTGTGCTTCCAGATAACGACTTGAGAAAGCAAAAAGCCTAAGAAAAGTCATTCGCTAAGTTTTCGAACATGCACGATGCAAAACATGTTTAGAAAATTTGATTTGTTTGTCAGGAGAAGTGTTATTTCTGGATGATGAAGTAACATAACTAACAAGTGCCCTCATCATGGCTGAGCGATAGTTGTTTCCCAGCAACTGAGGGCACCAGAGCAGGTCTGCAGTTAATATAGTAAAATATGAATAGGTCCTTTAAGCACTGGCATAATAATATATCCTCGGTTCACAAATACGCATACGCCCTTGTAAGTGTAAACGCACGTGCACACGCATGTTCATAGTTGGACAAGTGAGGTAAAAAGCAAAATACGTTGAGTCACATCTATAATTCTTTTGAAACGCGCTGCGCATAGATAGGGTTGCGCAGCTTCATTCTAATCATGCTCTTATGATTACATATTGGTATCTATCAATACAGAAAATTTACTCTACGAAAATCACCTGTGCAAATCCCAGAAAAATCTAAAAGTAATAATTCTAAGTGTATCCTGAGTAGGCCTCTAAAAGTATCAAAGATTGTTGTATAATCATTCGCATTCAATTCTATTAAAGCTTTGCACCTCTTAGAAGCCACCTTGGTACTGTTACAGGCGCTGGCTTTCAGCTAAAACAGAGGAAAACTAGCACTCAGTCAAACACTCATGCATGTTTTCAATCTTAAAGACCATAAAGGAAATGGTTGCAGAAATTCCTTGAACTTTTCACTGAGAACGGACTCAATTACAAAACACTTATAATTGGCAAGCCTCGTTAGCTATTCATTACCCGATCTGTAAATTTTTCTATGAAATAAACACAATATTTTAAGGAAGAATCTGTATTTATTGCTGGGTTTTAAGTCTTCATTTGACCTTGTAACAACATAGCAATAACTCAATAGATACGTGAACCGAAAAAAGGCTTACTGCGGTAACTTATCAGAATTGCATTTTACTGTCCCGTCACTTGCGTAACATGTCCAACTACGTTTACTTTAAGAAGGAAGTTAGTCCATTATTTATGAATTCTGATCATGAAAAATGTGCCTTTTCATAATGGTTAGATCAGGTTTAGTGTGATGCATCCTTATCTGTCCTTGGTGCGATATAAATACTGCGAACCTGCGTTTCATTGTCTTAACCTGAAAAGTGAAAACCGGTCCTTTGCGATTTCAACTTTAGGAGGGACTCTGTATAAACTATTGTGTATGTTGTGTGATCAGCCCATCACAAAATGGCCAATTTTATATTTCATGTTCTCGAATAGCATTATGAAAGAACGAGAAGGTTTTGGCAGTGCAAAACACAAACGATTGTCCTTTGAGGCAGTGTCAAATTGGAAACATGAGCATATCAAATTGACTGAACAACAAAACAATAATTATAGCAATGAAGCTTTACTGCTGGTGTCACCCAGTTTCAAGTTTTTTGCAAGTCAAAGGGTTACTGATCCAGTCTGAAAAATCTTGGAATCTCTACAGATGCCGAAGCCCACTTGTACGGACTTAACTATATGATTTGTATCTCTTCAGACTTTGATTTTTTAGGGCTGATAATCAACGAAAAATTAAATTGGAATGCCCATATAAATAAAATTGCTAATAAAACTTCTCGCATCATAGGAATACTTAAAAGGCTACATCATCTGCTTCCTAAAAATAAACTACTTTTAATTTACAATTCTCTGTTTCTACCACATATTAATTACTCTATGTTGGCTTGGGGTTATTCCTATGATCGCATATTTAAACTTCAGAAGTCAGCTATTCGTTTAATATGTTCTACACATTATTATGCACATACTGAGCCCTTATTTAAGGACTTAAAGGTTTTTAAAATGCCTGACTTGTTTAAACTTAAAGCTTTAAAATTTTACTATAGATATACTAAAAACGAATTACCTGGCTACTTTAAAAACATGTTCTCAGCCTTACCTGTTACTCACCCATATTCCACGAGATATCGCAACACTCCTCACTATGCCACCCCCAACATGTATCCACCGAAAAGTGCATACGGCACTATATCCCCAAATTACTCTCTGATACACCCTTACACATAACAGGAAAAATTCACACACACTCCTTCTCTGGATTTTCTAGGTATGTTAAAACATATTATATAAACCAATATTCTGAAACTTGCTCCATTGTTGATTGCTTCGTCTGCAATAACACTTCATAATCATTTCTGAAATCTTGTATATTAAGATATATACGGAGTTTTTTGTCTTTAATTTTCTTTGTAATGGACCGGACCTCTGTTGAAACTAGGTGTAACATATAAGGCAACTTTTCCTAGGTGGCCCTTGCGGAAGCGGATGTTTATCATCCTTAGCAGGGTCATCCTGACTACAGTTTTTGTATGGTAATTCCATTCTCACTATTATCCATCTTGTTTTTGTCGTGTATGTTTTTGTACAATTACCAAAATGTATACAATGTATTCACTTCTATGTCGAATAAAATGAATCTGAATCTGAATCTGAATCTGAATCTGCAAGTGTGTTGCCAAAGCCAGAGGCGAGGGAAATGCACGTCTGTGCGGTGACTAGGACTTACGACGTGGGTGCTTTTATATATATATATATATATATATATATATATATATATATATATATATATATATATATATATATATATATATATATATATATATATATATATATATATATATATATATATAAATACACACACACACACACACACACACATATATATATATAGTTTGTTTTGTAAAGAAAAACACTTTTTCCATTGCTGCTCACAAAAAAAAAAAACTTTTGTTCATCAAAACGGGCGAGGGGGAGCAAAACGCATACCTGCTTTTGGGGTGTACGAATTTTATTGACAACAGCCAAAGTAATCAGGTCACCCAGAAAAAAGAAGCCAGAACAAAATGGTGTCAGTATAGGATTACACAACAACAGCGTGCAATTTACCGTAAAATCGAATCTCATGCATACGATGACAGTACGACTTGCATCAAATATATTGATCGACGCGTTTAGGAACGTCATGATATTGCAATTGAAAATTGCATCCGAAAGCATGCGGGAACTGGGACAGCTGATACCTGGATTATTAATAGTAATAGTAATGATGCTGATTATTTCATTTGGCAGAATTATTTGTTTATGAAACCAAAGGGACCAATGTGCGCCATGGTAATTTCTGTATTTAAATGGGAACGTGAAGTTTTGCGAAGCAGTTGGTCTTAAAGAAAACTCTACCAATAATCAAAATAAAAAAGGAATATCACATCAAAACACTACCCCTTTTTAGTGTTTATTGAACAATTCTACATATGTATTTTTACTTTTCATCAATGTATAGTTCAAAAGTGCCAAAAGTAGATTGATGCGGTATATTTACCCATTCAAAAATAGATAGTTCAAAAATTGTACCAAAACTGACTTGACCCCATTGTATCGGGAGTCTATAATTGCTCTTTGTCATCTTATTGCATCGCAGTCAGACATGATATGTAATGATACATGTAATGGACCAGGATGTCGGAATGGATATGTTTTTTCGAAGAAAATAATTAATAAAAGTTTCTTTGGGAAAAAACGTGTGCGCTTGCGTGCAATGGTATATAACAATGTCTACAATTGTAGGACGACGAAGAAATATGTAACAAATCCATGCCCACGGTATGGCAAAGTTGTAAATACGCAGTTCAGTTCAGCAATCCAGTGCTAACGATGAGGCCGGCCACAATGCCCTTCATTTATACGCATGTAAATGACGCAAGTTCATCCAAAATGAAGACCCCCCCCCCCCCAAAAAAACCGACTACTACAATGTGTTTGAACTCATGCGAATACTAAAACGGAGGTTTTTAGAGCACTTTAAGCAAGATGACGCGGAACTGCAATCACTCAGAGTCTTATAACAATGACAAGTCTAAACTCAAGTACGAACAATTCATGCGCGGCTCCAAGTCTCCAGATTGTCACAGACTTGGAGCTGCGTGTGAATTTTCTGATAGATCTCTTGCTACAGCAGTAGATGGCCAAAGCTTGACTCGATGAGTCACTTGAAAAACAAGTGCCACTTTACTTTACCATGCAAACAGAATTCGATTCTGATATAGTTGCATTGGTTTTTATTTCAGTTCAAGATTACGATTTGAGTGGAGTTAGGACTAAACGTTAACATTCAGTGCAGCTCACTGAGCCTCCATGCAGTAAGACTAATCATCACCATCATTATTTCACACTTTATCGTTTACAGCCAACATGTAAAGGGCCACAATTTGTGACCTTTTAAACTCGAAGCAACAGGTCAAGCATGCTAAGAAAAGATATTTTGTGTCCTCCCAAAAAGATAAATAAATAAATAAACAAAAAAAAAAAATGACATATGATGATGATGATGAAGATGATGATGATGATGATGATGATGATGATGATGATGATGAGGAGGAGGAGGAGGAGGAGGAGGAGGAGGAGGACGACGACGACGACGACAACGACAATAAAATGGCAAATCATAAACCAGTGTGACCTTGTCACCACAGTCTAGCACTTTCAGAGAATAAAACAGACTTAAAATGTTAATACCGAACAGGCTCTTTTGCTTGATTCTCTGAGGTCATCCAGCAACATATACTGCTGGCACATACCCTGTCGTGGGGGAAGAAATGAGGCTTTATACCCTTTCCTTGTATGACCCATCTGACTGAGATAAGCCTTGAGAAATCAGACACATCAGCTTTTGTGGTTCATGTGTATCCATTGTCATGGACAGGGCTGTGATGGAAAAAACCTTTTAATCTGGTCATGAGGAGACCGGATATCTGTGACTTGGCGATGAAAAAAGGATTCGGTGAAATGGACACTTCCTGACCATCCTACAAACTGGTACAGATAGGTTGAGAATATGAATATTGCCTCGTCGAGCCCCCGAAAGCACCATGATGAGAAAAACACAGGTGTTAGGTCAATTCTCAGTGCACTCATGTCCTTTGACACAAAAGTCGGGGGTTGTAGGCCTTAAAGCACTATAAACATGCTCCAAAGTGGAAATATGTTTTGTCTCACTGGTTAGGCTACAAGACACCACAGTGCCTAGCTGGAACCCTCTTTGATGCATTTCATGTCAAGCGAGGATGTAAAGCGTATCTGTAATTTGCTATTTTCCTGACTTCTCTTGGCTATTGGTATGTGGAAGTACGCATCTTTCAAGTCCACCGCGATCACTGTCCCCCGGACAAACCATGGCCGCTATGGAAGTCGGGGTCTCGATCTTGAACTTCTCTTTGCGGTGATTGGTGTTGAGTGTGGGGAGATTTATCACAGGCCTCCAACCCCCATCTTTCTGAACAAGAAATAGACGGCTGTAGAAGCCCGGTGCCATGCCCATGGTTTTTGAAACTTCTCTATCACCTCTTTTTGCAGTATGGGAACCTGCTGCCACTTCCAGATCATCTACGGATCCTCTCCCTCACAAGACAGGGAAATGAATGAGTGAGGTTGACAACAGAGGCAGATTGAACTCTGTAAAAGAAAGACAGGAGCATAACCTGCACTTACCAGACTTCAACTACAGATCTGGAAAATTTAACTTTTCAAATTTATTGATAATACTTACCTCTAGTACACTAATGGGTGCTTATCCTCTTAGGTCGTGCCTCTCCAAAGATCAATACCACCAGAATATTCTCAGACTGTGCTAGTGACGGTCTGGGGCCACCGCAACGCCATCTATACCAGCTGACCTCCGGCCTTAACCTAATACATCGGTTATTCTTTTGGCGGACTAACCCTAAAAATGATCTGATGTGGGGAAGCTGGGTGGGCTTCAAGGTGTTCCAGAGGTAAGCATTATTAATAAGTATGAAAACTAGTTAAATTAAGTTAAATTTTCCAGATTTACGGCATAATACATTATATCTAGAACACTAACAGATACAGATACCAACAGAACGGAGGTAGGTGATCATTCTGCCCTGCAGAGCATAAGTAGTTCCATAAAAAGAAAGCTGAACAGTAACCTATCTCTACAAACAAGACACCTTGAAGGATTATAATACCTCCCACAAGATCAAGTACAGTTAAAAGCCAAATTTCAGGCTGTGAGCATTTTGACTAGCTGTGCCACACTGTGAGTATGATCTAAATTGGAGTGGTGTGAACAATGAGGGAGTGAGTGTATCAGTCATGGCAAGAAAATCCTCTTCAATACAAAACAAATCCCTCAAGAATTAATCAGAAAAACTCGAATGGGAGCGCCATCAACAGGCCACCATAATTTCCTTGCAGAACACCTGCTTCAGAGCATCCCAAGATGATGCTATGGCCCTAACTTCATGAGCACTGACCCTATGCACCTTTGGCAGTTCAGGAACTTTCTATGCGGCTATATAAGCAGCTTTAATAGCCTTAGAAATCCACCTTGAAACTGTGTTGGCATGGATCTTATCCTTCTTACCTTTCAAAAGAAGGAAGAACGGTTACCCATCTTTCCTGATAGATTTTTGCCTGCCCAAGTAAAACTATAAAGAGCAAACAGGACAAAAGAGCCTATCTGGATCATTGCAATCCCTATTAATGGAGAGGGCCTTGATGAAGAAACCCTAAAAAGCCTTAAGTATCTTGTCAGAAGCCTGATTCTTTGCCATGAGGACTGGATTACATTTAAGTAAACCTTAGAGCTATCCTGAGACCACTTATTCTTCGATGGTCCAGGGCATGTATTTCTCCTCTTCTAGCTCCTGATGCTAGGATAAGGACAAAAACAGTGTTGTACATCAACATGTTCAGGGGAATTGTATCTATATATCTCCTCTCAAAGGGGTAGGATCGAAGCCCTGACAGCACAATAGATAAATCCCATTGTGGAAAGATATTATTGTGATCTGGCCAATCTACATAAAAACTCTTTATGAGTCTAAAAAGGACTGTACTCAAACCAACTTTGCGTCCTTTTAAGTCAAGAATAGACAGGAGAACGATAACCAGCTACCATGCACACCTCTTGGCCAAGATAAAAAAGTTGGTTTAAGAACTCTGCATGTCATTTAGTGTGGCATTCCAGGGATTAATCTTAGGATCCCAGGCCTGACACCACTTAGTAAATAGGACTGCTTGGCATCATACACGTTGAGAGAAGTGGCCCAAAGTTTCCCTCTCATGACTGGTGGTGCCACTTTTTGTAAAAGGCTGGAAGTAAGAAAGCTTTTCATGACAGCCACCATGCATGAAGATGAAGAACTGTTGGATTTGAGTGGAACACTGACATTGCCAGTTGGCATAGGAGGGTATTCAAGTCTGCAAGAGCCCTTAGTAGTTCCACTGCCCAAGGCCTCCAAGGCCACCAACGAGCTACCAGTCGAAATGCTGAGACATGAATGAGATTGATTGGCTACCAGCATGCCTCGGTTCCAAGCTAAGCCTTAGGCTGTGACGTCACCAAAATACACAAAATCCAACATGGCGGCCATGATATTAACTGGTATCACATACAAATAAGAAATTTGTAAAAAGTGGTACAAAAGATGTGTTATGGTCTCTTACCTTTATATGTCCTCTTTCCACAGATTTAAATCCACATTATGGTATTATTCCAGTCTAATAATAGGGCCATGGTAGTCCAATATGTCCATTTCATTTCTGATCTGTCAGCCATTGCTGACCCAAATATCCAGAAGTCGTGTACATGTAATTTGATCAAATTTTGTACAAGCAATGTGATGACAAAAGATTTTGCCATCTACTGCAAAATACTTTCCTGATGCAAGCAGTAAGATGTAGGTCCAAATTAGAAAGAAATAATCTTCTGACCTGACTTTGAATTTCAACCTCTAAAATCCGCTATTTTGCAAAAAAATCCACTTTTTCTACAAAGCTCCACTTTTGTAACATGGGGTCTATTCCCGGCAATTTGCACCAAGAATGCACTGCCAAAGCATACAGATCCATAATCCAATGGGGGTGGTGGGATAGTGACAACCTTGTGTCCACCTTTCAGCCAAAAAGGAAGGAACCCCAAAATGACATATTTAGGGGGTAGGGCCCTTTGAATTTTGATCAAATTTGTACAATTTGCCCTAGAATGCTCAAATATATTTTTTTCACAACTTAAAATATCAGTAAGTATGAAACTTAGCCTAATCTATGTTATTACAGAAAAGGTTTTATTTTATCAGTAGTTCTAAACCCCCATTACTTCTGATAAAATGGACTGTTCTGTTATTCAAATTGGACCACTTGTATCTTGAAAATTTAACCCAATCCAGCCCAAATTTATACCCTCTTGAAAAGCATGAACACTTGTTGGTCAAGTTACAGCGTGAAAGGGTCATGGATCTGTTTTAAATTAAAATGCCAGAGCAGTATCTGGTTGGTGGGTGTTCCAAACAGGCATCTCTTGTGTCTTCAGTGGGGTATCGGGTGACAGGATGCTCGTAAAATGACCATTAATCGTAACCCAATAAATGCACTGACTGTTATATACACTAAAACCTCTCTAACCGAACACCTCCATATACTGAACACCTCTCTATACTGAACACCATTTCTTGGTCCCGAATGTATACTTCCAATGTTAGCAAACTTCCCTATGCTGAACACCTCCCCTTACGGAACACTTTTTTCAGGTCCCAAGGGTGTTCGGTATAGGAAGGTTTTACTGTAAGTGGTAAATGACTTATCACACCCTTTTCATGTGATCCGCGAACACCTCAACACTCCTGAATAGCAGGGACTAAGATGTGCCCATGCGTCTTTGTTTACATAAGCACTGCCCAGCAATGGAACCGAGAACGAGGCTGCTGATTTGACCCCTAATCTCGCATCTCATTAAACCCAGGTCAGCATCTCGACTGTACTAGTATTACTTCTACTTCCTACCCATTTATCGCCCAAAGTACTAAGCTACCAAGTTTTATTTTTATTTTCGGCAGAAGTGATAAACTTTGTGTTATGAGTGGTTAGGCCCATACATTTAGGAAACACTATAGTCTGTAGTCAATGAAGAATATTTCAAAGGTTGAGAGGACTGGTTTAAAACCACCAGTTGCCTTTTATGGGTGGCTGCCTGTCTAAAGTCAGGAGTGAAATTTGTTTCTTCACATTAGTATTGGAAGATGAATATTGATGCTTTGGTAACTCTGGAATCTCTTTGCTGTAATTGTTGTCTTTGAAATTTGTGAATATGGATCTTGTTTTTCTAAACTACTTTATAAATACTTCATTGGCTAGTTGTGCTGTGGGCCGTGTTCTCTGACTCATAGTTATAATGGAGGTAGAGTGTGTTCATAATGTTCCAGATTCATATATATCACAAAAACGATATAGGCCTACTTTTTTCTTTTGCTGTGAACTCAGCCGACTGACTAATCAGGAGAATCAAAAAGTGATAGGCCTACCAAGTTTTATTTTCAGCAGAAGTGATAAACTTTGTGTTTTGAGTGGTTAGGCCTATACATTTTGGAAACACTATAGTCTGTAGTTAGTGAAGAATATTTCAAAGGTTGAGACGACCAGTTTAAAACCACCAGTTGCCTTTTATGGGTGGCTGCCTATCTCAAGTAGGGAGTGAATTTTGTTTCTTCACATTGGTATTGGAAGATGAATATTGATGCTTTGGTAACTCTGGAATCTCTTTGCTGTCATTGTTGGCTTTGAAATTTGTGAATATGGATCTTGTTTTTCTAAATTATTTGGAAGAAGAGGAGTTGGTGGGTAGGCATATGCCCCCATCCCACTCCAGATAATTGAGAATGCATCCACCACCAGCTGCCTTCACATCCAGAAGTGGGGACACAAAAGTTGATAGCTTGTGGTTCTTGCTTGCTGCATCAAGATCTATGTGTGAAGTGCCCTGCCCCACAGATCCCACATAGCTTGCATCGAGGATAAAGCAACCAATTGTTGCTTAGTATCTGATGTTTGTGTGACAGTCTGTCATCGCTCACATTGAGGGCCCCAGCAATGTGAGTACAACAGATCTGTACTTGGCGTTGAAGTCAACAGGAGAAAATCTGCTGAGTCAAGAGAGGAAGTTCCCTTGACCTTGTTCCTCCCTGTTTGTTGATGTATGTAATCACTGTGTGATTGACATTATCATCAAATGCTTCCACTGCACTAGATTTTGAAGGTGAATTAGGGCCAAGCAAATTGCCTCCAGCTCCAGCAAATTGATCAGATGGTCTCTGATATGCTGGGGCCAAGAATCAGATATTGTTGAGGAAATCATGACTCCATTCTTGCAAGGACACATCTGTAAACATTACTGTGTCTTCCTTGAATGGATATAGTGATTTCACCACCAACAGAGTGACTGTTTCACTTCTGGACTCATTGGAATCAATTGGAACTGGGACTCCCTGTCCCACAGTTGAAGAAAGGCCTGTTGGACTACTCTGCTGTCTAACCCTACCATAGACCATCAGGCTGGACTGGTTGTGGATGAAGAGGCAGAAGTGGCTCCTGGACCATGTCCGCCACCTCTGCCACCGTGCCTCTGACCTCGACCTCTCCCTGACAAATGAGTGGAACCGCCGCATGTCTTTTGTCCTCTTCTGGTTGTCTCCACTACCGTCCCAGGTATTGCAACTTTGGGACCAATGGCATGTTTGATTAAGGCCTGCTGAGTCCTGAGGGCAGTCTTGTTCCTGGCCTCCTCGGCAATTGCTTTCACGTTATTATCATCAAATAGGTCGTGGGAGTCAGGGCTGATGGGATTAGGGTATGGTCCCTGCAACAAGTGCTGGCTAATGAAAGTGGTCTGCAAGTGCATGGCCCATTGCAATAAAGTCAGGCTAGTCTCATGGAATATTACATTTTCCAAAGATAACTGCAATGATCTTGCCTTAGACATTTCCAGCTGCTCTGCAAACATTAGAATACTGCAAACAGTCAGTGGTAAGTCCATACAGCTCACCAGTCTAGACATGATCCCCGACAAGGCCACGGCCTCCACATCCGAAGAGTACATAGTCTGAATAGCATTATGGCTATCTTGAGTACACTGTTACAAAACGTTATCCATAGGAAAAATCCTTTTGTTGCCAGGCTTCTTGTTGGTGCACAGCTGATTGAAAGCAACCTGGGGGTATAGAGGGGTATGGACCCAAACTTCCTTGGGTAAATTGTAAGTCCTTGGCATCTTATTTGGTTGAGGCAGCAGGTTCATGGGTTGAACCTTGGAACTATAGCATAAACATTCCAGTTCTGTGCCTTGCGATCGAATCTGTTGAACCAAGTATGCACTGAATGGTATGGCTACTTTATTATCAACCTGGACTATATGTATCATGGGCTTTGGTTGCTCAATGTTAAGCTTTCTCTGTGAGCCCAGCCCTTGCTGCATAAAGTGAGCCACAATTAAGATGATGTTCTGAGTGTATTTGCTGCATTGGACAACTTCCACTCCTCTTCCTTGTGGTCTGAGTCAAGGCTAGACTTTCCCTTTCTAGAACATTGTGACATTGTGGTCAAGTGAGCTAACAACTGCTCTGTGGTCTCCTCCCTTTGACTGGTTTTTTGTTGTCAAACAATATCTCAAGCATAAATCAATGCAGAGACCTCTGGCCTTGTAGGCCTCTTGTAAATGCGTGTGCTCAGGCACCATCCTGGAAAGTTCCTCCTTTCTTTCCTTATCTGAAGAAAAGTCATCAGAGGGTATATCTGAGTTAGACAAAAACAACTCCTCCACATTTGCCTCCAAAGAAATTAACTCTCTCTCTTTGGGTGGGACAATACATTCCTGAAGCTGTTGTTCCCCCAGGGTCTGGCCCAAATTATCCAGGGTTGGCTGGACCAGGGCCAGGGGCCTTGTCTCGGAAGTAGGTGTCAGAGTCAGTTTAACTTGTTGTCCCAACACAGTAGACAATGGTGGCCCCGTTGCTGCAGGCTGAAGTGTGGGTGTGGCAGGTAACGAGAAAATGGGCGGCCTACCCAAAACTTACACCACTTGCTTGCCTGTTTGTATCTCTCCTTCGAGAAGCACCTGTGCACTGGAACGAAAACGGACCAGCAACAGTTTCCAAGGTTGCCACTCTGTCGCTGTCTAAGAGAATCTAGCCTGTTTAAACTGAAGTTTGTGATGCAAGTCCTGTCTCAATCTTTAAAAGACAAAAGACTGTACCTGCTTATGCATGCTAAGACAATCTACAGATGATACCACAGGGCTCCGCAGGGCCATGGGACTCTGCATGGGAGTACCAGGTAGCAGTGACATTACAGTGCATGTCGGAGAACGCCTGTCTAGACGTTGTGGAGTATGGGGAATGGCTCTGTGACAGACTTCTACAATGCTAATGCTTTTTCTTATGCTTGTGCCCCCGCTGATGTGGGGATGTCGAGCATTGTGGGGGGCTACAGGGACCTTGACCTTGGTGTAGTGCTTTATGGGAGAGTACTCTGTGGAACCATAGTTGATGACAGCACTTGCAGGGATGGCAATGCTGCCACAACAGTCTGGATCTTACTTGGTAAGAAAAGTTCAAGTTGATCCCGTAAAAAAGCTTCCACTGTGGTTGTGTGGACCAGTGTTATGCTGGGTTGTTCAAGATCTGTGATTTCACGTGGCATGGATACAGGGCCAGGTGTCAACACTCTCATCTGCTGTGGTGTGGAAAAATGAATTGCACTAAACTGTGTGGATGGGATGATGATGACTATTCCTGTGGTTGAGAAACAAAAGCTGTTCTCGTAGGAACAGATGACGCACATGGCAACTACGTGAACAGAGACAGTATAGGTTGATGTGGTGTAAAAGTGGTCTGGCACTGTCCGTGCCGCTGGGCCTGTTTTTGCACAGTCTTCACATCAGCATGACACACCTTCACCCCCATTTGTGGTGGCCATCTCCTGCACACATCACAGGTATTCCATTTGCTACATTTATATCACTGTAATTTCTCCATACATACCTTACAATCAGAGTGCATATCCCTGCTGGATGTGAGAGTCCCACTTCAGTTTAACAGGGCCCGTATCTGCCTTTGTTAGGGGCTTGGTATGCATAAGTCACCAAGCACGAGTAAAAGGAAAACTGAGTTCTCAACATTGCCTGTGCAACAAAAGTTGGTCATTCTGCTGCAAAATAACTCTCACATAATTTGCAGCTTGCGTTCATGAAACAAACACTAAGGTTATGCAAGCTATTATAGAGTCAAAATGCAGAAATGAGACACTCGTTTGAACTGAAGTATGGCCACTGACAATATGGCTGCCAAAAGAGATAAACTGATGCATTGGATCAAGACTGGAGGTGAGCTGCCTGGTATAGATGGTGTGGCAGAGGTCCTGGACTGTGACTAGCACAATCAGAAAAGATTCTGGTGATATTAATCTTTGGAAAAAACACAACTTGTGAGGTCAAATACCCATTAGTGTTCTAGAGGTACATGTAATCAGAGATGCCACTCACTTGATTTTAACTGAAATGCGATCAACATTACCTGAAACCTATGTACCCAAAGTAATGCAAGCTATTATAGAATCAAAACACAGAAATGAGACACTCTTTTGAACCGAAGTACAGCCACTGACAATATGGCGGCCAAAAGAGATAAACTGATGTTTTAAATCAAGACCGCAGGTGAGCTGCCTGGTATAGATGGTGTGGCAGTAGCAGTAGTCTCGGACTGTCACTAGCACAGTCAGAAATAATTCTGGTGGTATTAATCTTTGGAGAGACACGACCTGCGGGGTCAAATACACATTAGTGTTCTAGACGTACATGTAATCAGAGATGCCACTCACTTACACAGATTTAACCTGGAAAAAAAATGTGATCAACTTTACCCGAAACATATGTACCCCCTCTTTTACATCAAATTTTAGCTTTTCTGACAAAATTGAGGTATTTCTTTTTAGTCCCAAGAAATGGCAAATAACCTGAATTTAGGTAAAATCCTGAAAAGTGGCATCTCTGTGTAATGTATTATATCATAGATATGTGGTGTACTTTTACCATCTGACCACGCAGTGATAATCTGGCTGACTACCACTGCCACTGACCCCTCTGCCTTGGGGCTTTTCCTGGTAGTTTCCTTGTATGAATGCCTGCTGGATCTGGAGGTAGGACTCCTGGCAGTTGTCTTGGATGACTGACTGCAGGGCCTTTGGATCAAACATCCATGATTGGTTGACAAGTGAGGTGTACAAATATGACCTGAAGAGCTGGTTCACTGTGGACATGTTGAGAAAAAAAGGGTATCAAATTCCTCCTGGACCAGGCATGGCTTGATGTCTCAAGTGGATGTAAGAATCTGGTTACATTTTGGAATTTCCTCAGCTTGGGGAGCAACACTGATAGTCATAGGACTAGCTAGGTGTTGAGGCTTCCAACTGATCTGACATTGTTTGGTCTGCTCCCCAATGTATCTTGAGAATGGGATCACCACCTGTTGATGAACCAGTTATCTGTGACATCATCATTGGAGATGAGGATTCCAGCATTTTGGCAATCCCAGACCATGGTTCCAAAAGTGGTCCATGATCAGCCAGTGATGACCTTCAGCATCGTTCCGATTGTCTCATCCACTGACATGCTTGGGCTGCCCATCAGCTGCCCTAGGAAAAGCTCGGATTTGGTGTGCAGAAAATGGGACTTGGGTACACTGGACTCTTCCGACTCTACTTGGTGTAAAGCATGGAAGACAGGGAACGTGGCTTTCATTAAAGTTGATGTTTGCGAAAAAGAATGTATGTTGGCCGGGTAGTGGTGAATTAATACCCCCATATAATATGTCTGATCTCATTGATCAAGGGCCAGAGTGATCTTTGGTTCCTCTGGACCTAGCGTTCTCGATTCAACAGACTAGCACTAGTTCAAGATAGTTGATGCCAATGTCTGAGGCCTGTAATGTTGGTGGGGGAGAGGGGTCCTGCTTTTACTGGAACCCAACCTCTGGTAAGCTATGTAATTTTTTTTTTTGGTCACTGATGATATCTTAAGGGGCAGTGAGGGGGCTCAGTGAAACTTCTTCCTTGGTAATGGTAAAAAATTAGAAGCACTCCACAGAAGTGGGGAGTTGACTCCTGTGACAGGAACTGGATCTGAGAACACTTTCTTTACTGGCAGCTGACAAGGATCTTCTGCTTGCAGCTGAGATGGGCATAGTGGTGATGGAGCCGCAGAATTTTGACAGGATGAAGAACACACCCAAACCATACAGCAGGGCTGGTCAAAAAAGGGAACCTTGCTTTGTGCACCAGGGTAGGTGGGGATTGGCTAAGTGAGTGTACTCCAGAGCTTAAGTACTGGTGTGGGACTGGGATGATGACAGAACTGGGAAGCATGACCTGGTCAGAAACTTTCTCTCCTTTCTACATCTTCTTTGGTGCCAGTGCCCTCTTTTTTTGTACTGTCTCTTGGGACTCTGCGTCATTGAGAAGGCCCTGGTCATGAGACCACAGGAGCTAATCATCCAGATATAACTGATAGACTCTACCATTAACCACAAAGTACTGAAATTTCAGAGACAATGGGACTACAGAAATGAGTATTTATGGTCTATCAAGGTTGCCTAATTGCCCTGTCGCATCACCGCCATCATGGTGAATGGGGTATCCATCTTGAAGCTCCGCACTACAAGGTACAACTTGAGATGTGACACGTTGATTGACAGTCTTGCTTGCCATCTCTTTTTGGCACCCAAAAGAGATGACTGTTAAAGCCTCAGGACACATCGTCAAACTCTGGCTTGATGGCCTGTTTGTCCACAAGCTTTTGCGTGGCCTTGCGCAAGATTACCTAGTTCGCCTCTATGTGAACCAGAAAGAGAATGGACTAGAGAGAGAGAGAGAGAGAGGAGGAGGATTGCTGTCAGCAAATTCCAATGAGTGCCCATGCTGGACAATGTTCCTGACAAAAACATTGTCTTTGTCTGTGATGCAGTACCATTCGTCAGCAAACAACACTTGCTGGCCACCGACCAATCCTTGCCAAGAAGGAGGAGAGGGATCACAGATCAGTGGGCCTGCAGAGGTATCTAACAAACAGAGGGTGCCCCTAGGGGCAATGTACCTGTTTCTGTCCGGCCTGAGAACCAGAAGATCCCTACTTAGAAGGCTGGCCAACCTTTAGGCCAATTTCTTCCGCAGCCCCTGTGGCTTCTGCTGCTGCCAAGAGCCACACACAGCTGCGGCAGGCTGATGACCCTTTGGTAAACCCTGCGCCCCTCAGCAAAGCCTCATCCAGACACTTTTGCCGCCTCTCTTTGGCCTTTCAAAGGGGCACCAACCCCTGGCCTGGCAGCCATGGACCAACTGGGTCCAAGGCAGCTTTGCTCACCATTGGCATCAAGGGTAATCGCGCCTCTGAGCATGTCCCCTACAGCATGGCCTCCAGACTGCTCAAGGCTCAGCAGGGTATCCACCAAGCATTTGGTGGACGCTGGCACTGATGGGTCCTTGTGTGTTTCATTGAGGAGATGCATGGTGGAACACCCCAAACAGTCAAGGAAGGAGGCGATGATCGTCACACCTGTACATCATGCTCAAAACACCAGAGCACTCAGAAGAATAGAAAGGCATATAATGCTTCCTTGATGTTGCAGTTTTGTAGGGAGCGTCAATTGTTGCGGGAGCGTAGTTGTTCATGTAACGACTTGTCAGGTACAGCACTAACGCTGCCTTCCGCTTCTTCAGCAACCCTCCCATGACTAAGCCATCTCCAGCAGATCTGCTTTTTGCCATGTCGCCAAACCCAGCCAGATTGGTCGAAAGCTCAGAGCACTTTGTAGCCACTAAGGTGGGAAATAGCACCTCCAACTTGGGGGGTTGCCTAGCCACCTTCCACTGACATGAGCACAGCCTTGGGCTGTGTTGGTAAGGTCTGCAATGGAGCCTCTCCTGGGAGGGTTTCCTGCATAAAGGCATCATTCACCCAAAACAACCAACCAACCTGGCTTCTCTGCCTTAGAAAGGAGACCAGTCTACAACCTCCTCGGCTGAACCCTATGATGCAGAGCCTTGGGCCAATCAGCAGTGACCAGAGTGAAGACTCAGCCTCTTCCCACTCTGCAGCCAGATGGAAGAATAAAGCGCCCCTGTATCCCTGAGAAATCCAAGCAGTCAAGGTCAAGGATGTCCTTGGTAGTGGGACAATCCTCCAGATCATCCCCCAAGCCGAGAAACAAGTCCTCGAGATGCTCTTCCTCAGTTTTGGTGTTAGAGTCTGGATGAGGTTCTGCTGGCAAAATGCCCAACAGAAGCTTGCCTGCATGGGGATGCGACACCAGTTGACCAGCACGCATTGGGCGAACAGGCCTTGGGGCTGGACCTCTTGCACTGGCGGAATGGTCTCGAAACTTGAGTGACCTATCGCCTCTGCAGGGGAAGGTTCAAGCACTGCAGCACCCTGGCCCGCAGCCATATCTGCACAGGCCTACCCAATGGGAGGCTGATCGACCGCCTGATCAACCTCCATTGTGGCAGTGCAGATCGTTAAGCCTCCATCTCCACAGTAATACCTCCAGTGGTGGAACTAGATGCGCTGAGGACCCATCTGCGTGTCAAAGCTCCATACTCTGGGACTACCGAGGAAGATGACTGCCTATCCTCAGTGGGCGATGTGCCAGAACCGTGGTTCTGGCACCATACCTTCCCATTTGGAGAAGGAAAAGAGGAATAGTGGCAGTGCCTCATTTTCCTCCTCTTCTTCTCCTTCCCATGGCAGGAGCGTGAATGCTCAAGACTGGGAGAGGGAGGTGGGGTGGAGATTAGATGCAATGCTGACTCATCCCCCCGAAAACTATCATGCAGTCAGAACCCTGGCCTTCAAAGTGCTCGGATTCAGTCCTCCCACCCAAGAGGTTTAGTGAGGGTCACTGCCCTAGCCACCTTAGACTTGTGCAGTCGACTCTGATGATTCGGCCCCACTTTCACAAGGCATCTTTCAGGGAGGCTGGGGAAGGGGGGGGGATGCCCGCAAGGTTCCATGAGAAAACCTTACCCTCCAACCTCTCCCAAACAGCTGCATACAGTGCCTCCACCTTGCTCATAATCACTTGGGCAGTTGCCTGGTCCTACAGAGCTGAATCTTGTAACTGCGGGGCACAGGAAGGAAATCCTGGAGGAGGAGGTGCCGTAGGGAGTGATGATATCACCAGAGCTCTACCCACGGCCACCGCCAACTTCCTCCCACCCTTGATGTTGACTGCCTTAGTGATCACCAAGGTACCATCTAGCCGTCAGACTACTGATGCACTGCCAGGAGTAGAACGGCCAGGAAGGGAGGGGCCACTCACCAAAGCACTGCCATGGCTGTGGAGGGGACTCTCAAAAGGGATCACCCAACCACCGTCCACATGGGATCTGTGGAAGGCCCCTTGGGCTTCCATCCAGGGGAAGTCTGTTACTGGCTGTGATGCCTGGTGCAACTATTAACACCCCCCCCCCCCCCCCCCCCCCCCCCCGCAAGGTGCAGACATCACGCCCACAGCATGCCTGCACATGTTGGAACCTCCATTTGGCAGTTCTAACATCTGCCCAACGGACTTTCTGCCACTGAGAAGTCCATCGTTGACTTATGTCGCAAGGACTCTCCTCAGTACAGAATATGACACTCCTACACATGCAGTATGTACATCTCATCATACCATCCCGTGGTGGTTGGGCATCCCAACAGACATCCAACTTCACATCCATATCCATGGATCCCCAACAAGTCAAACAACCTAGAATAACTATGTCAGAGATAGAACCAGTTTTCAAGGAAACCTATCAGCTACCGCACAATGGAAAAGGAAACTTTCCAAGTGCACAATGGCAAGAAAAAAGTGATAGCTTCCAGGAAGACACCACAAATGGATGCCAGAGTAGGAAACTGATTTGTGCATGCTCGCCAACATGCATTACAGCCACCAGGAGTGCTGTGCCATGCCACAGGGCCTGGATGGCAGTGATGAACACCATGGATACCGCACTAGACCAATAAATATTTTTAATGGGGCTCTGGCAAAGAACAGTTAAGTGCATGGAAACCAGCTTCAGTGACCTATGGTGGTGTTGAATGTCCTTAATACAACGTCAATCAAGGCTGGTGCACAGCGAAGTAAGCAACTTGTGCTACTTATTTCTCAGTCCATAGGTGCATTCAGCCATTATCGTCCATTGAAGTGAGATGAGAGAACAAAAATGATAACAATAGAAACTGCGAAAAGTGCATGGAAACAACGTTAAGTGACCTATGGTGTAATGTGTCCTTAAAACGTCGATCAAGGCTGGTGAACAGAGAAGGAAGCAAATTGTGCTACTTGAAATTTCTCAGTTCAAAGGTGCATTTAGACGTTATCATCCATTGAAATACATAACATAAGATAACAAAAACGTTGTCAAAACAGCGAAAAATTCTGGAGTAGAAATGAACTACATGCAAAGCAGCAAAAAAAAAAAAAAAAAAGAGAGAGAGAACTGATGTGATTGGCATAATAAAAGTGCCCTGCATAGTTGCTGGAGGGTGCAATGGGCCTCCAGGGCAGAAAATATAAGAAAAAACATTTTTTTGATGGGATAGAAATGTGGAGTGGATACGATCTTAGATATCATACCAAATATGGCAGTGAGGTAATGTATTGACACAGATATAAAAGGAGTGTTCAATGAACGGATTTCCCTCGGCACCCACAATCTGTTTTTCCTAAATGCTGCAATTTAAAAAAAAAAAATTGAGACTTCGCAGCATAATACTTTACATACAAATTCCACATTACTGTCTATGAAATTAAAGAGTACTTTTGGATGTGTTTTTGGGGCAGTTCCTGGTGACAAGAGACCACTGTACTGTGCGTCACTCAGAAGACCATCAAATAAACACTTTAAAAGTTTCATAACAAGTTTAAAAATAATACGAAGCTGGTTTTCAATAGGAAAGTGGTTCACTATAATGTGCATCTCTGAAAAAAAAAAAAAAATAATTGGTGAACCTGTGTTGGATCCTTGTTGATATATTATGGGAACATCTTCCCCTTGTGCACCACTCAGACGGCCTTGTATCATAAAAAGTTTACAAATACAAAGAAGCTGGTTTTATATAAGAACCTGGTGCATATGTATCTGTGACAAAAATTTTGGAAAGCTGCTGTCAATATTTTTTTGAGATATCGGGAAAGGTCGTCAAGGTTGACGCCACTCAGATGGCCTTCAAATAAATACATTAAAAGTTTCATAAAAAGTTTAAAAATAATCAGAGGAAGCAGGTTTTATGTAGGAACCTCGTCCATCATAAGATACATCTCCGATAAAAAACTGGTAAAGCTGCGGGCAATATTTTTGAGATATCCCAGTTAAGTCATCAGGGTTGACCCCACTTGACACAGCTTTCCAATAGATATATTAGAAGTTTCATTAAAAGGTAAAAGATAATCAGAAGAAGCTTGTTTTAAATACAATGTAGGAACCTGGCCCATCATAAGATGCATCTCTGACAACAAATTGGTAAAGCTGCGGTCAATATTTTTTGAGATATTGCAGTACTCACACAGCCTTCAAATGAATAAATTTGACGTTTCATAAATAGTTTTTTAAAAAAAAAAATCAGAAGAAGCTAGTTTTCAATGGGAACCTGGTCCATCATAAGGTCCCTCTGTGACAAAAATTTGGTACAGCTACAGTTAATATTTTTTGAGATATGGTGGTAACAGCGACAAAGACGGATGGACAGACAGACGACAATACACCCAACACTTTATGTGCCCAGTGTAATAAGCTAGCACATACCACTCAGCTTTGTCTTCAATACAGCAAAACAATCATATAATTATCTGCAGATTTACAACAAAAACAAAGAATGGCTTGATTTCAGCATCTACTTTATTAAATGTCTAATCTGGGTGATTCTGATGATAAACACACTGCAGACAGTACTCCCAAATTTAATCCTGATTTGCTTTTGAGGTTATTAATCATGATAATGAGATCATCAAATCTCTCAAACAAAACATACCAAGTGATTCATTTTATTCACACAAACATGACCAAATTTGAAAATACTGTGTTATGCAGCGTGTCTGAGGGAGCACTGTCTTAAATACATGAACTGATGAGATATGATGCGAGTTTTAATGTATTGACACAGACAAGTAAGAATGTTGAGAACTCCATGTAACACAACAGAGGGATTCTTTTTTACACAGATGGCTGCCATGGTTGAGTTTGTAAAAACAGAGTCCAACTTAAACTTGGACCATAAATTTGTTACTAGCTCCACAGGAAAAGGTCCCATGCACAAGCTAGTTATGTCTGTCAGTTGATGTGTTACACACTTTTTCTTTGTACATATGTTGAAAAGTGCAAAGACAGCAGGTGGTTATGCATGCAATTAAGAACACTGGCCTTTCAGGTACCAACATGTCCTCACTTTTGGATAAAAACCAGAAGTTCATACTTCTGTATAATATAAATATCCTTCTTCTGTACATATAAAGTCTTTACAATTGTTCAAAATATCATAATCTCTTCAAGGTTTTCTTTTTGTCCTTTTTCTTCTTGTCCAGTAATTTTTTATCTCCTGCGTGCTTTTTGGCCATTGGTCCATCTATGTTTTTCTCTGATGATGCTGTAGATTCTGTTGCTTTTGATGCCCTGGAAAAGACAAAAATCAGGTAAATATTTTGAAGATGATATAAACAAAATAATATATAACTGTGGCCATATTCACAAAGAGTTTATCTGATCCTAACTTTAATCCCCAAAAGTGGTTGGGCCCCTGAACTACTTAATCCTTGGCTCAACGTTTGATCAAAACTTAGAGGTCTATGCTCTTGGCTACAATATGAAGTTAAGGATTTACAGGTTCATTTTATTAAATCAACCATAGTTTGATCCAGTATTTAATCTTTTGATCCAGAATTAAAATCTGGATCAAATCAAGATTAATTTATTAAAATGGAAACTTGAAACTCCAAAGTTCATATTACAGTGGAGTACATAGATTAATTAATCCTTCAAGTTTAGATCAAACATTACACCCATGATTCAGTAGTTCAAGGCTCAAAGGCACATTAACTTTCACTTTAGGATTAAATTGAGGATCAGATTAAACTCTTTGTGAATAGGGTCCCTCTAGGGTATGACATTATTCCATCCTATAAGTATATATTTGCCCTGAACTTTTCATGGACAATTCCATTTACAGTCCTTAAATATTCTGTATCATTGTAATTTTAAACTTGTGTACATTTACTCATGAGAGAAAAGCTGGCAGAATTAATGTTTCATGGACCATTTATCTGATCTTTTAATTTCCACATAGTAGAGTCTTATTTGTAAGATCACCCTATTAGTCAAATACACCAGGTAGTCTCTCAGTATAAGTCAAATAACATGGGAAAGATAGTACTTGGGACATCACAAAGTGGTTTAATGGGTATATCATGCCTTATGAGTATGAATATATAAATTAATAAAATAAAGAAATAGGTAGATGTCACATTATTATGGAATCCCAGCTACATTTTATGCCCCCAAAGTATCAGTCACCTATCAAGTTTTGCAAAATATACAAAAAGTAATGCATTAAACCCATAAAACAAAATATTTTAGAATACAGCAATCCATAGACTCTGAACATATTTAAACTGTCAAACTTTGATTATAACTGGCACATAAACAATCATGTGACCACAGCTTTCATTGTTACAGGTACATAAAAATACTGACAAAATACTTTTTACTGGGTCAAACAAAACTTAAAATATTAAGCGGCACAGCATTACCATTATTAAAAGTTGATAAACAAATGATAATCAGACCTTCAATAATAAACCATTTTTTTATGCTTTCCAATACTCCAGGACTTATCAGGGTTTGCACAAATCATTGATTACTGCTCACAACAAACTCATTACCTTGGTGGTTTGGCATGGATTTCTGTATACATTTTTGCCCTCATAGAATAGTCATCATACTGTTCCAAAAGTAATTTTCCAGCTTCTTCATTCAGTGCAGACTCTGGGTTAGGAACTATCAGCAGACATTTTATTGTCTGAAAAGTAAAACATAGAAACAACTGTATAAGTAAAAATTCTTTATTCTTATTCTTAGTTTTATTTGAAAATGGTGTCACCGTCAGCACATGATTCTGTTACCCAATGTTTCGAAGTCCATAAAATTTCTTTTGATTATTATTGAAACTCAAACTTTACATTCAAGTGCTTACTTCAAAGGAAAATGTGATCACTTTCAAATAACAATGAATCATTGGCACATCAACAAGTGATAGGTAAATCAATAAGCCAATCATTTACTAACATGGGGTGCAAAATTACGTGTGAAAACTTTGAGACAGTATTTTCTTGCCAATGTGATCTTTGCAGCCAATAACACTCCTGATAAAGTAGGGTTCACTAATAAGTTCTCAGAGGTAGTTTATTTAATTAGAGTAGCCTGTGTTTGTAGCTGTGAATCCTCCTGTAGAAACTTGAGTAAGTTAAAGTAGCCAGCAGTTTACAAATTTGTTGTCGGAGAAATTACTGGCAGCCTGGACTTCTGGAAAACACTGATAAAATTCGAACATACAGGACATAGGAGTTCCATATATTCACTAAAGCTGGTTTTAGTAGGTCTAGCATTCTCTGATATGACAATGACAAATTCACAATTGCCATAAATTACTGAACTCGTGGCTTATGGCATGCAAGTGTGGATTATTTTGTTTTATTCACATTACAAATCATATATCTAATTTGGCAAGTGCCCCAAGTTTGTAAAACATAATGGTACACTGTATAAGTCATGTACTACTAGGTCTGCATTTTTTCACCTCAAAATGAAACTCTGTCTATTTCAGTTCTGTTTCACTCTGGTGCTATAACCATAAACTAATCTGCTGTCCGGGAGTTAAAAGAAAGCCTATTTGGTCAGGACACATTGGCTTCCACTTCTTCACCATGCCTACAGCGGTAAAATGGGGTGCTCACTGCTGGGCACTTAAAACGCTGACATAGAATAGAATAAAAGGTTTGCAGGATATCAAACCATCAATATTCTGCATATTATTTAGTTACTGCAGATTAGCAGTTACACTTTGTATTATGCAATGGATCATGCTGTAAAGTCAACATTATTAATGACCAAAATAAAGCCAATCACATTTTACAGATGGGTATATGCAGGAGCAATGCAGGGACTGCTGGTGCCATGAGCCAAATGCTAATGTTTCATTCATTTGGCTTAAGAAATTTCCAAATGGCTAATTTATTTCAACATGAATTGTGTAAGAGTTAGGTCAAATTCTTCCTGTTTTCATTTCCCGATTTGGCTACAAATTTTGAATTCCTAGATGTGTCCCTGCACTGTCATGTGTTTTTCTAACTCACATATGTAGCCAGACATGACAATTTGTTTGACAATAACTTGTCTGCAGGGCAAACAGATTTCAAAATCCACTTGTGCATATGCAAAATCCACTTGTCCAAATATAACTTGATACAATAAACATTGTATTTTTTCATCAATTTATAGACAAAGTCCTGGATGAACCATTTGCTCTAAGTTTCTGCTAATTATCTGAATGGGATTTATAGTCTATAACTTTAGAAAAGATTTTGAAGTACATTATTTTTGCGGATCACTAAGCATCTTCAAAATGTACATTGTTAATAAAATCTGTACTTTGGGAACACTATTATAGTATAGCTAGATTATTTGAGTGAAGTTATATTACACTCAGAAATATTGCTTTTGCGCTAGCTGAAACATTCTGTGGGTTTCTTTATCCATTTCTTCACCACATTTTGTATTGCGACATATTGTCATGTCCGTAATGTCATGTCTGTCACGGTCCTTTTTAAAATAAAATCTTGTTTTTTTTTTTTTTAAAAAATGTTTGGCAATTTTTACTTTATATGATTGTAAAACACAGTTATTTTCATAATAAAATCAGTTACTTGCATTGTGTTAAGAGCAGTTTTTAGTTTAAACATAGAATTTTAAAATACATGTCTGGCTGGTGTCATGTCTGTCACAGTTATTAATATTAATATTTCTCCCAAAATATTATCAGCTAGATCCTGATTTTTCTCATGGTCAACAGTCACCCAATAAGGAAACAAAATATACCCAAAATGTTGAAGAGAACTATTTGGTTTGTCTAAAGAAAAAAAAACTTTTGAATTGTCAAAATGTCATGTCCATCACGAAACAAATACCACGGAGTGGCCCATTGACAGAAATCAAGTAGGCAGCCAATTCCTGTTGAATACAACTACGGACCAAATAATTGTTTAAACCTGGAAAGTTCACTTAGGGATTATTATCAGTTATTGGTGTCCCCCATGCACATGCCTGCATTGGTGTATACACATGGACTGCAGTAATCATCAACATATCGTGATTGCGAGGGCTCTGACTGTGGTCTTTTTCTCCATTTTTTTTAAACAGGAATATATGAAAGGGAAGTTTTTACTCGTCTGAAAGAGCAAATACTTTAAAATTTTCACTTGTCCAACCAGCATTTTTACTTGTCCTACGCAATTGAACACACGATTGGTTGACCCATGATGTAGCCAAACATATACTTTTAGGGCTAGAATTTCTGCGAAAATCTGTTCTCACAAAGATTCTCCTAAACTTGTCTTTCATTAAAATGAAAATCAATTGACAAAAACCCAAATAGATTCTTCAGAAAATTTTGCAAAATTCTGGTCCTGACTTTTGGATCATTTCACTTATAAATATATTTATGATGTGTGGTGTGATCTTTGCACTTGGGTCATTTTATTCGCTTATTTTTGATACACAATAACTTTCTGTCCATTTTGAAAATAGAACCTTCTGTAAGTTTACTCCCTGTAAAACCTGAGCCAAAAATACTGATATATTGGGGGTATTTTGCCATGTATATTATGCACATGTAGTGTGCAAAACATTGTATCAAGTTTGAAGAGAAGGTCCACTTGTTAAGCAAAATACTCAGAGAAATGATATTTATGAAAGAACCAGAGGCACGGCGGAGGGGCATGAATGTCTCGCCAGCATAATTCAAGCCACTCCAAAGTTTTTCTACAATACTCATTCCAGCATGATGTAACCAATGAAGTGTAACAGTGATGGTATGAATCTGTAGACCATCACTACCAATCATTTACCCAAGTATGAAAGCCCTACCTAGTGTAGTTAGTGAAATAATGCCAGTCTGAAGTTTTTCTACAATGCTCATTCTGATTCAAGCATGATGTAACCAATGAAATATGACAGTCATGGTACAAATCTAGAGTGACCATCAATATAAATCATTTACCCAACTATGAAAGCCCTACCCAGTGTAGTTAGTGAAATAATGCCACTCCGAAGTTTTTTGTTGAAGGACGTCTTCTTTGAAACTTAAAATCTTCATACACTATTCCACCATACCGACACTGGTATAAACAGGTAAATATAATATTTATACATTTTTTAGCACCAAGAAGTTGACTAGAGGTGTTATGAGGTAAAGTGTACTAAGGTATTAGCTGGAAGCCACCTCTTCCACTATACTGGATGAAGATTGAAAAGAAAGAAATCCTGCAAAAAGTGAGTATGATCATGGTGTTCCGACTAAAGACGGACTAGAGAAAATTATCTAGGTGGGTTAAGTATACTTTACCCAGGGTACTTTTCATCTTACCACTCTGAACACTTTGAGGACTACACTTTGTCATTTCAAGCTCCATCTTGACACAATTTGACTGATGTTCTTGAGTTAGTGTTGTATTTATTAGGTATTTGGTCATATCTGGAAACATTTTAACAGAGTTTTGTATAGTTGTTGTTATTTATAACCTTTGTGTTGTAGTTTATGCAACAAAGTTCTGACTCTATTGGCAAAATCGCTAAAAAGTGTGGTGTTTCTTGCAATACATATCACTTGTCCGATACAAACTCCATATGCTTGTTTCTCTGGAATGTTTCCTGTCAGATCAGGATAGGAGATAATATCAAATTTGTACTGGTCTCTCTTGTTAAATATTTTTGTTACATACTGGTTCTTTATTTGTATATCCAGATCAAGGATAGTAGCTTTTGTATCACTTTCATTTTCCAGATTCAATATTAGTTCTTTGGGATATATGTTTTTCCAATTCCCCTTTATTTCATCTCTATTGTTTAAAGCACACAGATCATCTATAAATCTTCTTGTGTGAGAATATATGATCTTGCAGCTGTAAAGTTTGTTTTTGCCAATTCCTCCATCCATTTTGATTCGTAAAAATGTAAATAAAGGTTGGCAATATATGGGGCTGGATCTGTTCCCATTGGTATGCCTACTATTTGTTGTTAGACTCTGGTTCCAAAGCAAAAGTATGCACTGTTGATAATGTATTCCATCATTTGAGCACACTCTTGCTTTGTGTAAGATATTCCTTTGTTCTTACCTTTATCAAATTTAGCCTCATCACAAGATATTTTAATATATGAACTGACATGTGCCACCTTTGAACGCTTTATCACACATTGAAATTAACAATTTGCATAAGTCTGTCAAGTTGATCTTTGCATACAATGCTGAGAAATCAAAAGTATGAATTGATTTGGCACCATTCTTATTGTTGATTTTGTCAATGTCTAGTAGAATATCACTTTTGCTATCTGTAATCCACATTCTATTCACTCCCATGTACATTTTCACTTTTTTTGCAGTAGTAAGTATGTGAATTTTTGACAGACAGACGTCCGGAGGTGTGCTTAGTCTCGCCATCAGCTTACGCTGGCGAGACAAAAATGATCGATATTGAGCAGAACGGCTGCAGTTTTGCCATACAGTTCAGAACAACATGCCTGCTGCAATTGCCTCACAGGACTTTAGTCAACATAGATCATCTTTTTACAAGTCTTGACAACAACAAAAAAAGAAGCAGTTCATTTTTTCGTCATTTTCAAAATTCAGCAAATTCAGGGAGCTTATTGCAACCCCATAAGATGCAGGTCCCAAATAAGCCGCAAAATTCATGTGCTTCTATAGCATATACACTTCAAATATTATTTTAATAATAATACTAATAATACAAATAATAATAAAAAAATTCAATTTTTAGAGTGCTTATTCTATACAAGGTATGCTCATTATCATAAGCACTTTACAGTAGTATCAGTCCATCTCACAATCGATAAAACATGTTAAAAGAAGGAAATGACAATACTGGAGTGCATAAAAAAAATTACAATAAGATGTCCTCTTTGTCATAAAAAGCTTGCTAAAAAAGGAGTATTCAGTTTTCGCTTAAAAGTATTAAGTGACACCAAGGATCTAATGTCAATTGGTAAACCATTCCAGAAATTGGGAAGGGGGGGGGGGGGTAACTGAAAAAGCTCAGTCACTATAGCATTGTGTCATACAGGTAGGTTGTAACAGTTACAAGTGAATGTGTCACTGTAGGCAGTCCTGTAGATACTAAGGGGCATTTCCTTGTGGGCATTAAAAAACAAGAAGGAGTATATTTTAAAATCAATCTTTTGCTCTATCTCATTCCATACAATGGTCACAGGCCTTGGTCAGTGGTTCTGGCACTGGCTGACAAGTCATGCTGCAGCTGCCGCAAGGGCAGCTGCAGCATGACTTGACAGGCAGTGCCAGAACCACTGACTAAAGACTATAGGCATGTTGGTACTTGAACAAATGATCTTTTCATAAAGAATTTAAACATGCCATTGTCGTCTTAAATCTAGGTAAATTTACGGAAATATCAGGGACTGGTATGGAATGAGCTATGGGCAGCCAATGGAGCTTTTTCAGCACAGGAGTAATGTGATCTATCTCTCCTTCAAGCCCATGTCACAATTTTTGCTGCTGCAGCTGTATTCTGGATCCTGTGCATGCAATCAAGGAGGTCTTTTGGTAATTCATGTAGCTACAGCATACACATACATGTACAGTCAAACCTCTCTACACTGAACACCATTTCTCGGTCCCAAATATATAATTCCAAGGCCAGCCTTAAAAATATTTCTGTTTCGTATAACGCGCACGGTGTGCGCAAAACGTTGCGGTTGGAATATTTTTTTCAACAGTGCAAAATTTTTTTTTTCAGGCTTGATTTAACTCTACCCTGTGGCAGTTCTGTAAACGCATATCGTTTGCGACCTACCATGAATGCTATCGGTACATTGTAGTAAATTTGCGTCTACAGTATTGGCAAGTTCCTTGCAATAAAAGGTGTTCCTAAATCAAATTCAAACGAAAATTTTAATATTTCAAATCAGAAATCGAGGGTGCGCACTGTCCACATCTTTCCTGCAACTGTACACAAACAGCTGCTTTGGCCATGTGGTCTGACGCACAACACATCACCTGATTGGTCAATTGAGTCACATGCAAAAATGAGCCAATCACGGCTCGTGTTACAGTGTTTTCATCATGGCTTCCGCCCAGCGAACATGTGTGAATCTGCCGTAATTTATGGAGGGACCACACAAACGGGAAGCTTTGTTTATATTGCAGCATGCAAAAATAAAGATTCCAGTGTTAAATGCAACAATTATTTGGAGTCACAGGCAAATACGCAAAGGTAGGGGATAGCGGGAATAGCCGAATGTGTCCCAAATCAGTCCGTGAGACTGGGTCAGTGCACCGCAAAACCACTCCACGCTGTCACTTGCGTGTGACTGGAAGTCCTGTCAACGCACCCTATTTTACCAACACCGTTAGAACCCACCGATAAATGGCATTTGATGTTAATTTGCAGATGAATTCGCCATGCAAATTTTATTGTATTTTGATGCTGCTTTGACATCGTTGGGGCAGATCACACTGACGGTGAGTAGTGTGACCCCGCTCAGCAAACCAATAATTACTGGCGGTACCTTTGCTATCGTAATGTAATCAGACTCGTTGTAGTGTACGACAGTGAAAATGTCTGCTTGTGTTGACAGAGTCAGAGATAAAGTTCTGATGAATACAACTGCAGACCAAGTAATTGTTTAAACTTGGAATGTTTATCAATTAGCGATTATCACCTATCGACGCCCCACGCACGTGTTGCGAAAGCTCTGATTTTTTAAGTGATTAGACCCTCCCCCCCAACTCCCCGTAGCCAGCCTTGCAAACAACTGCAACTTGTAACTGTGTCATGAAAATTTGAGGAATAGAGTTCCTAGCGAAAAAAAAGTTGGTTGCCCGACCACCTATTGATTTTAACTTGCCCGAGATCAAATCTGACTTGACCATGGAGCAATAAAACTCTTAATCCATGTCCCTGCACATACACACAAAAGAGGTGTGTTCATGACTTGTAATATTTACTCTGAACCCTCATCATACACCCCTCCCCTGCTGTTGTCAAGTGAAAATTAAAACTACACATTTGCATTTGATATCTTACTCTTTTTCTTCTGTGATATTTAAAAAAAGTGCAACTTTATAATTACGCTAATCCTTTGTTTCTTGAAGCCCTGTACATGTACATGTTTAAAATAGCAAAAGACCCACCCCAATTCAAGCCAAGCTGAGGTGTATTTAGAGTAGGGCTAATCTGTCTCGGCGCCAGCAAACCAGCCTGAAGCATCTATATTGTCCCGCTACAACCTCATCTGTAGCAGAGTCTCTTGCTTTAATACAGATTTAATAAAGAATTTTCAACCTGGAATCTTGTTTATCTTGTATCAATACTGAGTCCATCAGTCCCCGTTTTGGCATGATGCCCATATTGTAGTAAAAATTAATACGTATAGTAGGAATGTGTAAAAAAAAAAAAAAAAATTAAAAAAAAAAAAAAAATTTCCTCCCTGCCTCATCAAATTTTTCAAGGCCCTGTTATACGAAACAGAAATATTTTTAAGGCTGGCCCAATGTAAGCAAACCTCCCTATACCAAACACCTTGCTATACCGAACACTTTTTTTCCGGTCCCAAGGGTGTTCGGTATAGGGAGGTTTTACTGTATGAACATTTATTCAGCACTGGGCCCACTTCAACATTTCCTGAGCTAGTGTGCAGACATAGTGATCACTCAGTTTATGCTTCTCACAAGGGTGAAAGTACCTACCAATAAGACATGCTTAATTCCTAATTCTGCTTTCCAGTCCTTCTTCAGCACGTTCACACAGATCTCACCATTGCTGGCAACATTTGGGTGGAAGATCTTTGTGAGAAAGAACCCCTTTGGTGGTTCATTGGGGAAGTTTTTCCCAAGAACCAATTTCATTTTGAACACACCCCCTGCATATGGTGTACCAGCTGTAAAGATAAACACAAAATTAAAATGAATAATGAGTAGTCAGGTGTTACCAATGATTATGACTCTTTTCAACAAACATGTAGCAAAAGGAAAGAATCTTTGTCTCAGAAGGGTCAATTTAAATAAATTCCTGTTCAGCATACAATTTTGTAATTGAAACATAATATATGGGACTGCCATTTCTGTGCAGATGACCACAAATTGCTGGCAACATTTTTTACTCCAGGCAAGAAGACCTGAATCAGTACCTTTTTGTACAACAATTATCATGATTATAACCAGTTTTCCCCTCATTACCACTCTCCACTATTATAAAAAGTTCCATACAACCATTTCCTGATGGTACATGTACACAAATTTATGGCCATATGCACTGTCACATTCAGAAACATTTGCTTAATTATATAAATGCGAAGGTATTGTCAGTTCCCACTGATGCAAATGACCTCCAGCAGTCATGGCAATGAAGTTTCTTTTTCATTCAGAGCTACCCAGAGACCCTGTTCAGATAGATGGTTCTCAGTATCCCATGCATATACAAAATAAGACTTTTCCAAGACCAGAAGACATTATAATAAAACCAGCCAAGTGGAGCATACGAGCCACCAGACTGGCTGAGTGCTTGCATGAGGTCAGTCTCTACCAGTATGCTCCACGCGACTGGTTTACTGTTACACAATAACTGGTTCCCTGTCCATTTCCAAAGGTTATAACACTGTGACCTTTGAAATTATATCAAGGTCACTTTTCATTAAGATCATCATCACTACTCTGTTTCTACATTCAAAGTCATAAGTCAAACTGTTTTAGAGTCACCAAAAGAAACCCCATAGGTACTCCCCTATTAAGTGACTAATAGTAACCATGGGCCTAGGATCCACCATTGATACCAAGATATATTTGCTGCCATCCTTACAGTAAAAAAAAATTAAAATGCTCACACGTCCGTGTAGCTTTCTCATAATTCCCAGCTGAAAACTGTCTTCAAAATCTGGAAATGCCAGCAGCACCATACTGTGAATAAATTTGAACAGATCAGATCCAGGACAAACACACGCACACACACAAGCAGTGGCACTTGTTGAACAAATTAAAGTCTATGGGTCTTCAGAAATATGCCTGTATAATTCTCAAGCAACTGCCCAAGTGCTTTAGGAGAAATGTTTTTAACAATTCAACAGCAAAAAAAAAAAAAAAAAAAAATCACTGAAGCAAAAACTTTGCACAGGCTTGCTTTGATTAAGATACATCCCAACCAAATTTGAAGTGAATGTGGCTGAGACTTTTGGAGAAGCCGAATGAGAAATACCACTAAAAATCCCCACTGATTCACATAGTAATAAATAGGTATGTATAATTTGCTGATGAGCAACCAAATTGAAAAATTCATCAAAAATCAGTAATTTGGAGCATCACTGCCTGGTACACAACATTATTTGACCTTTCAATATGGATCATTTGCATTTCAGCATAGTCTGAGAGACAGTTTTGGTGTAGAAGTTTAACATAGCAAAACCAAAAATTTATTTAAAAAAAATTTCAAAAACTGCACCACCTATTGAACAAGTTAAGGTCTAGAGGTGCCCAGAAGTATCCTTATGCACTTTGAAATTGACAAGATTTTTGCTAAATAACAAAATTATTGGACCATGACAACTTGAAAAAATTCGGTACAAACCAATCTAACGTACATCCCTATCAAGATTTAAAACCTAGCAAGACCAGTGACGGGGAACCAAAACTAGGAGAGAAAGCCAGACCGGTTTCATATCGAGTGATACTCATCAGTGGCAGTTAGGATCCCTATCAAGCTTGAAGAGAATCTGACCCATGGATGGATGACTGATGATCCTACAAGCTCAGCCGACTGACAAGTAAGCTGAGCTAAACAAATGAAGAAAGAAGACCTTTCAAGACTTCCTAAAGATCTACAAGTGCCTTGTAAATTCCTTGTATCAAAATCTTGTAAGTCAACAGAATAAATTAGAAACAAGTACTGTAGTGTGTGTACACTTACCTGGCCCTTCAATTGTGGCCTGTATGTCTGTAATATCTTCTTCATTTGGGAAAACTTTAATTCCTTCTGGTGGATCACTTGTTAATGTGGATATTTCTTTGGCAACTTGTCGGATTATCTGAGGTGACAAGTTCTCCACATTACTCTGCAAGTAAGCAGATAAATTTATTTAATCATGGGAGGATGAACTTGTATCATGTTTACAGCAGAATTTATTTTATAACATGTACATCATTCGTACTCCAGTTTTGGAAGTGAACACTGATGTCCATCAGTCCAAATCTATCATATTAAAACAATTTAAATATAAGCATGTAATCATAGACCAACCAAAACTGAAAAGGGTCACTTTACAGCTTTTTCTGAAATGTTGCTGCATAGAAGTCCTTCAATATTCTCCATGAACCTCACAAAACCACTATTTCCACAAAATCCTCAAAGTAACATCCATGTTTCGCCGCTCATTCAACTGTCCTGAAAATTGAGCAAACCCCCACGTTTTGCAGAGCCATCTTGCAGTTATGAATGTTAACTAACCAGTATGCCTAAATTTGGTTGATTTAAACAAGATTTATAATTAATTTTTATGTGTCCTTTGTTTAATCATTGCTAAATACCATATATTAAAACAGTATGATTTTCAAAAAAAAAAAAAATCATGTCAACGAAAACAAAATATACAAGTCAACTGCATAATATTCTGCATCAACAGTAGTGATTGGGGATGGGTGTGTGTGTGACAAGTAGATCTGCAGCACTTTTTAGACCATTTGAGTCATATCAACTCAAACTGGAAAAAATTGGTCAGGTGACCAGAATCCTGCAATGTCATTGGTCGCTCGCTGTCATGCATCTTCAATCATTTTAGAAAACCAACTGCCCAGCCTTTTATCGGTTGTGATATCCCTGTAATTACTGGGACAACCAGTAGGATATGGGCACCAGATGTAAAGTCACACAATGTAACCTTCACACATTGACGTAGGGTAACCTCTAAGGTTGGGATGATGCACTTTTCTCATGATTTTTATTGCGATACATATCTTTATACAGAATGTCACTTCACATTATAATGGATATTGTGATCCAGTTCACTTGTCTGTTTTGCTGGGGATCACAATAATAATTACTCTGTCACATGTATACATGCAACATAATATTTCACCCAGTTGACACCATCATCATGTTATTCTGAATCACAATATATTTCTATGGAAATATACATCAACTCATTCCACCCTAATGACACTTTTTCGTACTAATGTCTAAATGTCATCTGCTAATTGTATTTTACTAATTTAGGGATTATTTTTCAAAATTTTGGATGAAACTTGCATGGAATATCAACAGCTTTCCTTGGCATGCTCTAGGCGCCCAGAGCGCGTCAAGGAAAGCTGTTGACTTGGTCTTTCTCTGGGTGGAATGAGTTAACAAAATTACCCAAATTGTTAATCTATCAAACCAATTCCTGAGTTGTTTGTCTGTTTGCGCAGCTGATCACCATAGTGCGTGGGTGATCAGCAGGAATGAGAACACCAAAGAACAAGAATGGAGCAAAACACCTATATATATGTCCACCTTTAAATAATTTCATCAGATTTGTCCTTTTCATACCAAATACACAACCTTTTGGATCAAACTTTTCTGACCAAAAAGGAGGAAAACTCCTGAAAAGAGGGTACATGTAATTCTCATCTCTGGATCAGGCGCGCAGGCAACCAAACATGGGGGACTTGGTATCTAGATGGATTGACAAGGGTTATTTTGTATTCATCTCCTACAGTACATTGAGAAAGAAAAAATACAATTCATATCACTTGTAACATTATATTTCACCACATTACATCAGACTTGGCCACAGTCATGATGTGCGCATGAATATGAAATTTAAACAATAAAGAAAAACGGTCTACTATTTAAATCATAATGGCAAATATTTTTTGAACGGCTATTGCTTCTGCCAAAAATCTTAACGAAAAGTCACTTTTTCCATATTTCTACATGGAATTAATTTGATGGAGAGAATTGGAAGGTCACATTGCCTTGGAATGTTGTATCAGCAAACATTCCAAAGTATGCACCTATGGAGCTCAACTGACTGAGGACCATCAGATTGGCTCCATCACTGACGGCAGGGGTGCAAGCATTGCTGGCAAGAACAAGGCTCTGACTACTTGCTACCCCTGTGGAGACCAAGAACGTAGGCACAGCAGGGGCTATAGGGTAAAAGGTAGTCCCACCTATGGGATATAATTAACAGCATCACATGGGCCATATCCCATGGATTTCCAGTGTAATATGGTACAAAGTAGGCGCTTCATTTAAAAATTCCCACCAGTTTCATTTGATGATATTCAAGAAAAACATTACATTTTTTGTGTTATTGTCTAAAAATTTCCATTACAATACATATCACAACACACATTTCCATATAGATATGATGCATCACAAGGCAAATGTATCATAATTCATCAATTTATCATGATCCTAAGATGTTATTAGTCAAGATATGGAAAATTATGTCCACGCAATATGTGACATTCAATGAGCATCATATCTCATGTGCCGGCGTATTGTACAGATTTCCTGTTGAATATGGAATTTGGCAGGTCACATCACTACAGTTTGTAACACGACCTAGAGAGAGAGAAAAAAATGACATTTTTTCTGTAATAGGGATTATCCACCTGGCAGTGATGCCTGTGATACATTTAAACACAACAGATGCATAAATAAATATGATAATATAAGGTTCACCGAATATACATGTATGAATATGATGAACATAGTAATGCACAGCATGTTCCGTATCAGTACTCGTATAAGCACTCTGTACTTTCACATCAATTCTCATATCAGCTATCCAAACTATCGCTTGTACTGATATAAAATTCTCCGTGCTGATATGGAACAGGCCATGCATCATTCCATTCTCATTGACGAATTATCGAAGCCCCGATAATCTCCATTAATTATCCAGTTAAACATCAATGTTACGGAAGCTTTGATTTGTTGGAAGCAACACCTGAACATTTCATTGGTGATGCAATTTCATCCAAGGGTTTTGTTTTGAATTTTCAATATTTTCTGTTTCTTCAATGTTAATGACACAGTCAAGCTCACTATATACCACACACTTATTTCTGAATGTGTGAAAGGACTGGCCTATTTTGAGTTAAGAAATTTGTAATGGTCATCGATATAAGGATCCACTCTTCTGCATCCTTTACATCTGCTTTGATTGGCACACTGTCCATTCACTTAATTTTAAATAAGAAGTTTCCAATATTATTAACTAAGAGCCCCCCCCCCCCCCCCAGCCAATAAAGTTACCACATACCTTTTGTACTCTCTTTTAGTTTCCCAGCAAAGTACACAAACAAGGTTTTACAGCTGTCCAAGTATAATTTTCATCTGTGGGCAGGGTTGGACGACTTTAATATTTCAAGCAGTGTATGTTTTACCGATATGGCTAGAGAAAGTGAAAGTATCTGATATTAAAACTCCTGGGTGTTTCTCCTCTCTTACTGGACCTAACACCTCATCATCCATAGTATATTCCAAATTGGGATTGTTTTTACCTACATGCATGATGCATGAGTTTACATTTATCCTTGTTGCTGTTGGACCCTAAGAGCCACTCTTCTGACCACAATAATAAGTTTTATCAAATCATCTTGAATAAAATGAATGTTTAACAGTTAGACTGTTATAGATTAGGATTGCCAATCAATTTCAACAATTCAATCCTTGACTTTTTACTGTGTAACATTTCCTATTATGCCTTGTTTTTTAATCCTTTTTTTGTTTGTGATGTGTAATTTGTCTTGGGTAATTTCTTTGTTAAACATTTCTCGGCCACATCTGTAGGGTAAGGTCCACAGACTGTTAGAATTTAAATGCTTGACTACATTGTCACTAAGAGTTTGTATTTAGGCTTGCATGGCTGGTTTTTAAAACTCATCACCACATAAATCTTTCCAAGTGGCATTCTATTCATTAATAATGAACAGAATGCAATTTGGAAAGATACATATATCAGTATATCATTTGATGGTAACATATCTAGCTTGATCTTTTTAGCTTTTTTTTACCCAACTTCAAACTCTGTTGAACAGCGTGTCTTCTTCACAACTGGGTAACTGGTACAGTTTCACTACCAAGAAATCCAGGGCCTAAATTACTAATTGTACACAGTTTAATCTCATCACTTATATTCTTTTCACATGCTTTTCTGGAGGGATGGACAAGTACATGCAAAACTGTTGGGGCCAAAATGAACTTCCTTTTGGACTTCTTTTTTTTTTTTGCCACATTTATCATGAAACATGGTAACAACTTATTTACTAATGAACGTGTCACAAGGGGATATGGTGGTTGAAGTTTTGTTGTAACTGACCAATGCATTGTCTTTGTTGTGCTCATTGTCCCTGGCTTGACCGTGTCCCTGACTGTGTTTCATGTTTTCGTTGTCACTCAGATCACTAAACTTTAGACCAAATCTACCGCATGATTTACTTGTCCATATTATTCAAAATCATGATCAATAACAAAATGAAATTCTTGGACTGGGTTTGGATGATACTTTGACATTTTTTCTTGGATATCAGAAAGAAACTTGAACCCAAACTAAACATGTCCCAACATATTTTGATTCCGGACCCGAATACACAAAATCAGCTGTTTTCAGTGGACATGCAACTGGCGCAAACAATAAAACCTGCTCATCACAGTTCACTGAATCGCTGGCAGCTGGTGAAGGAAAATAAGCAAAAGAAAATTATTCACCAACTTGAACAGAATAATGCAGCACGAAAAATTTATTTAGTCAAATTTTCGAATTTGAAAATGCAGGAAGCCATTTTTGTTTTTCTGACCCAGCTTGTCCATCGTCTGTTCAAGTCACTGAATTCTCGCACCAACCTTAGGCTCCGACTGTACCTAAATGAATATTTGTAGTATAAATACTTACTGTGGACATTTCTTCGGACAATAAATTTTGCAACCAACTCTCTTTTTGTTCCAAAGGTATACTCCGTTTGAAGTATGAAAACAAATTTTAGGCCTTTCCTTTCTATCAGATTGCGAATTAACCGACTTCCACAGTTAGCCAATGAGACGTCGATAATGTATGATGGGAAAAAGTTATATACACACGAAAAACACTCTGGGCGTTCAAAACATACCACATTTACAGTTTTATATTTTAAAACTGTAACATCACTTTATTTAATGACAAAAATTTGTGTTTCTTTTTCTTAAAAAAAAAACAATCACAAAATCACATGGTCTCGTGACCTCAAGTACAATCAAAAACTCAAAATGGCGGACGTGCAGGAGAACCACCAGCCTCCTCAAGTGGACGAGGTAAATAGCAATGAATGCACGTCATTAGTCTGTAATACATGCATGGCAAAACAATTTTAATAGATCATGTTTCTATTTATCTTAAATGTGCAATGCTGCCATTCCTTCTGTAGTCGGGGTAAATTCAATGAACCACAGGCTGAAGCCAATGACGATCTCACTGTTCTCAGTTCTGGTTAAACTTGAAGTTCATTCATTCACGCGCAACCTCTGACACATCGGTGTGCGTCATATTCGTACTCTTCAGTCTTGCCAAGCATGAATTATCGGACTGATCACGAGAAAGAAACTGGTGACAAGTGCGAAGACTAGAAACGTATGATGTATCAGACCGATCACAGGAAAAAAAACAGTGACGAATGTACATGTTCAACATAAAAATTCAATTGATGATCAAACTCAATCCAGGGCACAGGCGCTCGTAGCGTTCAGTCAGTCAAGCTTTCGTGCTAATATACGCGGGTGGGAGGGGGGGAAGGTAGAGAGGGTGAACCTAGAACATCTATGCGTTCAATGACCCACATAGGGCCATATCTGCAATAAAATATTGTGTATTCATTTGTGCAGTCAATTATTTGTGCTAATAAGATGGTGGCGGATGGGCCTAAAACCACAACGTTGTCACATGGAGCTCTAACAGTGAAAGGTTTGTAACAAAGTTCACATCTGGACCACCATCCCGCTTTACGTTTGGCATGATTTCTCCGTTTCTGTAATAATATAATATTCTGTGGCACTTCTTTGCCGCAGTCCTGACTAGCTAATAGCCAGTCAGGGGGCCTTTATTACAAAAAACACCAAAAAACTCAGCCCTATCCCACTGTCGCAACTTTGTACACACCAACAAGCTCTAACTCACCAGTTTATTCCAAAACTATTTTCTACAGGTATATCACACAGATAATCCATTGAAATCCACATATATCCACAGCAACACACCTATAATTGTCGCAGATGTCCCACAAAATCCATTCCGGGAGAAAAGTCTGACATTCCAGCGCCAGATTCAAACAGGTATCCTATCCTGAATTGAGTTCATTCCATGGCATTAGCTGTATGACAACAGTTCTCAATGAGAACTGTTGTCATACAGCTAATGCCATGGAATGAACTCAATTCAGGATGATTGAGTCAATCGTCGATCCAACCATATTGGTGAGTTTGCCCGTCACTGCTTCCAGAGAGGAAGGGGGCACTGTAAAGCCACCATGCAGGCAGGTCACTCAGGGACAGCATTCTTTATCCATTCCATGCTAAATACATGCAAGTTGGGAAAGTTGCATCACTATTTTTTTACACTTTAAGGCTAAACAATCAATCAGAAAAGCTAACCCTTTCAGCGCATATATATTTAAATCATTAAATATTATATTTCTGTGATGTTTGTATGGTCTCAGTTGAACTACAGTCCATTTCCAAATGCTAGCAACACAGCCTTTTAGATAGACAACTTGACAGCTTGCGCCTCTTCACATCCCAGCATCCTGTGTGGTGGAAGTCACTTTCACTCCATATACACGTCAGGGTTTTCCCCAGGAAAAAGAAAGCATTACATTTTTGATTTTGCTCATATTTGTAGTTAAGTAAATTTTGTCCCAAACAGTGCCATTTCTTGGCCTAAAAAGCTGCAACTTTTGCATTTTTTTCTCCAAAATTATAGCTTTATGGTCAAGTTGAAAGCTTAACATTTTTTCTAAAGCTTTATGGTACCGTTAAGCTAATATGTTGTAGGCATAGCCTAAAATGCAAGCATCAGGATTACAAAGTATCGATAATAATGTCGGTGGATCAGGCAGTAGCACCTGGTTGTTAGGTCCCTCTAGCAACCATGTACTAAACCAGTCAAGAGGGGCGAGGCCGTAGTACCTCGAACAGCTGAACGAAATTATCTGCCGTATAGCCTTTCTTTTTGTTAGACACTGTTCCACAAATTTAAGTATTGTTCTCAAGATCTATAAATTGCCATTGAACTAAAGAACGGAGAGTGATTGTTGGATTGTCGCGTGACAACACCAAATCTGAGCATGCTTTGGCAACATGGCGTTTTGGGGCCCCTGGGCGGATAAGTGTGACTGGAAGTTGTGACCTGGAAGGCCCCGAGAAGCAACCTGGTGACTGCACAGTGTGCAGATATTAGTAAGGTTAGAATGAAACATGTGCAACAAATGCTACATACTTTGGGTGTTTCTTAAGGTTACCCCCACAGCTGTCAAGTCTCTATTCTGCGGCAAACCCATTTCCAGCCCCAGAAGCGTGTGTGCCATGTCCATGCTCCATCGAGGTGTTAACGATGCAAGTTTGTGAATCGTTATCCTTTATTACACTCTATCGACAACATATTCTGAACAATTATGAATTATTGACATAATATCCATAAAGGCCGGTAAGTTTGAGACTTTGGTGTAAATAAAACTTCGGAAATTACCCGGGATGCTTAAAAAAGGTAAGGGCTGTGTCCACGTGTGTATGCGCAGTAGGGGGTGACAAAGAAAATCAACTTGGTTGGCTAGATACTGAGTACTCTTCTGATTGGATAATTTACCATTCTATTATATCCTGTAGGTGTTTATGGTAAGAGCTTGCTATAAAGCTTTAGGGAAAACCCTGCACGTGCAAAGCCTTCTCCGAAAGGGGTTATTTGTCCATTATGTTAAATAAAGATGTTTCTGTACTATTCTTCAGGGAAAAAAGGAGGGGGTATATTGGGTACAGCATATCTGCCATGTTCAATCTGGAGGGTATGTCAGTTTGTGCAAAGCTTGAAAATTAATTTTACGACAGCCTGTTCAGTCAGGCTTTGAAATTTTTTTTTTTTTTTTTATCTTTTATTGAAGTCAATTATATACAAATATACACTCACATTGATACATTAGCATCATCCATTAAACATAACCAGTAATATATATATATATATATATGTGTGTGTGTGTATTGATTGATTGGAAAGAGAGCTTGGTTCTTTCTGTAGACCTTTGGGGATTTGGACAGTCATATTATATTAGTTCATCTGCATCTTGTGGAAACAGTTAAGTTTTATGTAAGTGGTTGGCCAGCGAGTGCCACGTGTGTTCTGTTGAAGAATAAAATGGTCCCTGTGTGAATAACAGGTACATATATATTAATGTACATGTCATGTTCGTTAAAATACACAAGCATGTCAGAGGGCTACTGCTACCCAAGAATTGTGTGTGCACACTCGATATATATTGTCATACATGGGAAAAAATCATTTGCCCAGAGTGTGAAACCATGAAGTTAGCAAGACAGGCTGATATGGGAATGACTTGATTAACCGTCACTTGATACATAAAGTTAAAAGCAACTTATGCACACACGTGTATGTGTGTGTGAGTCTCCCTGCTACCAAAACATACCATTGCCTTCAAAAAGCCTTCCCCTCTAAGGTCACTGCATGTGTTAAATAACTTTTCGCCTAATGTTATTGTGGCCAGCAGAGCTCAGGTTTGTTTAGTGCTATTTATCTATGTTAGAAACTTTATTTGGGTATTTTCAGGCCTCCGGCCACTAATACATCCATAATTACATAAAAGTGAAATCATGTTGAGAATGACACTTGGTGTTTCTGTCATCTTACACAGATCTCTTTTCCAGTATCTGAAAAGCTTCCAATAAAAAAAAAAATAAAAATTAACAATAGTTTGTATATTGTCTACTTTCGTAAGCTGCATAAATTTATACGCTGAATTTGACATACATGTATTAACATCCATATATTCTGGCAAATATTTACATCTTAAGCCATCATATTTTGAACATAGACATTAAAAATGTATCGTGTCTTTAACATAACTTAATCTCTCTGTTAAACAAAATAAACACAATCTAAACTCCTTATTAATATTACTGTGCCGACCTAATTCAATATTTAGCACATGACTTGAAGTACGAAATTTGGTTAGAGTTCTTCTCATTTTGAACTCTTTTAAATCTTGAACATATCTCACTGTATTTAACAGTGTCTTGGAATGTACATAATTTTTCAGTTTGCTATTTTCATTTGCATCACCCCTCCAGTTTTGAAGTGCAATATCTAAGTCTGATCAACCCGATTAAAAAAAAAAGAAGAAAAAAAAGGGCATTGCCAGCATCTTGAGAGAGCCATATATATACAAAACAAAACCTAGTTTATGCAACAACAGTTTCAATTTTGTAACCTGTGTCACTCTTGCAGTTTCATAAGCATATCATAGCACTGTGTTGGGTACCTACTGGTATCCATCTGTAACAATATATTTATATAATTTTTAGAAAGTTGGTATCTACCGGTACCACATTCATCCAACACTGCTGCATTGCTGGCTGACATAGATAATCCTAAAAAAATATTTACAAAACTTGAGTTGCACCATCTCAATTTTTCTTATAATACGATATTCCGCACACTTCAGAGCCATACAGTAATATTTGGAGGATGGTTATATAAAAAATATGGAAGGCAATGTTGTATGACAGTTTTCCACACTTACTCTTAAAGCAACATGCCAATGGCCTTCAGTGCTTCAGAAGTTAAGTTTTCTGTTGCCTTACACCATCCAAACCTTGTGGAGAAAAGAAATTCCAAGTGTTTATAATGTGAAATAACCTCCAATGGTTCACTTCTAAAAAAACCCAACATTTTCATTTTTCGTGTAGTGGTCCTCCATTTCTGCAAACCAGAATTTTAGTCTTTTTTTATATTTAACTTCATAATCCATTTATCACAAACTCAGCTAGCACATTTGCTTGATTTGAATACAGCCTACTCTGTCAGCAACATCAACAATATCATCTGCATATTTAAGAACTAATACATAAGGGCATTCTTGGGAAACATATACTCCCTGACAGCCCTGTTTTTCTAGATCAATAACAAAATCATTTATATATAATGCAAACAAAAGCGGGCTGGCCACGCATCCCTGATGGGTGCCTATATTGCAGTCAAAATATTCTGTAAGACCCTCTTGAGTTCGTACCATGATCTCAGCTGTGAATACATAGATTTAAAAACCTGCAATACATTCCCATGAATACCGCAATTAATCAGTCTATACCACAAAAAGTCATGTTTTACACGGTCAAATGCTTTAGAGAAATCTATAATTTTATAACAAATATAATCTTCATTTATCTATGTTAAGGGCAAATGACCTGAAGGAAAAGGAGTTTGCAAGGCACATGTACCTGGCACTCATGATATTTTAGAAGGGCTGGACTGTTCATGTTCTCTGGTAGACATTGTGGTTAGCTACTTTGTAGCAAGGCTGTGTGTAATGTGCATTATGTATTTCCTGCCAACATTTTATAATGACAGAAAATTTGCATTCCTTGTTTTAGGACCCCCATGCTGATATAGATCAGTTGAAGAGAGATCTAGAAGGATACCGGGAACTGCTGCTTCCCTTGAACAAAGTTCTGGAATGGGAAAAAAATTACTATCCGGCAGTTTTAGTAGGCATCATCACATTCAAATTTGCGTAAGTATTCTGTGTGTTTGTAGACTACACTGTGTAATAGTCAGTTCAGTATCATAGCAGGGCTCGACAATGCACATGTCCAATTGCCCAGGGCAAGTCAGATTTAATTTCGGGCAAGTTAAAATTGATAAGAACTTGCCTGGTCGGGCAACCAATTTTTTTTCACTGGGAACACTATTCCTCAAGTTTTCATTACCCAGTTACAAGTTGTGGTTGTTTGCGAGGCCGGCAATGCGGCACAAGAAGATAACCATAAGCCATTGTCATGACAGTGTTTGAAGTCAGAGCGCTGTGTGCAAGCTGAAGGCATGTGCGTGGGGACACCAATAAATGATAATAAACTCTTAAGTTAACATTCCATGTTTAAACAGTTACTTGGCCAGCAGTTGTATTTAACAGGACGTGGCGACCTGCTTGATGTCTGCAGATGTTTTCACTGTCTGTGTAGCGTACATATGATTAGGATATCAGAGGTAACGGTAGTTACGCCATTTATTGGAGTGGGTTCACAGCAACTCACCATCAGTCTGAAAAGCCCCATTGATGTCAAAGCAAAAAAAATAAAAAATTGCATGGCGAATTCTTCTGCAAGTTAGCATCAAGTGCCATTGATAAGTGGACTCTCACAGTGTTGGACAAAATTAAGTTCATATAGATCTATATGTGCTGCGAGGTGACTTCCCGGACAAAGACCGCACAAAATTGCCAGTCACAGGTGAGTGACAGTGTGGAGTAGACCTGCGGTGAACTGAGCATCATCTTTGGACCCCTTCTCACTGAATGATTTGGGACACATTTGGCAGTTCCCTCTATCCCCTACCTTTGTGTATTCGTCTGTAACTCCAAATAATTGTTGCTGTAAATACTTGAATCTTTATTTTTGCATGCTGCAATGTACACAAAGCTTCCCGCATGTGTGTTCCATCCGTAAACTATGGAAAATTCACACATGTTCACAATCCATAATGAACACACTGTAACACGAGCCATGATTGGCTCATTTTTGTATGTGACTCAATTAACCAATCTGGTGATGTGTTGTGCGTCAGAGCACAGGGCCAAGGAGCTGTTTGTGTGCAGTGGTAGAAAATATGGTGACGATGAGCACACTCTATTTCTGATTTGAAATATTCAATTTTTTATTTGAATTTAATTTAATTAAGAACACTAATTATTGCGAAGAACTTGCCAATACTGTATACGTAAATTGACTTTGATGTACCGATAGCATTCATGGTAGGTACATGAATGATGTGCCACCCATCAGAGGCAATGGCAACGAGAAAGAGCACCGTGAAACCGATGCAACTGTTAATCATTATCAAAGTTTACCTGAATAAAAATTACACTGTATTTTTCATCGTAAGTCACCCCTTGCTAATTGCTAATTATGTCTCCCTGTGCAATGTGGGGGGGGGAGGGTATATTGTTTTTGCGTCCATTTCTTCCGCTTCTTCTTTTTCTTCTTCAACACACTGTGTGTGTTGCGGACGCAATAACTCAAGAAAGATTTGACTTGGGAAGTTAGAATTTTATGTGAAGATGTTCCTATATATGGTCTTGCTTGGGATTGCAGAAGGGGGACCTTGACATATTTTTCAAGGTCACATGGGCATGTCATCTAAAATTGACATGGATGCAACAACTCTGCAAGGATTTGACGTACGAGGTTCAAATTTTGTTTGTTTATGTACCATAATACCAACTAAGTTGGGAATGTAGATGAGTGACCTTGACCTATATTCAGGGTCACATGGCCACTTTTTAAAAATCATTGCAGATGCACTCGAGAAAGATTTGTCTGAAAGAGGTTGACATTTGGTGTGATTATGTTTCTATGTAAGACTTTTGTAAGACCTTGCTTGTAACTGCAGATGCATGACCTTCACCTATTTTTCAAGGTCACTTGGGCATTTTGTCAAAACTCAATGTGGATGTTATAACTCAAGAAAGATTTGACTTGGGAAGTTGAAATTTATATAAGACCTTGGGATTGCAGATGGGTGACCTTGACCTATTTTTCAAGGTCACATGGGCATGTCATGTACAATCGATAACTCATGAAAGATTTGACTTGGGAAGTTGAAATTTTATGTGAAGATGTTCCTATATAAGACCTTGCTTGTGATTGTAGATGGGTGACCTTGGCCTTTTTCAGAGTATTCCTATTTATAAAAATAAGGGTGACAAAAGTAAGGGCTCATGGGTAGACATTTGATTTTCTGTTGGAAAATCAGCCTGTTCTAGTTTTTCAATTTGTATTTTTGCCAGTTTCACTGTTAATAGTCGTAGCTAGAATTGTGGTAAAATTATGTCTCCCGGTGGAAGCCGGGGGACATATTGGTTTAGTGCCCGTTTCTTCCGCTTCTTCTTCTTCTTCTTGTTGTTGTTGTTCAGGTTCTTCAACACTTGGTTTCCGTGCGATAAGTCTTGAAGGACTTGACGGAATTTGATGAAACTTGGTAGGATTATGTATCTTGGCAAGACCTAGGTTGGGATTGTATTTGGGTGACCTTGACCTAATTTTCAAGGTCACAGGGTCACTTATGTGAAATTGGTTTCCGTTCGATAAGTCATGAAGAACAGGATGAAATTTGATGAAACTTGGTAGGATTATGTATCTTGGCAAGACCTAGATTGGGATTGTATTTGGATGACCTTGAGGAAATTCTCAAGGTCACAGGGTCACTTATGTGAAATTGGTTTCCGTTTGATAAGTCATGAAGAACAGAATGGAATTTGACGAAACTTGGTAGGATAATGTATCTTGGCAAGACCTAGGTTGGGATTGTATTTGGATGACCTTGAGGGAATTCTCAAGGTCACAGGGTCACTTATGTGAAATTGGTTTCCGTCCGATAAGTCATGAAGAACTTGATGGAATTTGATGAAACTTGGTAGGATTATGTATCTGGGCAAGACCTAGATTGAGATTGTATTTGGATGACCTTGAGGAAATTCTCAAGGTCACAGGGTCACTTATGTGAAATTGGTTTCCATTTGATAAGTCATGAAGAACAGAATGGAATTTGATGAAACTTTGTACGATTATGTATCTTGGCAAGACCTAGGTTGGGATTGTATTTGGGTGACCTTGAGCGAATTCCCAAGGTCACAGGGTCACTTATGTGAAATTGGTTTCCGTGCGATAAGTCTTGAAGAACGGGATGGAATTTGATGAAACTTAGTAGGATAATGTATCTTGGCAAGACCTAGGTTGGGATAGAATTTGGATGACCTTGAGGGAATTCTCAAGGTCACAGGGTCACTTATGTGAAATTGGTTTCCGTCCGATAAGTCATGAAGAACTTGATGGAATTTGATGAAACTTGGTAGGATTATGTATCTGGGCAAGACCTAGATTGGGATTGTATTTGGATGACCTTGAGGAAATTCTCAAGGTCACAGGGTCACTTATGTGAAATTGGTTTCCATTTGATAAGTCATGAAGAACAGAATGGAATTTGATGAAACTTTGTACGATTATGTATCTTGGCAAGACCTAGGTTGGGATTGTATTTGGGTGACCTTAAGCAAATTCTAAAGGTCACATGGTCACTTATGTGAAATTGGTTTCCGTGCAATAAGTCTTGAAGAACTTGATGGAATTTAATGAAACTTGGTACGATTATGTATCTAGGTAAGACCTGGGTTGGGATTGTATTTGGATGACCTTGAGGGAATTCTCAAGGTCACAGGGTCACTTATGTGAAATTGGTTTCTGTTTGATAAGTCATGAAGAACAGAATGGAATTTGATGAAACTTGTTAGGATTATGTATCTTGGCAAGACCTAGGTTGGGATTTTACTTGGGTGACCTTGACCTAATTTTCAAGGTCACGGTCACTTATGTGAAATTGGTTTCCGTTTGATAAGTCATGAAGAACTTGATGGAATTTGATGAAACTTGGTAGGATTTTGTATCTTGGCAAGACCTAGGTTGGGATCGTATTATGATGACCTTGAGGGAATTCTCAAGGTCACAGGGTCACTTATGTGAAATTGGTTTCCGTTCGATAAGTCTTGGAGAACTTGATGGAATTTGATGAAACTTGGTAGGATTATGTATCTTGGCAAGACCTAGGTTGGGATTGTATTTGGGTGTCCTTGACCTAATTTTCAAGGTCCCAGGGTCACTTATTTGAAATTGGCTTCCATTCGATAAGTCATGAAGAACAGGATTGAATTTGATGAAACTTGGTAGGATTATGTATCAAGGTAAGACCAAGGTTGGGACTATATTTGGGTGACATTGACCTAATTTTCAAGGTCACAGGGTCATTTATGTGAAATTGATTTCTCTGCAATAAGTCTTGAAGAACTTGAATAAAAATTGCTGGAGTAATGTATCTAGGTGAGAGCTAAAATAGGATTGTAATTTTCAAGCAAACTTGGTCATTTGTAATTTGTTATCACCTGTAGCTTATTCAGAGACGTAAGTGTTCCACCGGGAGACATTTGATTTTCTGTTGGAAAATCAGTCTGGTCTAGTTTGACTTATTTTGGCGAATTTGCAAGTGACAAGAAATAGCAAATTAGGATTTTGGGTAAATGGTTTGTCTAGGCCTTTGTCTATGAATTGATAGGGGAAAAATGTTCATGGTGTCAAATTATATTTGGACAAGTGGATTTTGAAATCTACTTGCCCTGCAGACAAGTGATTGAAAAAAAATGTCGAGCCCAGCATAGATTGTAAAGGCTCCAACTGTCAGCAAGAATTTTAGAGACATTTCATTTGCTTGTCTTCAATGATACCTGTTATTCAGTTGCATTTTAACATACAAACATGAAGTTGATGAATGAAAACCCAGCCAAGTAAAGTCCAGCAAAAAAACTTGTTTTAACGTAAAGTCTACAGTCCAGATTTACAGGCAAAAATGTATGTCTGTTGTCATTTATAGTACAGTGGTACCTGCAATTTAAGACCAGTGCAGTGAGAGACCACCTGGCTTTTGAGACCACATTTCTGATAGCGCAAGTCTGGATTCTTTGTAAATGTACCTCCAATTGAAAACCACATGTCATATGTGACCATTTTTGACTGGCTGGCACAAGGAGTGGTTTTAAGTAGCAGGTACCACTGTCTGCCAAAACTTAAGGTAGCGATCTAGTGAACAACATAAAAATCAACGATGTTTCACTCTTTACATTTTCTGGTCTGTTAACAAGTTTACTCTAAGTTCGGCATTGTTTCGTTGCTAAATACTTTTTACATTGACGTTAAAATCGTTGTTTATCCCGACGCGGTCATACCAAAATGGAGTGTAAACAAAGCTGCCACTGAACGTGCCGGTTTGTTGGGTCACGTGACCTGTGATGCGTCCACACTGATACATATCTGGCGAGGCCTGGGGGTCACGGTCTGATTTTAGCATGTGTGTTGTGTTGTACGGCTTGTCAACATGGCATCAACAAGCGGTTCCTCCGTACCCATCAAAAGCAAAAGGAAAAAAGGGTCACAAAAGAAAAAAATATTGTACGAATGGACACGGATATCAGGATAAAACTTGCCGATAGTGACAAGGGCTCATATTACCAAACGTGGCCTGAAATGCCCATGCAGCCTTTCAGCGGTTGTACCATCCACATCGACCGGCACCGAGTCTGAATCGGACAGTCTTGATGATGACGACGGGACTACTCATTTATCAGCCACCTATAAAAAATTTAAAACTAAAAAATTTATGCTTGCACTGTATACTTCCTTGGATAGTGAATCAAGTGTAACTAGAGCCTGTGCCCCTGCCCCTGCTCCATCCCCGTCCGCTCGGCTGAAGTGCTCTTCGCGGTGGCATTTTGGCGAGTTATGGGAAGAAATTGAGGATGTACACACTTTTAAATGCTGTGAGATGGGGCTGTGATCCAATCTTTTTATTTTATGACTACAATTTATTTCACCATTTTCGGGTTTCATTAGGCTATATGAACCGTTCGTCAACATTGAAGTTCGGTTTATTAGTTTCTTGTTTAGCTTTTCAAGTCTGTGATATGAAACCCGTCCGCCAGCCTGCGTGAAGCCTGTTTGACAGGAACTTGTTGTAAACAAGCACAACAACCTGTGAAAATTGCAGAAAAATAAGACATGTCGGGGTAATTTAAAACTGATTCTAATTCACCGCTTGGTGTTTTCATGAATAGTGCGATTCATTCGACACTAGTTGTATTGTAAACTTCATCCCTCGGTATCGTCAACTTTCATGGTTGTTGCAGCAGCAGATATCTTTGGCACATTTGCATAATTAGCTCTCTCACGTTTTAGTACGCATGCTCGCTGGGTAACTCCGCCTACTTCCGCGAAAACGTCATATGGCGCTAAATTTCCACGAGGGTATTTAAAAGGACAGGAGACGTACCTCCTTATGAATATGTGATTTTTAGCTATAAATCACTACATTTTACATGTTTAGAGCATTGATAGACAACTAGGGAGGTCGTACTTATCGCGGAAGTTCAAAAATAGAACCTGTCTTAAATAGTTTTGGTGGCATTGACCGACAAAGGTCAAAGATCATCAGACCGAGAGAAATAGCCGGTTTTCTCGGGTTGACTTTTACGACGGAACGGCCACTTCCAGCGAAATTGGGGGAAAATCCACTGGCTCGATTCTGTTCAGACTTTGCATGTATGATAAGTTATTCATTTTCTCTAAAAAGGTGTTTTTGTTTGTTGATAACGGGAATAGTTTTGTAGTTTCACAGTCATTCACAGAGCTTTCACCCAAAGTACATGTACATGGCACAACAATAAATATCTTTCGTGATCTAAAACAGGACTCGTTTGCGTTATCGACAATACAAAACACGTTTTGATGGCCAAGAATCTACACTAGCGGTAAAACGGACGGAAGTGGTCGTCGGATAATCTGTTGACCTCCCAATTTGGCTGGAGTGGCTTTAGGTTGGCACAAACGATTGTCCGACTTTGTGGCTTCATAAAATAGATACTGTTAGATAGATTTTAATAAATGTGGTATTTACGTTTGCGCTAGACACTCAGCTTTTAGAAAAGATATACTTTTATATGGTTTAATGTTGCCTATTTTTTTCACAATCGTGAGAAATAGTGAGCAATGTCCGTTCATATGTGTTCACTAGATCGCCACCTTAAACAGTAATGCATGAAAACATGAACAACTTGTAAGTAAGACCAGTTACAAAATAAATTGTACATATATGTAATCATTAAATGGTGAAGAAAACCAAATTTAGAGCTGTGTAAGGTACAAGTGCTTCATATTGGGCCCTGGTTAGGTAAAAATATAGTTAAAACCTGAGTTCACTTAGGGATGGTTCAACATTATCATCATTTTTGAATGAGTACTCAGGGTACTGAATTTCATGATTCCCCTCGCTCCCCCAAATTAGTACTTTAAAAATGATCAATTTCCAAGAAGAATACCAAAATTGCACAAAATAGACCAAAAGTTGACCATCATTTTCAATATTCTGTGAAAGTGTACAGACCCATTTACACCGCAACCCCTCCCCCTTGCATACTGTAAGTACTAATTAAAAAATGATGAAAATGTTGAACCATCCCTGATGATAGTCTGTGAATGAGGAAAATTGTTTTTTATGAAGTTTTCAGTTAAACATCTGATTAAGATATTGTGTCACTAATACATTTTAAATAATTTCATTTAGTAATGATGAGTGCATCAGGAAATTTATCTTTGGGTGACATTCTGGATAATTATCTGACATGTCAGTTCAATGGTTAATTGATATGAGTTTTGACAGACTATATATATGTACATTTACTTTCATTCTTATGTGTAAAAAGTAAAAACTTCAGAAGAAAAAAGAACTGCCCCATATTTGAGACTTAAGCTCAGTATAACATGTGTGTGAAACAAGAACACACCTCCACAATTTTCTTTTTGTATGTATTCTTGACTGGAACCCTGTTTGGCGTGAAAAGTAACCAATCAGAGAATAAGGCATATTTTTCATTCGCTGGAAATTATTATTTGAAGCAAACTTGTGAGGTTTTTTTCTGAACATGTAGAACAGCATTTTAATGTGTCTTCGTGTGGGTTGGTTCTCTATATGACAACAATTGCAAAAAATCATTCCAGTGTTACTACATACATGTGACAGTATATATAATGTGTATGGATTTCAAAGTCTGTTTCATGTGTAACTTTTCTATCTTTCAGTATCATTTGGTATCTGGAGCCCTCTGTGCTGACATCATTCTCATTAGTTGGAGTCTCTTTGTGTCTGCTAGATTTTGTGGTGCCCACTGTTAGTTCATACCTTTTCAAATCATCACAATGGTAAGTTAAGACAAAGGTTTACCAACATCTTGGAAGTTATCTTGCAGCACTTGTGCTTGAAACTTACAGACTTTCTTGGTTGTCTGTCTGCATCAAGAATATTTTAATAAAGGCACTGTTCAGACCAACAGCGATTCCTGGGGCCATGTGTGGATCTAATTAAAAATGCAGAGATCAGAAGAGTAGAATAGAAATAAACATTGATGCAGTATGGCTTCTGACCATCACACATACATGACAAAGTCAGAAGACATTGTTGGACATATTTATTTTACCTGACCTGTTTCAGCTCTTAGGGGCCTTCATCAGGGGTTATAATATCCATATCTAAATTAAAATTTCCGACTTTGTCATCTGTGTGTGTCAATTGAAAACCATACTGCAAAAATATTTTGAAGTGAAGAGTGAGTACACTGTATCTATGAATTGGTGAAGGAAACTCAAAGTCAGTACTTGCCAAATGACATCACAGCATCTGATCAGTTAGAGTACCAGCAAATGTACTTTTTCAAGAAACATTTTCAAGTGGGTAACATGCATTTTGTTTCTAAGGTTTTGGTGTTGGTGAAACTATTGATGGCAGGGTCTGTTGATTTAATTTGTTCACAGTATGTAAGAGTACATTTGAATTTGTAAAATGAAGTCTACTAATGAAAAAAAAAAAGTAATGCCCCCTGTGATAACCAAACACTGCACAGTGTACAAGGCTAAGCAAACATGTTTGAATTTGTGACGTGTGCTCATATGGGAAGATCAGTGAGTGGGCCATTGTCAAACTTTGTCACTGCATCTGAACAAAATAAATTTGGCTGCCTTTTTCTAATAAGGCCACTCACTCCAAAGACCACCCCCCTCATTAGAGGCCATCTTCTCATGCCAAAAGTGTGTGGTTTCCATCATGATTACCTGGGTTGGTGGTAGCCATCAGCAAATTAGCAAACAAAAAAGTGGAATCTGGCTAAAGATCTGTACCATCATTTGATTAAATAAAATTATGGTAAATGAATAAATGGTGAATAAATTGTAGATTTGTTTTGTTTTAATCAAATATCTTAATTTCATTTTCAAAGTCATTAACACCAGCCTAGTGAAGGAAAAATACAGAATCTGACTTGCCGAAGAAATGCAAGTTTGGCTTATTTATTTGAGTTACTTCATGCCAGTTGGCTAAACTTGAACAATTCCTTGCACCAGCCCAGCTTTTAACACCCTTTTCAGAGTGACTGACTGCTATTGTATTATTGTTATTACAGTGGTACCTCTTTTGAGAGACCACCCCTACGGCAGATCAAAATGTGGTCTTTCATTAGAGGTACAATAACATGGAAAAGATAGTGCAGTGTTCTGAGAGAGGGGTCTTAAAAAGATATGCGGTCTCTCTATAGAGGGGTCTCTCAAAAGAGGTACTACTGTATCTACGAGTCATTTATGTCTTATGATGTGAAGGACTAGCATGTCGACATGCACCTGACGCCAGTTATGTGCATGTCCTCTCATGCATGCTACGATTGTTACACTGGTGCCTGACGAGATACAGACATATCAAATCTAGTCGCACACTATTGACGTGGAATTTGCCTCTATGGGCCTCGTGCGGTTGTTCTTGCTTATTATTCTATTGTATTGTACAGTAGGTATGACCTTGTAAAAGGGGAACCACTCTGATCTGTAAATTCTTGCGCCCTGCACAACAGTATTTTCTAAAAGGGTTTGATTTTTTGTTTTTGTTTTACTGACATCTTGACCAGTGAACTTCATTGAACTTCATTTTTTCCCTACCCAAGGCAAGTACCTACAAGAAAACTGCATGTTGTTTACTTGCACCAGTTGACTGTCCAATGAGAAGCCATGTACTGTAGCCTTAATGTGGTTAAACTTATGTGTATACTGTAATTTCAATTTTTCTAAAAGTTGAACTTGGTGGGTTAATATGTCTTTACAGTGGAAACAAAATTCAGTCAGATAGGTTGGTTGGTTGTTTCATTTTGATCCCATATTTATTGCACATATATTGCCTGGCCCCTGGGCTTAGACCAATCCATCTCATCTATTAAAGCAAAAGGCCTCTCAGCCACAATATTTTTCCAAATGTCTATTTAATTAACAACTATCATGACAAAGCTAAATAAGCCAGTGCCAAGTAAAATGACTTTTGGTTTTGTTTGGTCTAAAATGCAAACCACAAAAGGAGCCAATGGATATAAACCTTCTGTGCATTGGGTCATTTTGCAAATGAAAAACAATCATTTTGTCATATATGAGACTTTTAGAAATACATATACACGGCAACATGCATGATGTGGACCTTGATTATAAATGATAAAGAGTTCATTTAATCATTATGAGAAATTATGATGGCTATAATACAATACAAAGCTGACATGAATGCCAGTGCAGCACCACGGTAGTCTGGAGACTTGCTTGACAACAGACACTGGAGCATTTAATGAAATGGAACAAGATTTAAGTGCAGTAAATAATGTGCTAATATGGGGTGATACGGAAAAGTCTGACTTCTCTTTCCCTATAATGTAAATCATTGTACATGTACCATAAATGTTGGTTATCCATATTAACAAAAGTACAGCAGTCCTTGTTATGTAAACCCTTTGTGTGTGTGTGGTGTGTATGTGTGTGTGTGAGAGAGAAAGACTTGTCATATTAATCTATCTGTCATGAGACCAGTTGCTCTTGGGAGTGGTTTCTGGTGACAGGGTCACTGTCACATGCTTAAATGAGCATTGCAAAAAAATTTCGGAGGCCGGCGAGAAGTTCATGCCCCTGGGCATGGCTTTGGTTTTTAGGGAAGCGATGATATTATTAGAATTTCACTTTAGTGCAACAAATTCATGGGTCACTTTGCAGCAAAGATGAATCTGTGATATTTTGTGGGTATTGTGGGCAGTGGAATGCAGCCCAGTGATTGCTTGCAATCACAGTTCTGTAGTTACCCAGGTGAATAAAGGCTTTACAGAATATTGTGAGTAGAACTGTCAAGATAACATGGCATGCATGCCTGTCAACTTCTTCCCTTTGTGTGGATTTGGGGCCTCAGTATCAAATTTGTGGCAAAGAAAACTTAACAGAGAAGGGTTGAATTTGGAAGAAATGTACCAACAAGTTCTCACCAGACTGATCAATGCAAGTATAATTTTTGATAAAATAAAATGCTTGTATGACTGAGTTTGTCATATTATATATCTATGCAGTACCTTTGGTAACACCTCATTTACTGTTGTGGAGTAGACGTGTTGCTTCAACCCAGTGGCTAATGATACATATTCCTGTTCTTGGTGCCATTGTATTCACCAAAAGCTATTCCTCCTTTTCATCAACCAGGACGGGAGTTGAGGAGAAACAGTTCGAGAACATCTGTGTTCGCCTACTGAATGCCAGGACCCATATCCACAACATGAAGACCAGTTTGCAAAACCTCAAGAAGGATAAGCCCAAAGTAGTAAGTACATGTATCTATATATTTCTTATTATCGTCAATGTAAACCCTGAGTTGCCAAATGCTAAAGAAATTATCACCAGACTTTTACTTGATAGTACCGAGTTGTACCTCTAACAAATGCGGAATACATCCCAGACATCTTTTTCAGTTCTATGGCATGGATGATTTTTTGCCATTGTAGTGGGAAAATATAACAAAGGAAGATGTCGATGACCACAGTATGTACAGAACATAACTGTGTTGTAATATTAGGCTATACAGTGGAACCTGCTATTTAAGACCACCCTTGATGCCAGATCAAATTGGTCACATATGACAGGTGGTCTTTCACTGCAGGTAAGCTGGCAAAGAAATTAAAGGCCAATGTCTGAAAAGGGCAGTCTTAACAACTAGTGCGGTCTTTCACGAGAGGTGGTCTTCAGAGCAGGTACCACTGTACCACTATCAGTTGACTTTGTGGCATCACTTGATCTTGAAGTCAGGTAGTAGTACAGTAAAACCTCCCTATACTGTGAGGTGTTTGGTTAGAGAGGTTTTACTGAATTTGTACAGATGTTGCACACACCTGTATGTTGTTTGTGTTACTTGCAGTACTTGCTGGTAATGATGGGAGCATTCCTGGTGCTCGCCTGGATTGGTAGCCTCATTGACAACTTGCTGCTGCTCTACCTGCTAGGTAATGTACACACTTACTGTGCTACTTACAACTGTTAATCCTGTCCCACAGAGACGAGGTCATGCATATGTAAAGGTAGATCTAAATGACACCTTTAGCATAAAGGATGTAAATGTCTGACCTGGGGTCATTCAGAGATAGTAGATGTTTCCTTTTGACACTGCACAAGGATCGTAGAACTGTAAATGCCAGTTAACCTTTCCCCCTTGAATTGAAAGTGAGGCAACAGCTTTCCTTGGCAGGGGTCGGCCACTGGATGCCCAACCTATGCCAAGGGAAGCTGTTGACCTGGGGTATATTATCTTGATGGGTGTCATCTACAGTTCCTAGTCAAATTGTTTTTCATTACCGTTTGAAACTCATTGAAAACACTGAAGCAGACAACATTTGGCCACCAGCTGGTTTGGGGCAGTGTAAGGGACAAAGGCTTTGGAGAATTAGAGAAGCAGCTAAGTCAGTGGATGTGTTCAGACATAGAGAATTAAGATTTTGTTTGTTCTATGTTTAATTGGGTATTCATTGCAAAAAAAAATATATATATGCCCTATAGGCCTACTTTCAATGCTGACCTGGTGTGCCATGTTTGTTTACGTTTGTCGTAGTTAATAGTTATTCAATGTCATGTGTGATGTATAATCAAACAGCCCTCATATATATGTAATTTTGTCTTCGTGTTAATGCAATGATGCAGGCATGTCACAATTTAGTTGTAACAGTGTTTGAGTCATGTGGTCTACATTGAGTTACTACTTTTGAATTTCACTGTAGAAAATGATAATTCGCCCTCAAACATGGAATAAAGACTCGACCTGAATTGTACTTGAAGCAGTAAATAATGGGCTAAAGAGGAGTCCAGGATGGTACATGTATGATTTGATTTGACTTTATTTGGTGCTAGTCATAAAATACAGTAGACAATACATAAAATCAATACAATAAACCGAAATTAAGACATTGACAAATATACGACTTCAGTAAAAACATAATACATACAATATCACAGAACTCAAATCACGTGTTACAAAATAACATAATGATGAAATTAAAGTAAATACAATCACAGAACTCAAGACATACATGTGACACAGTAAACAGACAGGGTAGTAATGGTATATTTAAAAAAAAAAAGTTCATATTCAGGCTAAAATCACATTATATAACAAAAATTTTGACCAGCACCAGGATAACCCAAGAAAGCCAGTTTGACCTGGCTTATTTCCATTGGGGTCCTTGTTTAAAAAAATAAATAGAGTAAATAAATAAATAATTAATAATTAATAGAGTTTATATGTGTATATAAATTGCAGGTATGTTGTAAATAAATTTAAAAACTAAATGACAGCACCTTCATTCTATGTTACAGCAGATTAGCACCTTTGTTCAAGTTACAATACTCAGATAGAAGCCTTAAAAATATATGTAAAGATCATTTTCAGATGATGTAGCCTTCTCTGAGAGGAATGATTTTACTCGCCTTTTAAAATTTTTTATGTTATCGATAGATTTTATTTCTGCAGGGAGTCCTTTCCAGTCATTGATTGCTGTAACAAAGAATGAATTTTTGGTTGCCCCTTTTGCCATAGGTACAAAAAAGTTTTTGTTTTGGCCTCTTGTGTTGTAACCATGTCGTTCACTGATTTTTGTGAAATCGTGTTGCATGTATGCTGGGGCATTTCCGTGATAAATTTTAAAAACATGGTTGAGTCTTAGTTGACGTACACGGTCTTCAACATTCAGCGAGTGAATGCTATTAAGTTCTTTTTGACCAATGTGGTACAAGTGCCTAGAATTAAGGTCCATTTGACATTGCGTCAGTCATAGATGTAGAGCTGTAAATGCCTTATTAAAGTGTAGTCCAAGACTATATGCCATATCCATTCAGGCCAATATCTAATGAACCGTTTAAGATAGGATGATGAAATTTTACCATAAATGTTTCCTATACAGGGCATGTGCAGTGTAACTTGATGTTGACCTTCCCCTCTTTCAAGGTCACATGGCCTCTAAATGTGACAGGTTCATGTAGCCTGATATCTTATGAACCATCCAAGATAGAATGATGAAATTTACACTATAGTGCATCCCGTGATGGGCATGGAAAGTGTTGCTTCATATTGACCTTGACCTCTTTTCAAGGTCATAGAGGCACTTAAGCCGACTTTGAAGCAAATGCAATAGCCTGTTTTAATTGACTACAGTCATTTCAAAATGAGACCTGTAATAAGCAAGGTTATAAATGAGGTGAGGGTGGCATGGATCCAGCAATCTCTGATTGCCTTTCACAATTGACCAGAACTTCATTGTGCAGTGTGGCTTATTTGTTGATCTTGACCTTATTTCAAGGTCACTGGTACCTGGTCACACAGCCACTAAGCTGTCTTTGAAGCATACACAATCTGTAATGTATCATACATGCATTGTATAAAAAGGTATGTGCATCATTGTTTATGCGTTGACCAGACCTTTTTTTCTGCAGTGTAGCTTGTTTATTAACCTTGAGCTTTTTGTAATGTCACTAGTGCCAGAAACCTATCTACATCAGCTATAAACTTTTGAAGCCTTAATACTGAGGGCATCTGCAATGTGCCTTCATGTTACCTAGCTATAGGTATGTGGTGCTTTCATGTTACTTAAGCATATGCAGAACGGTTCATTGTTGACCTTCGTCATGTGAAGTTTACAGCATGGAATATCATATGAATAGCTGTTTTCCAGTGAATTTTAGCCCATAGATGCGATGTTGCCATCTTAAAAAAATATAGCCCGGCAGGGGACATAGATCCATTGGATCATTGTACTTTTTAAAATTTTTTAATGTACATTTTATCAACCGAAAGTGAAATGTCTGTTATCATCATTTTGTATGATTTAAAAATAATAATAAAAATAATTTGAATTATCCCTCAAGTTCCCGGGAACCAGTCAATGCAAAAATCTACTATGGAATCTCCACCAAAATGAGCTTGGAACAAATGTCACTGGTGGAATTTCCAGGCTCATCATTGGTGGACATAACCTATTTTTACTGAATCTAGGGGCTAAATTTTAATTTAGCATCATAGTGTCATTTGAACAATTGGATGGTTTTGAACACACAATAAGACAGGAGTGAAAAGTCAAGGCAGAAAGCAAGTAAAATATACAGATTGCAATGGTGAGAAAACCCAGTTTAATATACAAATGGCATGCTTGTTGATTGGTGACCATAATATCATAATAAAGACAATATGTGACACTTTATTTGAACGAGCAACTTAAATTTAGTGTTTAGGTTTGAATAATATGTTTGAATGGAACAAATCAATGACAGAACAAAAAGGAGTGAAAGTTCATGGTGGAAAAAAAGTGTGCAGATTGTTGCATGGGATGAATTCCTGTGAGCCCCGAACTGTCATTCACACAAATGGGGATTCACTTGAATTGTACTGGTGTAAAAATGGTAATGTAAATGTTGACTCAAGTACATGTCAGTATTTTGGACAGCATAATTTTTTAAAAATGGTGTCCTAAATATTGACTCAAATATGTGTCAGCATTTAGGTACAGCATAATTTTTTATTAAAAAAGGAACACAACTTTTCCTCATATTAGCTTTCCCTCCACTTTTCAGTGCAGTACATTTACATGTACCCCCTTCTTTCAGTAACACCTTATATTGATGTTCCCTTGTGTCCTCCCTTCCTCTCCCTGACAAATATCTCCAGCTCAACCCTTCTGTAAATGTGCACCTTGCCCCTTTACTTCCTAAGTTATAGTGCTATTATCTTGTACCTGTCCATTTTTCAGCCATATAGCTTTATTAATCCCAATGAAATATTCACCTTGTCATTTGCTGTCATTCTTTGTTTCTCTTTTCCCCTTCAGTCGACAGACTCAAATGTCAGCATATAGGACATGTCAGTATTGAGGACAGCATTTTTGTTTTGTTTTTGTTTTTGTTTTGATTAATAAAGTCTAATACATGTACTTTCCTCAAATTATGGTAACTCTTTCCACCACTGAAACAATTTCCTGTCTGTGTGATTTTTGTGACGAGAGTCACTATTTGTACACATGGCCCACAATGGTTGAAGTAACAGTGGATAACTTCATCATGAAAAATTGATAAAATACTGCAGTTTTGCAATTCTTTCAACCATATAATACACAAGTCAAAGCATATTGTTTACTCTTCATTTTTAATTCATAGAAAGTGCAGTAACACCATAATTATAGTATTAGATGATCTTGTTTAAATAAAGCAATAACATATTTCAGGTTTTTGAAAAAATTCTGACTACCATCTAGTACATCAGCATTTGAAATACATGCATTTATAACTGAAAATATTAAATTATAAAATGAATCATCTAAAATACTGAAAATACCTGGCATGTGGATAATTCAAGCTTTGACAAGACACATTTTCCCACTGAACAATTGGTAGTGAATGGGGTCTGAAATACCACCAAATATTAAAGCCTGAATTTTATAATTTTGTGGGAGGGGGATGTCCCGGCCCACCATGTTTGTGCTCTGCAAAAGAAGCAATTTGCACCTTAATTTCACTTTTACATAGCAATAATTGCTCAATGGAACCCTGAAGCACCCAACCTGTGTCAAGAAAAGCTATTGATATATCCTTACTGTGGTCCCCCTCTTATAAGGCCACCCCAAAGGCACTAGAAAAGTGGCCTTATTAGAGGGGTAGCCCCTCTTGAGGGGTAAAATACAATGAAAATGCCATACTTTCTGCATGGATAAATGGCCTTTGTAGAGGGGTGGCCTCTCTTCAGGGGGGGGCTTATAAGAGGGGGACCACTGTACTGATAAGGCTTGTGCTGTTGATAGATTGTATTGAAGACATTTACGGTGAAAAAGAACTGGTAGAAGTGATGAAACATGCTATTTGACATCTGGCATGTCAATGAGTAAAAAAGTTAAAGACATGTCCATTTGACAGTGCACTTCTAGAGAGCTTAGGGAAGCACAGATCGGGCATAGGCCAGCTCTCCTGAGAGTGCCACTCTTGTGGTTACTAATGACCAAGGAGCCTGTAAATACTCTCAACAGGCTTCTTGACAGGGCCATGGAGCAGTCATAGAAAGTAGACCTGTGTTCAAGTGTAAGTCCATTTGACAGGTACATGAATGCAGTTCTGAGAGCTCCATATGACAGACCAAAATAAAATAGACAGTGTGACCCATTCATCCTCATGTTCCAAGCTAAGGCAGCATGGCAAGAATGGAACTGTTTGTCGCATTGAAAATACTGGGTGTCTCAAGCTACCAAGAAATACTATGAAGTTACAAGAGGTGACTGATGTGGTCTTTGGTGTACAAGTGCAGTTACCACAATATGTGTCTCAGATTTTGACATGCTGTACAGCTGTCAATACACAAATAATGAATCATCAGTTTTATTTTTTTCTTTCTTTTTGGTTTGTTTTGTGTTTGTGTGTGTGTGTGCTTTTTTTAATAGGCTAAGACAGCAAGACAGGACCAGGCACACAGAGGGTGCAGTACAAATGACTAATATATGTGTGATCATTTTCATAAATCTGGGGTTCCTGTGGCTAAGGTTTACTCATGCTATACTCTTTTGGAAAGGGCTTTGGTCAGTGGTTTTGCATTGTCTTTTAAGTCATTCTCCAGCTGCCACATGGATAGTTATCCTTCAGTTGCCCTTGTGACTGCAGGAGCATGACATTCCAGAGAATGTAAAATACACTTGATTCAGAAATAAGATTTCAGGCTTTTTCTTTTCCCTCAGTTCTCATCCCTAGGTAATACAATGCACCCTGTTTTGAAGCCGTTCATCACAAAAATTTTACCCTGTCAATTCTGTGGTTGAAAGTTGAGCAGGTATGACAGTATAATAATACCAAGGTGATGTCATGTAGGTCATTTCTATCACTAGGCCCATATAGACCGGAGGGGTATTGTCACCTATGCATCCGTCCGTCTATGCCTTGTTATCGCCATATCTCCAAAAATACTCCCTTTGCAGAGACCAATTTTTATCACAGGGGGCGATTGAGGTGTTTCAAGTGCCTATCTATAAGTAGATCACTAGGTCACATATTTAGGTCACAGTACTGCATTGAAGGGAAAACAGCGTTTTATGCAATACTTAAGAAATATTGAATGTAGCTTCATTAATTATTTCTAACAGTTGGTCCTAAGGATGCCTCAGACACCTATCAAAAACTAGGTCACTAGGTAACATATTTAGGTTGAAGAAAGATGGCCGTACCATGATATCTCCAAATATTAAATTACTCATTGTAGCTGCATCAATTATTTATGACAGTTGGTCCTAAGGATGCCTCAGACAGGAAGTGAAAACTAGGTCACTGGTGAACATATTTAGAGCACAGAGCTGCATTGAAGAAAAATGGCCTTGCCATGATATCTCTGCTCATTGCATTTTCACCAAAGCTTTGTCATTAGGTCAAACAAAAATAACCTTGACCTACAGTTGACATACTTCAAGTTCACAAGTAGGTCAAGGTCACTCATCCATACTCTTTTCCCATAAGTCTGTCTATTGAATATCAGTGACCTACAGCAACTTCTATTTTCATCACCTACGCATACTTAAGCTGTATAATCACATGCTGATACTAGAGGAGTTTGCAGATTCAAGCAAAGTTCACCATATGTTTGCCACCTGTGTCTCCTGGGGTACTTATAGGTAGATAGACTTTATTCTTTAACCAGGGTACCTGGCTCAGTGCAAAAGCTCTCATCTTCCCCCAGGCCCTGGATGATAAGACGGATACATATGATGATGAAGCGATGACAGTTATAAAATTTATCAAATACTTCAGATCCTTTTTGACAATGAGGTGGGACACACTTTAGGTAAGGGTACAGATTTTATACCTATTTAGTGTTAAATGCTGTCATCATTAATACATTATGGCAATGATGATATACATAGCCAAGTTTTTTTGTTTTTTTGTTTTTGCTTTGGTAGACCAATTATCATTTGATTGGGCAACATTTCAGCATCAATCAAATACTCAATACTCATGATAACTCTGAGCCATAAAGCTTGAACTATTCAATCACTCAATTTATAGATAAATTTGACTTTCTCTCTCTTTGCACAATATGTCCATTCCATTCCCTTATAATTCTAATGCGTAATGGTTATTGTCAAGATCATTTATTGTTGTAGCCAGTGTTTCATTTTCAGTGATCTAAAATATTAGAGCCAATGGAAGCTTAGGCATAAATTTATTCTCAAATTTTTTAGGGATATTGTCAGCATTATAATCCTCCTGGTCTCACATGCAGGTACATGGTCTTCACCTAAAGTACCGTTTCCTAGTTATCAACCCTGGCTGAGGGGTTTTCGGTCTCTGACCTGCTTCTAGTAAACTTAAATCAGCATGAACCAGGTTTGGGTATAGAAAGCAAATAAGTGACTAAGCAGCGTACATAATATATATTTATACATATTGAAATGTTGTGTAATTGGTTTTAGCGATGACTAACATACTAACCCTTGTCTGTACCTATATATGTTGGTACATGTACTTTTTATGTCATCACCATTGTGTATACATGTATTAGTACTTCGGTGGCCAACAAATGGTTTTGCAGGAAATTTTTAATGTGACCTCTCGATAACAGTTACTGACAAGAAAAAAAAAAAGTGAATGATGAAGTGTGTATTATAGGAAGGAGTCCATGGTATACTTGGTACTGTACTTAGGTTATCCACAAGCTTTGACTCCCTGAGGCTGTTTACAGCTGTTGCTACAAATATCTTGAGAATATCCCAAGGGTGTTGTGTGAATAGACAAATACAGTTATAAGGTGGATGAGGCCATGAAATGCTTGGGGGCTGACTTTTTGCCATTCAGAGCAGAGTCTAGACAACATGTTGGTGTTCGTCTACTCATGTGATACCTGTGGATCAGAAAGATTCCCGGCATACAAGCTGTCAGCACGGGACAAAGTGCTCATTGTGGCTTATGATGGTATGGATGCAAATTATCCAAAGTGTCCACAAAGGACATAATGATACTGACCATGGATCTTAATATTCCAGGGGCATGATAAACAAAAGCTGTCCACAAAGGGAAGAAAATTATGCCAATCATAGGTGATAGATATTACATGTCACAATCTGTCCACAAAGGACCCAATGGTAATCAAGATTCCATAGAAACAAGTGTCAGCAGATAAATTCATGGACCATAAAGATGCTCTGGACACAATCTATTCCTATGCACATTTAGCTTGTTACAGATTTAACACTTTGTGGGCACAAACTGTCCACATACATGTTGTGCTTATGGATAATCAAGTAACAGTGGGAACAAACTGTCGAGAATAGACATGGTACTCATCATGGATCATAGAGAATACATGAACACAAACTCTCCACAATAGACATGGTACTCATCATGGATCATAGAGAATACATGAAACACAAACTGTCCACAATAGACATGGTACTTTTCATGGGTCATAGAGAATACATGAACACAAACTGTCCACATTAGACATGGTACTCATCATGGATCATAGACAATACATGAAACACAAACTGTCCACAATAGACTCTGTACTCACCATAGATCATAGAGAGTACATGGACACAAACTGTCCACAATAGACTCTGTACTCACCATAGATCATAGAGAGTACATGGACACAAACTGTCCACAATAGACTCTGTACTCACCATAGATCATAGAGAGTACATGGACACAAACTGTCCACAATAGACTCTGTACTCACCATAGATCGTAGAGAGTACATGGACACAAACTGCCCACAATAGACTCTGTACTCACCATAGATCGTAGAGAGTACATGGACACAAACTGTCCACAATAGACTCTGTACTCACCATAGATCATAGAGAGTACATGGACACAAACTGTCCACAATAGACTCTGTACTCACCATAGATCGTAGAGAGTACATGGACACAAACTGTCCGTAAAGGATGTGATGTTCATTATTATGGATAAAAACTAATTTCTTGTTTTGTTATGAATGAGACGTGTAAAATAAAAACTAAGAATTATTGGCTACAAATTATGATAGATGACATATTTTTTCACAGCCGAGGTAACATAAGCTGTTGTGTATTATTTAATAGTTTTAGTCCAGTCCCATGTCAGATTTTGTCTTAAGTAAATAAATGACCCATTGACAGGGACATGTAACTTTTAAATTAGAATTTTAGGAGAAAGACTTGCTGATGGTCAATAAGCATCTTGGTTAAGGTGAGGGGCAATGCACCCAGTCATCATGGATGGTGCATGTTAACTTGGTCTTAAACCATGTTCCTATTGTTCCTATTAGTGGTTTATTATTCATTAACTGCACTTAAACCACAGCTTAATTTCTGTCTCTTTGGGGATTTTTGCAGTAGCTGGACTTGGGCATTTTGGGGTGTTCTCTCCATTTTTTTTTTTTTTTTTTGATGAAAATTAAGATCGAGATCTGGTGGGATTCAAACTTAAATGGCTGTGGAAAAGTGTGTTGTTTGAACAGTCCATCTTGACCATGACACCAATGTGTCCTTTGGAACTGAATGACCCCTTTTCAAATTTTGTCAAACGACTGGTGCATGCAAGGGGCAGTTATTATGCAACGAGTGCATTGGAGGTTGGAAATTGTAGTTCAGTGCAGTTTACAAGTGATTGTTTAACAGCATGAAGTTCGAAATACAAAGGAATGTTACTCTCCAAAATTCATGTGCAAATAGCATGGTTTAAATTCCGGATAAAGCACCATTCAGTCATGGGTCTTGGTGTCTTTTTGAACAGATCAACCCGTGCATCATAGTTTGGTATTCATTCAGACACAAGAACCCACTGCTACTGGTGGTATCTCCTTATCTTATGTGAACAAAGAGAAGGTCAGACATGTTAAAAGAAACTACGTGTACAGTGGTACCTGCTGTATGTGGCCACCCTTTCTGCCAAGAAAAAGTGGTCACATACAGCAGGTGACCTGTCACTGCAGGTCAATTTTACAAAGAAATTGACTCCTATGTCCAGGCCCAGTGACCACAAAAAGCAATGCGGCTGCTCAGGGCAGGTGTTGCATACAGTAGGTACCACTGTATATGATTTATATATATTGATACGTCTCATGATTGAATGAAGCTGAACTTTTTCACAATACGTGTACTGTGTTTATGAGTAACATTGTTTGTCTATCAGCAGGGTTGTGTCTGCATGTCCTGTTATCAAAAACAACAGAACATATCGGACTTTCATTGATTTTTATACTCCCATTTCAGCCAACAGATCATGGACATTTTTTGAGACAATATTTAACATAATTACCAATGCACTTCTGAATACATTGTATATCAACAGACACTCCCCCATAACTAAGTAATGATATCATATGTATTTATACGACACATCAATTAAAGTTATCTCTGATGTCAGGATTATAGATACACTTAGGCACCAGAATATCAATGTAGCCAGTGAAATTTTAAAGCTTAAGATGAACTTCCTACCCCTGATGAAGACCCAGGGGGTTTGTATTTAATTTGCTTATAGCTTGTTGATTCTGATTCCTCCATATTCCATATTCATCTATGGGAACTTTCTTGACATGGTGAAATAAGTTATGACAAGTACTTTTGAAGAAACTCAGTATTTAGTATCATATTATATGGGAGACCCCCCCCCCCCCCACACCTTGAGGTAGTACAGTGGAACGTGTCTTAAGGAACCTGCCATGGGGATAGAGAAAATTATTCCCTTACAACAGGTGGGCCCTTAAGACAGGGTCACTCCCAGCACATACTGGCAAAAAAAAAAAAAAAGAAAAAAAGACAGTCTACTAGCAAGTACACATCACAGAGTATTTCCATATATGTAAAAAAATGCTTAATTTCATCATAAATTTTTACCATCGGCACATGAAGTGCCAGAGGTTATTGTTGTCCGTCTGTCTTGTTGACATTACTGCAATATCTCAAAAAATATGCACCATAGCTGTACCAAGTTTTAGTCACAAAAGTACCTTATAATACACGAGGTTCCTATTGAAAACCAGTTTCCTCTGATTATTTTTAAACTTTTTATGAAACTTTAAATGTATGGGGTCAACCCTGACAACGTTACCACGATATTTCAAAAACTATTGACCGCAGCTATACCAAATTTTTGTCAGGGATGTATCTTATGATGGACCAGAACCCTATTTAATACCAGCCTCCTCTGATTATTTTTTTATGAAACTTTAAAATATTTATTTGGAGGCCATCTTAGTGGTGCACAAGGGGACGTTACTTAAATATCTCAACAATGTTCCAACGCAGCTCACCATTTTTTTTTTTTTTTTTTTTTAGATTCACATTATAGTGGACCACATTTCTATAGAAAAACAGCTTCTTCTTCTTATTTTTAAACTTGTTATGAAAATTTTGAAGTATTTATTTGATGGCTGTATGAGTGACACACAGTACAGTGGTCTCTGTCACCAGGACCTGCCCCAAGAACACATCCAAAAGTACTCTTTCATTTCATAGGCAACAATATGGAAATTGTATGTAAAGTATTCTACTGCGAAGTCTCACCAAAAAAAAAAAAAAAATGCTGAATTCAGGAAAAAAAGATTGTGGGCACCGAGGTAATCCATTCTCTGAACGCTATTTTTTATGTATGTACAAAAATAAAACTTCTATTGAATACACCTTTAACGATCAAAATATAAGAAACGCTATGCTATAACTTATCTTTAGCATTAATATATATGTACAATGCCCGAAAGAGAACACTGGGTGCCTGGCACAGGTTAAATGGCTCGCTGGGGACTGATTTAGGTGGGCTTTGGGTGCATCAATGATCAAGCAGGTGGGCCCTTAAGACGGGGGGGAGGGGGGGGGATGGCGTCAGTCCCTTAAGGACAGGTGGACCCTGGCACAGGTGGGCCTATTATATATAAAAAGATCGATGAGGCACTTAAAGTGTATTGAACAAAATCTTTAACCCATGTTATCAACCAAATGCTTCCAGATATCAAATGTTATCTTCTACATTGATGCATGTGTAGTGAATATTTTGAATGAAAAATTGTTGAAGCAGCATGTGAAGTGAGCATATTCAGGTTCTCAGGGCACAATTGAAAAGCATTGAATCAGTCTAAATCCAACAGGAACAGAGTTAATGTTCCTTATATCTAGGTTGAAAACAGGTTTTCAGCCCAGGGAAATTTACAGAACACATACCTGAGGCAACAGTTGACTTTATGTTTAATAATAATTGTAAGTGGGAAAACTGCTTGAGCCTGCCAAAGTTTTGGGATGGATGTGAGGGACACAATAAGTGGGCAGTTGTTGCTGTCGACGATCATGATGATTCCAATCAATATTTAAACAGTTTACGGAGGTCAACAAAAATATTGGGATCCCACTGTTTGAAAATAGGGCATCACATGGCTGTTGCTTTATAACCTGTTGCGGGCTTTCAGCATGGTCTGTGTACTTAGTGTTCTCTGCTTTATTAATATGTCACTGCCAAAACAATGATCCTTTGGAACCAGGTTGTTCACTCAGAAGTGTCATCCATATTTTGGAAGGATGGCCAGTTACTCAATTTGGCAATAATTCTATGGAATTACAGAACTTGTTGCATGACAGATTACATTAGGCCAAGGTTCATATCACTAGTGACAATGTTTGGTGACACATGGACACTCTTGGCAGACAGATGGTGACCAGACAGCATTAGACAGTGACTGGTGAAGTGGATTTTGGTAGAGTATGCTGCCAACCCCCGCACAGATTTCTCTTTTTTGCACAGACTTCTGATTGCAACCAGCCGTCTGTGAAACCTGGTTGTAGAGCATAGATTCTAGGGATTCTTCACTAACAGCATTTATACAAACAGCCTCATACACTGTATGGATTAGTTATTGGTGAAGCTTTGCATTTCCACTAAGTCATAAACACCAAAAGTCTTAAACACTAAACACTTTTCAGTATTTTCTTTAGGGATGGTTCAACATTATCATCATTTCTGAATTGGTACTTATGGTACTAAATTTCATGACCCCCCCCCCCCCCCCGAAATTAGTACTTAAAAAAAGATGATTCCCCGCCCCCACCCCCCCACCCAAAAAAAATTGTAACAAAATTGCACAAAACAGGCCAAAATTGACCATCATTTTCCATATTTTGTGAAAGTGTACAGACCCATATAATCCCCTCCCCCTTGCATACTGTAAGTACTAATTAAAAAATGATGAAAATGTTAAACCATCCCTTACACTTTCCATTTGTTTATTTTGCATGTATAAATTTTCATGGTTTGTATTTCAGGCATTTCACTGATTTTTTTATTTCACTATTTCGAATGTAATTCCTATCCAATCAATGTTAAAATACTATTTCACTATATTTTTATTTTCACTGTTTTGTGTCATCAGCAATATAAGCAAAAATAGTAATACAGCAAAGTAAAAACAATTTACAGTCATGTTTGCTTTCCCATGACAGTGTAGCTATGGTGTAACATCTGTTTATGTCGCCAGAAGCCCTGTATATTGATGGATCTCTGGGCAATAAAACTGATGGTGAGCTTACATCCCCTGATGAAGGCCGGGGGAGGGGGGAGGGGGCAGGCAGAAATACATGTAATAAATTCATGTACATTCAAACAGCTGGAAACTGAAGCTTGCAATATGAGATCTGGCAAAGTTGCATTTCAAACTTCTTTGGCAAACTTGCGTTTCAAACTTCTTGTTAAAATGTATTGAATTGTGTGTCTATGAGTTACATGAGGGATGAACCCTGGTGTGTGCCCAATTTGACTTAGTTACAGAACTTGCCAAGTGCTGCATTGGGGAATATGAGGTCACATGGATACCTGCACAGGTGTATCAGTTTGGAAGAGCTGAGTAATTGGAGATTTGACTGACTGTTACAGAACTTACCTGGTGCTGTGTAGTGTATATGAGGCCACAGGGACACCTGCCCGGGTGTCAGTGGGAAGCAGCTGAGTGACTGGAGATTTGTGCCTCACATTACCATTCCTCATACTTGACTTATGTGCACAGAAACCTGTCCATTTAAGAAAATTGTTGCACCTTCTTCGCACTGTGAACAAGAAGTCAGTAAGACCAGGGAGGCTACACAAATGTGTAACTTCCTTGCTTAAACATAACAGAGTTGGGAGGGGGGTTCTTCCTTTGACAGTGTTCTCATATGAAGTATGTGAAGCCTGTGTGTACCACTTCAAAGTTGGCGACGATCATCCAGTGGGAAGAAAATCGACAATTTGTTTTTAACTGTTTTTGAAAACATTTTCTACAAGGTTTATGTACTGTGTTGCACCAAAAACACAGTAACCAATATGAATTAGTTTCCAGGCTCTGCATGGTCTAGCACAATGTAAGTGTCTATTTGTTCAGTAGATGTATTTCTTAATCAATTTTTTAAAAAATATTTTGTCATAAAACATTTTGATAGAAAGTCTAAAATCACATTATTTGGCTCCAAATTGACAGAGTAGGTCAATGAGAGCTGTTGATTCAGTGTTGATATGATTTAATACATTGTATTGCTTAAGATGTTGACACAAACTTGGTGACTGATCATTTAGTATGCAAGTTTCACGGTTTGTCTGATTTGCCCTTAGTGATGTGTAATGGCACAAAATAATGTTGGTGAGAGTGACACTACACAATTCACGAACTGTGGAAGTACAGTGGTACCTGTCTCTCAAGACAGGAACCACTGTAATACTTTCATTCCCAGTCCTAGCAGATGCATCTTTGCACTGAAAGTTATCTTTTAAGAATCTAGGCTGGTATAAAGTGGAATGTTTACCTTGGTAATGAGACTTTCTTGATGCGATATAGCTGATAACTCCCTGTGTTTCAATTACCATAGCGTTAAATAACGTAAAGCTAATGTGTAGATTCAGCATTGTGTCACCGGATGGAACCGGCTTTGTGCCATTAGCGAAATGAACGAAAAAATAAGAATACAGTGAAATTAAAGCAATTTACAGTAACCTTGACACATATGTCAAGATCATAGGGTCACTTCATTAAATTTTGTTTCCATGAAATAAGTCCTGAAACACTTAGCAAAACTTGATCAAACTTGGCAGAATGATGCCTGCTTCGACCTTCAGAGTGCCTACTGTTAGGAGAGCAGAATGGTCAATACTGAAATGGGCTACAACAGAATTAACACAGCCCTCTCAGTCAGATTAGCTGGAATATGACATGAGAAGGTGTGGGTCCTCTAAATTACAATACAATTTTAAAAACTGTTTGACGTAAACTGTCCTGATAAGTAATGAAGAGCTCAATTCAAGTGGTGATTGCAAACATAGCAATCTTTCTCCTGCACATATTTTATTGCATAAATCTTATGTCCCCACTGATCTCAGTATTTGCTGGTAATCTCCGCTCATAGTGTGATAGCAGTCTACAAATAAGAGGAAAGCCAGGCTGGATTGTCTGGTCATACTCAACCATGTGCCGTAAAAAGTTCCCATGAGATGGCAATGGCACACCAGACACTAGACTGCAGTCTGCTGGCACAGAAATAAATATTACACTGTTAACCCATATCATTATCAACCTTGATTATCAATTCATAAGCAGCAAAATAATTTAGAATGGATATAGCAGAAGTTTTAGTCTGGTGCGTATATTTACTGGCTGGTTGCTTTCACAGACTGTTTTTGTGTTGCTAGGCAACGGGGTTAAGAAACCAACCACACCAATGAGTGGTATGCATTGATTCATGGTGGGAACATCCAGTGTATACCAAATGGTTTCCATGCAGTTCCTTGTTTTGTTCATTTTTTTGTGTTGCCTACATACATTGACTTATCACCAGCCTTCTCTGTAGCTGTCGTGGGATGTAGCAATACTAAGCATTTTGTGTGTGTACAGATCCTTCAACTATGTATGCAGTATTCTCTGCAGCTTGAAGTAGAGGGGAGATTTTCCCTGCCATTGTTGTGCTCCCTGGCATGTTTCTCTGCTCCCTTCTGTTTTAGGTTGCTCGATGCCCTTTTTTTCAGATTTTTGCACCTATTGCAGAATAAATTGACATTTGGTGTGTGATTAGCATATTGTCATACAAAAGCACTTTTTAATTTGATAAACCTTCATTTTATTCATGGTGAAATGCTATAGTTTTAAACTTCCTGTTTGTGCATGAGCCGTTTTTGTTCTGTATCCCATGTTAAGAGTGCCTTTTTCAATATTTATTAAATTGCCCTGCTCTTTTCAAAAGCCGCAGAGACCACTGGTATAGTTTTTTGCAAAAACAAAGCTTTTGTAGTTTTATAGTCTTTCTCATGGTAGCACAAGTCTTGTAGGACTTGACAGAGTGCATATTATGCTGCTGTGAGGTGGGGTGAACACATATTTGGGAAATCATTTTCAAAATATATTCATGAACAGATAAGATGTGTAGTATGTTAGTAGTACGCTACATGAAGAAACATGTTAACCCTTAAAGTGCTGATTTAAGATTGAGTCCACAGCTTTCCTCAGGAAATGTGTGCAAAGTGTCTCGAGGAAAGCTGTTGACTAAGATTACTTTTTGCTTTACAATGGACTTGCTGGTATTTGAATGAAAGGTATCTTCATGAGGAATTTGAATCTTTTAACCATTATATGTTTAACAGTAATAAGAAAAAAACTATAGCCGTGATTAACACTTTAAGGGTTAAAATGAAAATACCCAATGTTTTTGGATCCCTTCAAGAGATGTCTTCATTCACTGCTGCAGGAAACTGCATGCCCATTGTCCATTATTTGTTTAGCCCCTTCCGCCTTGAATCAAGGCTGAGTCAATAGCTTACCTTAAAGGGTGGGCTGGGTGCTAAATGGCCAACCCAAGTGGGCTCTATAGAGGGGAGGCCTTTAATCAAGGGGACCACTGTATTTCAAAGGTTTTACCTGCAGTTGACATTTTAAATGAGTACCTTGAACCCATACCGTGTAAGCTTACTGTGCACCAATTGATCTATTGTCTCAGGGTAGGACAAGAAGAATAAAATTATGCACAATTTCTGTGCATCTAAAACTGGTGAATTATCAAGCATATCTGTGTGAGCCATTGTGGAGAGACCAGAATACATGTAGGTGGAGAGTTACTCTGTGCACATGACACATTGCTTATCTGCAAAAAAAATGTTTTTATCACTAGTTTTGCATTGTTAGCCGAGAGTATGGAGATAGCATGATATTGTTGCTACATACAGATAGTCTGCTGCCAGACTTCATCAACATCCATATGCGTGTCTGATCACAGGTTACTGTACTATTGATACATGTGTACTGAGACAAACAGGATTTTTCAGTTACACATACTTGTCTTTATTCACATCATTACTTGTACTACGCTGTGTGATAGAGCATAGCTCTGCTTGGGAACTGTATCGTAACTCAACACACATGTATTCAGCCATGTTCATTGTAGCACTATTTCATTGGAATATGATGTAAAATGCTGTGTGCATCTTTCCGGTGTTTGAAAATAACAAAAGGGTGTGTAAGGGAGTTGTCAATTTTTTAAATTTTTTTTTAAAGAGAAAAAAAAATAGTGTTTGAGTAATAATCTACATAACATGCTGGAAAAGCATTATTATTATAAGACTTTCAGTCACGTGACACAAAGCCTCAGTGGTTGTGGTAATACAGGCCTACTGCCTGAGTGACTTTTGCATTGCCTGTGGAAAGTCATGTTTCTGTTGCCTTTGTAGAAGGTGGAGCATGACTTGCCAACTTTTCAGCAAGGAATCCTGGCACTTGAATATAAGCTCCTTGAATCAGGAATTTTGAATATGCAAAAATTTCTGCTGGAATTTTTTGCATAAGTGGTGTAGATATGCGGGAAAATCCTTTATTGGTAGCAAATAAGTAATAATAAGAACTATTGATGTGGGTGATAATCAGGCCAGAAACACCAAGATGAAATGTGTTAACAAAAGTTAAGGCCAAGGACCTAAGAAGGTGCACAGCATCAACCACATCCAAATACAATCACAACTCATATTTCCCGGTACAGTGTAGTTCAGTTGAAACAAAAAAGTGTCAACAGATGATTAGGTTTCATCAGAAGCCCACAATCAAGACAGCTCACAAAGGGTGGATGGTACTTGTAGGAGTACAGGGGCCTGTACTGTTGACTGCAGACATACAACCATCCTGGGTCCTCATGCTATGATCACTGTATATGCCCTCCAACACATCACACACTGAGTCAAGTCCTATTTCTGAAATAGATCAGTGTATTTTGGTGTGTCTGCCCCAGGAGGCTGCCTATCATAATGTATACTTTAACCTGTCCACAGTGGGCCAATGGTGATGGCAAGTGGAACGGTACATGTTTAACCCATACAGCAAACAGGCATCCCTGAAAATTTATATCCAGGTTTGAAATACAGTCTTCTAAAGTTAGAGACACCTTGCCTGGCAGTTGAGTACCTTTTGACGTGTGTGTAATGGAACAGATACACACAGAAGCTGTGCACTGTCGTAAACTACATTAACGCTTTCTCTTTTAACTCTTTCAGTGACAATCACGTCTAAAGTCGAATACTTAAGTCAAACAAGTCTGAATTATCATTAGGCTCCCAGATTCGTATTCTTTGTTAAAAGACCTTTCATTCAAGTACCAGTATGCCCATAGTTCCAGGCAGAATACCATAGGTGAACAGCTTTTCTCGGCACGAATTGGGCACAATGTACTAAATGTGCACTGAGAAAAGCTGTTGACTCAGTTCAATTTAGCACTGAAAGGGTTAAACCAGCGAAAGGTGGCAAGATGTCAAATGTTGTCTGTGTTATTTTGCTTGAGAATTGTAGATGGGATCTATTAGAATAGCATGTCATGGTCTGAACAGCTTTTCTTCACATGGGTCGCCCTACATGCAGGAAGGAAGACATGCTGACTTAGTCCTAGTCTGACTAGGAAGTAGTTCATCATTGATATACATAGGATAGTGTGTTGTATATTTAGCAGTCCTTATCAAATGAATAAGAACAGCTGTGAAATTAATAACCTGGCATATTTCAAGTGCTTCTGCAGATCTATGCATATATATTCATCATATTTTTTCATTATGCAAAATATTAAATCTTTTGGTGATTTCAAGAGAATATATTATATATATACATGTATATATCTATATGTGTGTATGGAATGCTTTTTTATTTTATATTTTATTTTCAGTTTTATTTTTCTGTAGATTTTACAGTAGGATGTAATAGATCTTAGACTTTGGTGATCAAGTTTATTGGGTGGAAACAGGCTCACATTTTTCATCTGCAACAAACTACTACCCTTCCACATTGGCTCAAGGACCCCTGCTGAAATGTATCTTAAAATAGTACAGATGAGGGATGCACTATTTACCTTTGCTGGCTTAACATGTCAACATTTTGCGGTCAGATAGGACTTCCAGCATGTCATCTGTCAATGGGTGTACATTTACCAGTCTGTTTACCAGTAAACATGTACACCAAGCTCAAATGTGTGTCTAGAGGGTAGAAATGTGAAGGATGTGACCTGGTGGCCACTCTTTGAATGTTGTACTGCCATAAAGACAATCTAATTAAACAATTCAAACAGAATGATGGGGCTGGACGGGTCAGGAAACAGGGTCTACAGGTCATGATGAGTCATTGAAATCTGTCACAATGAATACAGTGATACCTCCTCTAAAGACCACCTCTTGAGAGACTACAGGTCTCTTTAAAAATCACGATTTCTTGACACTGTATTTTTGTAAGAACTTGACTGTATTTTAACACTACCTCAGTGTTTCCATTAACCCCTACATGGGGGTATATTACCCTTTCAAAACCTGAAATACCCTCTGAGAAAATCCTAAAGGGTCACAAGGCTTGTTTATTTACATGTAAAATTTGTAAAAATCTGGTCATCACCCCTGAATTTCCCTTCATGTGACCCCCTGAAAAAAATCGAACGGAAACACTGTACAATGCAGCTGCAATATATGGGAGTACTTTTTGCAGGCAGTAGTGGCAGTCTTAAGTAACATGGAGAACTGTACTCATAAACTAAGCCTCAAAATGGCCATGGACAAGTTTTCTTTCACTAAAAGTTCAAAGACCTAGGACAGGTCCCAGGAGAAATGTCATGAATGTGGTGTGTGACCAATTTCTTTGTTGTTAGTGAGGCATTGAAAAGAATGCAAATCACACACATCCAAGAAATTTTTATTGAAAACAAATCATAACATCACAAAAAAATAACATCCAGATACGTACTGTTTTCTTCATATAAATATTACCACCTTATAGTTAATGAAGCAGGTCGGATGATTGTTGTAAGATAAGGGCAAGTATATGAGCGAGCTGTTTGTACATTGTGTACACATACCACCAGTCCTTCATTACAGATAATGGTCTGACATTTCAGACGAGTCCCTGGAGGGCAGTGTTTACAGACCTTTGACCACTGTGTTGCATGTACACCTATGTACATGGACAGTCTTGTCATTATATATACATTGTGTCTATATATATATATTTTTCTTAGTGTTTAACAGATACATATAATTATATATATATATATATATATATATATATATATATATATATATATATATATATCAATACATGTACTGTACTATGAAGTTCTCAGATATTTGTGTTCTTGTGTTTCTCAGTTATTAATGAAACCTGAAAAATGCATGCACACTTGGCCATGTACATGCATATTAAAAATCGCAAGTTTGACCGTGAATGAATCATACTGCATATGTAAATCATAGAGTGGTAGGCTGTGATAGATGCACAAAAATGTCAAGGATCAGAGAGTGTTCATTGGATCATACAACAGAGATCCTGTTCTGTCATAAAAATTAGGTGGCAAGTGAATGATAGTGGTAATGTTCAACACAGAGTATAAATATTAATACATGTACAAACAGGTATAGAGTCTTGTGTGCTGAATCTTCTGTAGGTGTGCACATATACATGTATATATATATATATATATATATATATATATATATATTTATATATACAAAATAATTTAGTTCCGTGCTCACCCTGTGGAGGTCACTTGAGTCTGCGGATGTTTCAGTGCCCACAACGGCAGTGGCTGATGTATTCATAAGTTCTCACCTCACTGCACACATATTTCTTGTGAACCTGAACCAGTAGATTTTGATCAATATATTACAGTGGTCCCCGAAGCATAAAAAAATCTTTGAAAGGTTCATGCAGTTAAAGTGTATTAAATACTTTATGCTTGGATTTTAAAATTTGTATAAAAATATATGCAAGACAATAAATATGACAAAAGTGTGGCGTTGGAGAGAAATTGAAAAAAATAATGACAGGGTATATCTCCCCTCTTCCATGAGCTATGGGGAACAGTGGATAAGAATGGATAATATACTGATGCAACTGTTCCAACAGGAAAGTGTGTGTATGGAACCACTTCTGACCCAATATGCTAATATCCAGCAACAACTAACAAACAAACAATTTCACTCTCAAAAACAGCAGCAATGAGGGTTTCCACTGTAGCATGGAATATTTACATGTAAAATATTTTGGAGATGAAAAAATTCATGTTTCTATGTATTCATTCTGGATGGTCAGAATTTAAACAAAAGCTGTTTAATGTGAGTTGACTGTATTTGTTGCATAGAAACAGTGACTGAGAAATCAATATGGAGTCTTGTTTCAGTGGTGTTCTAAATCTGTATTTTAACATTTGTGAGCCCACAGGGGTACTCTTTATGGTTTTATGTGTGGTGTACTTGCCATGCTTACCATTATGCTCTAAATTTGTTTCAAGTGTTGTCTACTGACAGTTTTCTAAATTTGTTGTACAGTGGTCCCCTTGTTATAAGGCCTCTCTCACCAGAGACCACCCTTCTTGAAAGGCTACTATTCTTGTGCAGAAAGCATGGTATTTCCATTATCACCCTCAAGAGAGGCTACCCCTCTTATAAGGTCACTTTTTGGCTGCATTTTGGAGTGGCCTTATAAGAGGGGGACCACTGCATGCATATATATATATATATATATATATATATATATATATATATATATATATATATATATATACAGTAAAACCTCATATATATATATACAGTAAAACCTCCCTGTACCGAACACCCTTGGGACCGGAAAAAAGTGTTCAGTATAGTGAGGTGTTCGGTATAGGGAGATTGCTTACATTGGAAGTATATATTTGGGACCGAGAAATGGTGTTCAGTATAGAAAGGTGTTCGGTGAGAGAGGTTTTACTGTATATATATATTATACACACACACACACACACAGAGCGGTGGTGTTCAGACTTGTTTTATTTTATGTTTGGAACGATTGAGACTCGAACTTGCAACCTTTGGCATCAGTGGCCCAGCTGAAAGAGGAAACACACCTATCCATTGGACCAAATCCCCATTCTTATGTCTTTTATACTTCCAGTGGTGTTCTGACTCTTGTTTTATCTGTTTTATAATTGATTTAAACATATTTTATTCAGCAGTTGGGAAGCAGGGCGAGCCCTTTTCAAATCCCTTCAGCAGAAAAGACAAGTAGCACACGATAAAAACGTCACAAGACAATTGTGGACAGGGGTGGCACCATGGAATACATGATAATAGTGAGATGTGTATAGGCTAACATGGTGATACACACCCTCTTGAATAACATTGAAAAGAAATAATGCAACAAAAACAAGACAAATAGTGGGCAAATATGTTGAAACATTATGAATAATGAAATTGGATAATTTACGTGGAAATATTTGGTCCAACCCAGGAGGGTAGAGAGAGCTGTCTCTACCTTCCTTAGTCAAATGATAGCTATTGAAATCAGAATTATGTGATGGCACTGCTATTAAATCTTTTGGTGCTGGAAATGTAATTTTGAACTGTCTTATACTTCCAGTGGTGTTTGGACTTTTGTTTTGTGTGTTTTCTACTTCCAGAGGTGTTCTGACTTTTGTTTTATGTGTGTTGTTCTTCCAGTGGTGTTCTGACTCATGTTTTATGTGTTTTGTGCTTCCAGTGGTGTTCTGATTCTTGTTTTATGTGTTTTCTACTTCCAGAGGTGTTCTGACTCTTGTTTTATGTGTTTTTTACTTGCAGTGGTGTTCTGGCTCATGTTCTATGTGTTTTGTACTTCCAGTGGTGTTCTGATTCTTGTTTTATGTGTTTTGTGCTTCCAGTGGTGTTCTGAATGTTTTATGTGTTTTGTACTTCCAGTGATGTTCTGACTGTTTTATGTGTTTTGTGCTTCCAGTGGTATTCTGATTGTTTTATGTGTTTTGTGCTTCCAGTTATGTTCTGACTGTTTTATGTGTTTTGTACTTCCAGTGGTGTTCTGAATGTTTTATGTGTTTTGTACTTCCAGTGATGTTCTGACTGTTTTATGCATTTTGTGCTTCCAGTGGTGTTCTGATTGTTTTATGTGTTTTGTACTTCCAGTGATGTTCTGACTGTTTAATGTGTTTTGTGCTTCCAGTGGTATTCTGATTGTTTTATGTGTTTTGTGCTTCCAGTTATGTTCTGACTGTTTTATGTGTTTTGGGCTTCCAGTGGTATTCTGATTGTTTTATGTGTTTTGTGCTTCCAGTTATGTTCTGACTGTTTTATGTGTTTTGTACTTCCAGTGATGTTCTGACTGTTTTATGTGTTTTGTGCTTCCAGTGGTGTTTTGATTGTTTTATGTGTTTTGTACTTCCAGTGATGTTCTGACTGTTTTATGTGTTTTGTACTTCCAGTGATGTTCTGACTGTTTTATGTGTTTTGTGCTTCCAGTGGTGTTTTGATTGTTTTATGTGTTTTGTACTTCCAGTGATGTTCTGACTGTTTTATGTGTTTTGTGCTTCCAGTGGTGTTTTGATTGTTTTATGTGTTTTGTACTTCCAGTGATGTTCTGACTGTTTTATGTGTTTTGTACTTCCAGTGATGTTCTGACTGTTTTATGTGTTTTGTGCTTCCAGTGGTGTTTTGATTGTTTTATGTGTTTTGTACTTCCAGTGATGTTCTGACTGTTTTATGTGTTTTGTGCTTCCAGTGGTGTTCTGATTGTTTTATGTGTTTTGTACTTCCAGTGATGTTCTGACTCTTGTTTTATGTGTTTTGTTCTTCCAGTGATGTTCTGACTCTTGTTTTATGTGTTGTATACTTGCAGTGGTGTTCCTGGTGCTGGTGCCGGGGCTGAGAAAGCATGGCATTCTGCAGAAGGCATACGAGAGGGTCTCCACCAATGTCAAGCAACTGGTGGCCAGCAAGATGAAGAAGAACTAAATTCCACCACAGGTCATTATCAACAAGGTCCAAGAGAAGAAAGCCCCTGATCTGGCCTGTGGAGACTGTGGCCAGGGTCTATCCAGAAGTGTCAATGCCTGGATACATTAGAGAAATATTGACCAAAGGGACAAATCCAGTTTGTTGGACTCAATTGTTGTAATGCCTTGTCTGTGTGTTGCTGTACATCGCTTAGAAACTTCATTTCCATGTTGATCCCAAGTTTCACCATCTGCAGCCTTCCAGGACTTGCTTCATGGATATTTGTGTGTTTCGTGTCATATGTAACACAGGTCTGGGAACTCAGTCAGTGGCAGAATCAAAGAATCTGATGGCACAACAATGATGGTAAATCATGACCAGTGTCAATTTCTTTAACTAGCATGACCCAATTCTGCTCCAAAAATGTTCCCAATAAGTGCACAGAAATACTAAATGCAGTCTGATTCATGTTACTGAATCCAGTCTTATTCAGTACATGCATTTTTCTTCATCAAATTATAAGCGTACCATTAATTGGCAATTTTCTTCACTGAAATTAGCACCCAGAACATGCTGGGGAAAACTAGTTGATGACTATAATGACCTTTCATGTACATTTAACTGTTTTTTCTGAAATTTTCATTAACATGTAGTTGATTTTTGACAATTTGAAATTACATAATATTTAATAACTTCAAACTAGCATAAGAATATAAAACAAGCAGTAGTATACTTGAAAGTACTTTGGGAATTCAACATTGGGGCATGTCTATAAAGGAGTGTGCTTTATTGTAACAATCGAAGGAGAATTTGTTAAAAAAAAAATGTACCAGAAGAAACTGGTAAATGTGAAAAGACATAAAACACAAGTTGGTATAATCATTGGGTACTGACAGCTGACGCAATATATGTTGTACATTATCAAATGCTCATTCTTTGTCCAGATGATCTCTGTATATGTAAAGTCTGCTTTCACTTTCACTTAGCGCTTCCATGTGTTGCATCCTGCATACAGTGTATAGGCTTGCACATATACATTACCGTAGTGTATTTTGCTGCCAAAGTTACGTGGTTACAAAACTTCAGTGGAAGCATTGTCAGTGGTAGATTTTACATGCTGAAAAATAAGAAGTAGTTTGTTTGAGGTAGATGTTAGATAAGCCTATTGGTGCATGGCAGTGGTAGGGTAAGGTAATGCGTTGTGGCTGTGACTGTGAACAACATATTTTTCATTTTGTAAGTTGTTTTTCGAGCTTGGTCAGTGAATATATTTGAGATGAGAAATTGATTTGTATTTCTCACTTTTGAACCAATGATTTTATACAACTTTTTCTTGAGATGGATATGGAATATTGTGGTGCTAAGGGTATATATACATATTGGAAATGAATACAAGTTGTTATAGCAAGGGTATAAATGCAAACAATATGGATAATAGCTACCACTGAAAATCCATCTAGCGTGACGTCGCACTCAGTTTTAACTGGTGTGTAAAGGAGCTTAATTACAAGAACAAAGCACAGAATGAGGTACTGCCTACAATTGGATCATTATGAAGAAATCCAACAGAACAAAAAACACTATGCATAATAGAACTGTCCAGCACGAAGTTCTGGTGCTGCTTGCACATCCACCATTTTGAATTTTCAATAAAGAAGACACATCTGGTAACTGGGCCCACAGTGTAAGAAAGAACGGTTCATGTGTTCAGAGAAACACATTTGTGTGGATTACAGGACCAGGTTCTATGTATATCCTCATTATAGTTTGTAAATCTGGAGTTGAGAATGATAGCTCTGATAAAACATGAGGTAAGGTTTTAATTACCTGTGTCAACATTATTGTCGTGCCTGTTGTCACACCAGTATGTGCAATAAACACAGACCCCATGGACACTCTGTAAGGTTAAGGGACCTTACTCTTTCTGTCAGTCAAGACATATGGGCCTTGGACGGAGATTCCATTTTCTGGCCATGTTTCGTTTTATCTGTAACACAATGGTCTTGGTAGGCCAGCCTTTCATTCTTGGGGCACCATGCTTTGGCATTTAGAAACTTGGAACCCAAGAAAGGTCTGCCGAGCAGGCAATCAAGCAGGTCCTGCCATGGATGGCAAGGGCCGGATGCATAAACATACCTCTATCTACTTATTAGGTTTAGACAGCTTGGCATTTGAGCAGTCACTTTACCAAGAAGACATGACAAAGGCAAAGAGTAGGTCACTGGTATGTCTATGTATTTCCTTAACACAAGGCAGCTGCTCTCTATGCATTTTTTAAAGACTCGCAAAACTGTATGGCTTTGTTTTTGGATAATTAATGTGTGCCATTTTCTTTGATGACAATTTTGATGACATTTTTGTGTGTATTTTACAAGATTCTGGTTTGTTTTTTTAATCCATATTTTGATAATATCAGAATCAAATATTGATGCATATCATTTTCAGTGGAAATTGTCAGAAAAGTGGAGCATGTTTGATTTCTTTCTGAAGCAATGTGTTTCGAAATTTATACTTAATGCTATTGGAGAAAATGTACAAGTCTTTCACATCAGTGAAAATGCAAATGAAACTTCCTTCACAAAAAAAAGGATGTATCCTGACATTAAGACTATAAAATGTCAATGGTACAAGTGAGCCGGCACTTCTGATAAAGATCAAGAACAGCTCCCTTTAACTAAGACTATACACTTTTATCTATTAGAACATCAGCAGATATTATAAATAAATGAAAGATTTTCTTTCTCAGTGCCAAAACTTGTTCAAAACTGGGATGTTCAGATCGTCATCAAGCTGAATATATGCTGAAAAACTCGAGACATTAATAGCAGACCTAAACATGAATATGTAACATCACTGCATTGGTCCCGTTAATCACAGTTTTCTAAGAATGGGGAAGTGCAATGGTTGGTTATACAATATACTTCTGGCAAATGGGAGTGGTAGCGTTGATTCAATTTGCATGCAGTAGTGTTCTCTGGACATAAACAATAGTCGCCTCAGAAGGACATCATTCATGTAAGATAATAATGTTGAGGCTTTTCTCAATATCTTTATTGATATGAATGATGTAACCCTCAGTATTGAACCTGTACATAAGATAATACAAATGTAGTTAACATCTATTGATTCTCAATGTTCATTCAGCTTGACAAAGATAGCAAGATATCATTGTGATGTAGTATCAAATGATTTTTGGATTGGGAAAGAAAACCTTTCTTTGTTCATCCACAATAAGTTACCAATGCCAGAGAATTTCTGTGAATTGGTGAAATAGGATGTTTCAACTCTGTGGTCTCCAGTTTGTATACATGTAGTGCTGACCTGACGATAGGGCCCCCCCAAGAACATGTATTGTTATTACAACCGGGCAAGCATGTATTCACAACAAAAGGTGGTCAGTATTAGTTAACATCAAAGGTCATCAAAGAATCAAGGCAGACCCAAGAAGCGTAGACAGACTCATTTCCAATGAAAGTCAACAAAGCAGCTGTACTAGACCTTTTGCTGATTTGTAGCCGCCTTAGTCTACGACATAAACGTCAGAGCCCAAGGAGTAAACAAGCCAAGTCTGCAGATGAAGTTTGTACTTTGCATTTAACCTTGCCTGTGGAATAGTAACACTGCGGTAATGTGATGCTGGATTTTTGTCTTATCAACTGTAACGTCAAGTGTTTAAAGAATCCAACTGCAAGAAATCGATGAATTTTCCCCATGGAGATTGTCTTGCGTTTGGAATTTGTTGTGTAATATGCCATATATATATATATTCAAATCAATTAACAGATAATCTAGTCTTCTCCCTCTGAACCAATGGTGTATATTACAAGGTAATAAGCATGCTTCCAGTGTGTATAACTGTAGGGGTAATTAGGGGATTAAATGGTGTTTATGGCAACCACCTTTGAAACTTGAAGAACACAGATCCAGATACTCGACTCTGGTCTTTTAAGATGAGTGATGGCCAAGTAAAGAAAGGAAGTGGACTTAAAACCAGATTTGATATTGTTTTTCTGGGGTTGTGCTAAAGCCTGCGATGTGTCAAAAATCAGTATCACAAAATGATGAAATTTGATACAGATTTAACGAGAGCAGTGATTAAAAGCCAGATGGTTGTTCAAGCATCATTGGGGGAGTAGCCATATTACAGTGCACAAGTTTACAGGTCAGTAGGTAGAACACTGCAAATGGAGAGTTTACACAATTTATTAGCTTGCATGAGATGCAGTCTATTTCTTTCTTTCTTCTTCTTTTGGGAGTGTTGATGCTTGGTTCAATTTGTCAGGCCCTTGTAATAAGTATGCATTTTGTACCTGTTTTTGCCTATTACATTTTAATCCCATTTTACCCAGCAGAAAGTTTTAAATTCCCTTGAAGTTTTATTTTAAGCACGTGAGACTGGCCACTGGAAGCTTGGTTTGTGTACATAAAGTCAGCTGTTTGTTTTTTTTTTTCTCCCATGATTATGGTTAAAGATTATGATAAAACAGCTGCAATTTATATTGCGTTCATTTTGATTTACAACTAGAGGGTAATGATCAATAAAATTTACATATATGTGGTATACTTTGTGTTGGTCTGGATTCGTCATCAAATTCTATGTGCACATGTACACACATATCCAGAGTACCTGCTGTATGTGCTCCCTCTTTCAGCCAGGAAAAAGTGGCCACATGCAGTTGGCGACACTTCACTCCAGGTAAATTGACAGGAACTGACTCTTTGATTGCAAAACTTCAGCAGAGAAGCACCGTAATGTGTAGTGCATATACAACAGGTGGTCATTTAATGCAGATCAACAAAAAAGTTTGGCATTGCCCACCTCAAAAATGAAAACATGTAACTAAGATTTTCAGGGTTATTTCTTAAAGTTCTGCAGTTTGTTTTCAAAATATTTCCACAATAAATTTAGATGGGTTAAATATCAGAAACTGTCTCAAAGCAGCCAGTCATAACTTGGATGGAAGATTTATTATGAAGACAAATTCCCTTCATTTGAATGAAAATGCAGACTATTCAGACCAAGGGTAAAAGAATTGTAATCTGTACATACAATAGTGTGCTCCAACATACAGAGGATACGAAGATTTCCAAGTCTTCAACATCCAACGCATCTGTATCTATTCCCAGCATCTCTGGATAAATCTGGGTCCACATAATGCTAGGGCTGGGCACTCCATTGACATACCGTGATAGGCTGCTTTGTGATACATTGTATCAATATGGAAAGGTGTATTGTAATTGAATTTTTTATAAGAAAATAACACAAAATTAATTTTTTTTTTTTTTTTTTTAAATGTTCTCTTATGAAACTGATGGGTATCTATGTACATTTCCACACATTTGATATAAACTGTATTGATTTAGAATAACATTATAGTGGCAACTAGATGAAAATATGCTGCAGGGTTTACTGTAAGCATTCGACAGTAGCTCTCATTGTGATCCCCAGTAAAACACAAATGAACTATATTGTTATATGTAGCATACAGAGAAATGTATTGAATCGTGAGAAAAGCATATCCTCCCTGCCCTACATGATGCACAAACGGAACACAATCACCTGTCCAGAACCACTCGGCACACAAACTGGTTTAATGCTATACAATACAATCAGACAGATGTATTGAGTGGTCCACTGTATAATATAATCATCCATGGCAGAGAACATTGCTGTCACATACACGCCAACCAGCTTACATTTTAACTCCTAACCAGGACATTTTCCTGTTGCATCAGTTCAAAGAGCTTTGCTAGACTGTATACCCTATGTAGGCACGAGGAGTCATGATTGGGAACAAATACATCTCTGTCCCATCTCAACAAACTGGCAATTTTCTCCCACGCCCCCCCTTTGCAGGAATAAACACCTGGACCAAGATGTGAAGCCAGAGCCTTGTGATCCCAAGATAATAGTACACCCTCCCATAATTCTGAGCAAACTTTTCAAAACTGTTACCACGATCACAGTAAAACAAACACTTGTACAAAGTATCACCGGAGTGAAACATTCATTCAGTGAAAGGACAACCACTAAAACTCTTCAACTTTTTGATTCCAGCTCTGAAGAAAGCCCCTAACTTCACCCCAAAGAACTTCAACTAGAAAAGATTTGCTTCACAGCAAAATCTGTCTGGATGCCTTTAAAATGAGAACAGTTTGAATTGCTACACTTTACTCGTGTTAAACATAATCTAAATTTTGTGAATTTGCCTAAATTCAAATGCTACAACTTTGGTTCTTGGTTCATTCGATGTGGCCATGTCACAAACTTATAAACTGAGGTTTGAATGACACCACGATTTATAATAGTTTTGAAGCTATTCAGGATTTGAATTTTGTGTATTCACCTATTTGCAGAAATTAAAATTTTACAATTTTGGATCATGGTGCATTGGATGTAGCTATGTTACAAATCCATCAATTGAAGTTGGAATGGCACCTTTAAAATAATTTTGAAGCTATTCAAGATTTAAATTTTGAAAATTCATCAGATTTGGATCATGGTTCAGTGGATGTGGCTTTGCCACAAATCTATAAATTGAAGTTGGAATGGCATCTCTATGTATAACAGTTTTGGAGATGTTCAACTTTTAAATTTTGCAGTGCCCCTAAATAGCAGAATTTAAAATTCTACAACTTTAATTTAAGGTTCATTATATTGGCAGGTGTCACAATCCCATACAAGCACATTGAGATGTTTTGTCTATCTACAATAGTCTTGAAGATGTGGAGCTTTCAAAATCTTAATTGCTCCCAATTTGCATAATTTTGAATGTAATAACTATTCCAAACTATATTGGTCGTAGAGAAGAAAGAAAAAAAGAATTTTTTGAGAAACAAAATGTGTGGGTTCGCAGCCTGACAACTTTGAACTCAAAAGAAAAGCCATTGCAATTTCCAGTGATGGCCCTAATAGCCAGCCAGAATTCACACACAAGACCCACACAACCTGTGACGTGGACACTTACTGCCAGGACCAATGGACCATTGAGAAAGCAAGATGCTAGAATTTCACAGATCTTGTCTGATACTAGTAAAACACTTAGTACTGTTTAAAGAGAGATCATGACAGGTTCTGTACTTCTCGCACTCGTGAGTAGTTATAGTCATATATTAGCGGTAACAAACATTAGGGGATGACCTAAATCCATCAGACTCTGAGCAATTGTGTTTTATGAGTCATATATAATCAACTCCCACATAACAAGTCTGTATAGCAGCACCACCTTGAGACTGTAATAATAACTAACACCAATATCACCTTTAAGAACAGACTTTGTTTAATGATGTCACAAGGTGAAGCTCTGTAATTAATATAACCAGTAAAAAACAAAGTAACCTCTGAAAATCCCCACCCCCTGAGGAAGTCCTCATCCTCCAGGGCCAAAACATGTTGGGGGTAGGAGGTGTCCTCCTCTGGCACCTCTAGTTGGTTTTGCCTCTTTTTTTACCATCTTATACTAAAACGTTTTCTTTGAGGTAGACCCCTGCATCGCCAAGTTACCTGTTGAGAGGTCTTACCTTTCCAGGTGTTGGACATGCTGTATAAGTGGAAATATTCGAGAGTTGAAAAATTTCCCGGATTGGTTCCAGATGAACATTTCGTGGTTTTTATTTTTCCAAATCGCAATGAGCAAAAAAAAAAAAAATTTCACCAAAGCCCTTCACCGCGCATGGAGACCAATGCCTCTCCAGGAGCTGTGGCTTCTCACAGAACACTAAAGTCGCGTGCTTTCCCAGGGATTGTGCAGTGGTACGTCGCCTTGGCAGATATAAGGAACTGACCGACGGAGACACAGTACTAGTTTATACGGTGGCAGCAAATATGTTGAAGTGTCTTCAAAAAAATGAGCCAGAACAACTTACGCCAGAAAGAAAAGCTGCAATGGCAGTCGTTAAATCAACAAGTGGGTCAAAGGGCGAAAGAGACATCGAGAAAGTTACAACAAATTTGCCCCAGAGCAGCAAGCAGAACTCGCTAAGTATACTCGTAATTATGGAAATACGGTCGCTGCAAAGCATTTGAGGAATTTTTTCTTTACTGTACATGTACTAGTACATGTACACAATTTAGACCATGTGGTCACAGTTTGCTGCGTAATTGTTTGCGCATGCAGCGTCAAGCGTGTCCTACTCACAACTGCTTGTAACAGTATGTAGGCAAGTATGATTACCAATACTTTCCCGGAATTAATTTTCCAGAGGGGTTCCATTCAGGAAAATTCCTGGAAATTAAATACCTTGGGGATATTTCCACTTATACAGTACTCCTTTAACTTCTTAGTATGAACCAACCTTGAGCTTTGTGTGTTCATACTCTTCAATTTAATGTTTTATATGTTGTCCACTGTATGTATATTTACCATTTGCAAGTTTCAGATGACTATCGTATATCACGTATAACAATATTCAACTTTCATAAATATAAAAGCATCTTAAAGCAAGACTTTATAAATCCGACAGTATTCAATACCATAAAATACCTATATAATATATGCTGTACAATGTACATCTTCATCACATCTCACAATGGAAACACAGTTGGCTCAGTCCTTCATGAATTGCTTGCTTCAGACAACTACAATGTATCTTATTTTCGTCATCACTTCATGCAAAAAGAAAACTTTCTGCTCTGCAAATTTTCAACTTCTGTTACCTGGGTTTGATTCCAGGCCTGGGGAGTTAGCACAGGTAGTTACTCCATGCAGACTGGGTACATGCTGCCCTTTAGTTTCCCCTACCACAGGGAAAGGTAGCAACTGTATGCCCACTCTGGACCATGCAATTCAATTCAATTCATTTATTTGACCATTATAATACAGTATAGTATAATTCATAAGTATATTGTATCAGTAGGAATTAATAATCAATCTGATAATTTATTTCTTTAAAAACATTGACGTGGTCAGGAGACTCATGTCAAGATTGTTCAACAATCGCTAGCATGTGAGCCACCCACATCAAGTTTGTTTAATGATTATTTATTACCATGGTGACAACACACAAATATATAGATATCTTGAAGACACAGATTTCCCTGCTGCACATTATTGATAATAATATGACAAATATATGAATAGTCATATATAAACTTACGACATTTATGCATTGCATATATAACAATTAGTGATATACCATATAGACTCATATTTTTGTATAAAATATTGTTTGATATATATTTTAAAATCTGAGTATCTGTGTGTGTGTACTTTACTTTTCACTATGTCTGGTATTTCATTCAAAGTCTGTATAATCTGGTGTGGAACACATTTTTCGGCAAATCTATTTCCAGCTCTTACTCTGAAAATGTCTTTCCTTCGTGTATCATGTTTGTGTATATCAGGTTTTTTCATGATAGGCATGCTCAAATATAAAGGTAATTCATTATTAGCATATTTGAAGAGTTGTCCTTTATGTATATCTTCGACTTTTAACAATTTTCTTAACTTTTTGTTTCTTGGAAACTTGTAGAAACTTCCACCGAAGTTTGTACCGTTGGTACAACCAACGGCAGCGCAATACACCATAACTGCCCGGGAACTATTGTAACAACCGGCAATCAATACAGTAATGGCCACCGGGTACTGGACCCCAATGACAAGAATGACGTCACAATTGTGCTGTGCTCCAGCGGGCCGTGTCCAAAATGTTCAGGAACAATGGCCATCTTTGAGGCTGCCAAAAACGCGCTTTTTGACAGATTTGGTTCATATTTTTTACTTCAACTGGTAACTGTTGATTATTAGAGGGGCCTCGCATCGAAAAAACACAAATTTAATAGCAAATTTGAGCTTGTCATTTGACCTTTAAAGATAGGTTCGGTATGTGCATTATATTTACTATGATTAATGATACGTACTGCCCTTTTTGTATATTGAAAACTCTGTCAATTTTATGGCCCCAGGCAAGGAGACAATAGTTAATTCTAGAAAGTACTAATGCAGTATAGATTGTTTGAAGAATGTCTTTCTGTATATAATCTTTTAATCTGTTCATTACACCAACTGAGACATTTTAGAAGCTACAATTTCTTGATGTTGGTTCCAGTTCAAATGTTTGTCAATAGTGAGGCCTAGCAAGTTAAAACTGTCAACACATTCAATACTACTGTTATCTATTTTTATGGAGGGTACTGTTTCTACTTTTTGAGGATTGTAGAATAACATAGATTTAGTTTTTTCAACATTAAGAGATAATTTATTTACCCGGTATTGAATAATTTGAGCCAATAGTTTGTGGCAAGCTTCAAATGTATTACCATTAGACTGATTTAAAAAAAAAGTAAAATAAAGATATGTTGAACACTTCATTACAAACACATGTACAGTGTACATGAAGGTTGCAAAAAATATCAAAATTATTATACCCCCGGCAAGGGGGTATCTAGTCTTGTCTGCGACGACTGTTCTAGTTCTGACTGTTGTCAGGGGGTGTGTAAAGGCATGTAAAATCCTGACCAGACAGATTCAATTAAAAAAAAAAAAGATTCTGACTGATAGTCTTCAGTGGTCCTATTCACAATGGCCTCGTGTCATTTTTAGCTCAGCTGACTTGTCAGTCAGCTTAGCCTTAGGTTATGTGATGGTTAGGCATCTGTCGTCTGTCGTCCACAATTCATATTTTCGACTTCTTTTCTAAAACCACAAGCCAGATTTACTTCAAACTTGGTGGGGATGTGCCTTGGGTGGGTCTCTACCAAGTTTGTTCAAATGGTAACGGTATAGTGATTTTTGGATTTTTTATGAATTTTTTTGTTCATTTTTGGGGGAAATCTTAAAAAATCTTCTCCGAAACCACTACGCCAATTGCTTCGAAATTGCATAGGGACACTGCTGGGGACCCTTAGACCTTAAATTGCTCAACAGGTGGCGCTGTGATTTTTTTTCTATTTTTATATGAATTTTTGTGTGTTTTTGCCATTTTCGACTTCTTCTCCAAAAGCATCACTCAGATTATGCTGAAACTTGGTGTAAATGTTCCTGGTGGAACGGTCACACAAGTTTGTTCCCTAGGTGGCGTTGCTGTGGATTCCTGATTTTTAACGATTTTTTCAATTCGGGTACTTATCGGCCAATGCATACATTCCTATTGATTACTGTGTAAGTGAATGTGGACTGCTGTGGTAATTCATGTTTTCGACTTCTTCTCCAAAACCATCAGTCAGATTCACTTGAAACTTGGTGGGGATGTACCTTGGGTGGGTCTCTACTAAGTTTGTTCAAATGGTCACGGTCCAGTGATTTTTGGATTTTTTATGAATTTTTATCGTTCATTTGGGGGGTAAATCTTCTCCAAAACCACTTGGCCAATTGCTTCAAAATTGCATGGAGACACTTCTCGAGACCCCTAGACCTTAAATTGTTCAACAGGTGGCACTGCAATTTTTTTCTATTTTTTCATGATTTTTTTTGTGTTTTTGCCATTTTCGACTTCTTCTCCAAAACCGTCACTCAGATTATGCTGAAACATGGTGTAAATGTTCCTTCTAGAAGGGTCACACAAGTTTGTTCCCTAGGTGAGTTGTTTTGGATCCCTGATTTTTAACGATTTTTTCAATTCGGGTACTCAGCGGCCAATGCATACATTTGTATTGATTACTATGTATACTAGGTGAATGGGGATTGCTGTGGTAATTCATGTTTTTGACTTCTTCTCCAAAACCGTCAGTCAAATTCACTTGAAACTTGGTGGGGATGTGTCTAGGGTGGGTCTGTACCAAGTTTGTTCAAATGGTCATGGTCCAGTGATTTTTAGATTTTTTATGAATTTTTTTGTTCGTTTTGGGGGGAAATCTTAAAAAATCTTCTCTGAAACCAGTTGGCCAATTGCTTCAAAATTGTATATACTGGCTGGGATATCATCAATGTCAGAGAAGGGCAAAGTCAAAGGTTCAATTACATACCAACATGTTGACTCTCCATGGTATTAACATTCACACTCAGATGCTGAAGGACAGTTAATTGACATAACTGGCTCCACTGTGGATAACCTTGAACTTCTTCCCAATACCACATTGCCACTAGTGTCATCAATTTCTAAGTCAGCTGAGCATGGCCTCTTCACACAGGCCTCTTGTTTTTTTAATTTTTATTTTTGTCCAAATATGGAATAAGCCCAAAAGAAACAAAATTTTGTAAACACAAGTCTGTCCAACAACACACGCAAGACACATAAAATGTAGATCTCTTGACCTTGGTTTGGTGAAAATGCTGGAAAGGGGGGATGGTGACTATGGCCACCGGTCTTCAAAGAACCACAAATCATCACTGCATTTTTGTTGTACGTCATATGTGTACAAGTATGACACTGTAATACTGATGCTACAAGCCACAAGTCATCAGCAGGAAACATGATTGTGTTCAGTCTTCCTTGTACATTATCAAGTCCTCAATGTGATCACACACAAAAACTCTGGAATGTGGTCACAAAAAGAACAGGTCTTTATGGCATCCATGTTGCATTGACCTTGGCCGATTTGGTGGAAGTATATATAAACTCATTTTTATAAAAATATTGTCTAAAAATTTTATTTAAGGCATAAGAATTTGGTTTAAACATATTTTATTTGAAAAAATAATTGGACAACAGGCTAACCAACCTATTTTAGAGCTTCTCTATATAAACATGGATAGTCCCATCGACTACCCATGATATAAATAAGAATTTACTGTTACATGTATAATTATAATATACCTAGAGGCTTTTGCATGTCAATAAATACATAACATGCATATCACCGGAATGCCCATGTATCAGCAGTGATTTTTGCTATAGCTTCATATTATAGGACTCCAGCTTTGCGGACAGCTATTACAACAGCCAGTGCCACCCCCAGTCTCAGAGCCAAGCCCAGGAATGAGTAACCATGGTCTGATGCAGTGCGCGTGATAGGCCTTCGTGGAGAACCATACGCTGTGCCTTCCAGATCTGCAGCACTGATAGCTTGTGGGCGCAGGTTGTACAAAACCTATAATGGTACAAATTGGTGATCTACAGTAATTTGGACAATACATCCATATCATTATCGAGTAGTATTCAAACTGACAATAAATTTTAACCCTCTACAAGCACTCAGGTTTAAATTCAACACTACATGTTTTTTTGTTTTGTTTTCGGTTAGAAGGAAGCAAAAAAAAAACTTGAATTGATACTACAAATTTGTTCCATATTCCATGGAATAAAAGACTTGAATGAATGCTAGTAATGGACTATTATGACATAGGCCTTAAAGGTAATGTACAAGGCAGCAAATTGACTTCACTTCTACCCCAAATATCACAGAAATATGCACTCCTACATGATAAACCTATACACTTAATTGACCACAAGGCTTTGCACAAACTTTCTGCACTACATATGGGACTCGACATTCAAAGTTGTATTTATAAACATAACCATTTTGGCAAAATGTGTTTTTGTGAAATTTTGGATATTTCTTGAAAAATATTCAAGATAAAGTGGTCACATTTGTGCTATTATGATCTCCATATACGTAAAATACTATCTACAAAAAACGTATCAGGGATTTTTCATAACTGTATCTGTTTTACAATGGTGATACAAAAATTGCAAATTGGCTGATTTTGTCAAAATTGACAAAGTTGGTTGACTCATTCATTTTTGACACAAATTTAAAAAAGAACTGCCCATTTCTTTGATAATCCCCGACATATTTTTGCTCTTGAGAACTTTTAGAGTAAATCAGTTTTCATTTGATCAAAATCAGACAATTGCATTTGGAGAAATATCCACATGAACTGGACATTTTGGTGCAAATACCTATTGTCTGTTATCAAGTTTCAAAGGTTAACATGGTCCATTAGCATTAAAAGTATTGTCTTAGTTTCTTCACATTGTATTGGGGTTAGAAGTACCAAATTTTGATAACAGATATGTGCCTGGCAAAATGTCCTAAAATCTCAAAATGAACAAAATTGTCCAAAACCAGTTGGATATTACCTTAAAACAGTGTTCAAAATCTAGAGAAACCAGCACTGGCTGTAAGCTACATGTGCAGCTAAAATTATGCCACGACTGACATTATTTTGCAAGCCAAGAAAAATAAAAAATATAGATGTAATAGTGGTGCTTGCACCACTGAGGGGACTGCCGTATACAAACATGGTACAGTTTAGGGCAGCAACTATTGCTGCATGCTAGAAGTTTACCCCTCTAATAAGGTCACATTTCCAGTGCATTTGGGGTGGCCTCAGTGACAGAATCCCTTCAGCAGGAATAGTGTCTTACATTAGGAAATGTCAATGAAAACTTGGGCATGTTCACTATAATATCTTTCTGCTGAATACACTGAAGAAACTGAAATGTTATTGGTAGTCCAAATATGGTCAGTGTTATTCAGTGATGGGTGGGCTCAGTGACTTGTTGTTTGACATGCCTATAAAATTATGTTTTTTTTCACATTTGTATTTACACTTTATGCTGATCCAGGCATCCTCTGCAGGGTCTGTATAGATATATCTTACCTTGGACATCCGGTAAACTGACCTTGGATATGGGTTTCAAGTCAGCTATATACAGCAAAAAATCGTTGAACATAAAATCCAGCATCCAGAAGCAAATAAGCTTAAAAAATTCAGAGATGGAGACCCTGAATTTTACACAAGTGGCTGTGTGATCTTGAGAAATGGGTCAAGGTCACTCATGTTCAAACTTAACCATGGTCCTATAAAGGACTAATGTACAATATAAAACCCATAAACGAAAAAGTTTTTAAATTATTGTGTGGGCACTGAATTTCACAAGTGGCTGTGTGACATTGGGAATTGGGTCAAGGTCACTCATGTTTGAACTTCAAATTACCTTGGTCCAATAAAAACCATAATGATGTGGAATATGAAAGCCCTGGCTCAAAAACTTCTCATGTGGAAAGTCATGCGGAAATCATGCTGACACCATATTCAATAATGTGGGTCTGTGCTCTTCAGAATTAGGTCAAGGTCACCCATCTTCGATCTTGACTTAGCCCTTACAGGGGGCTTTAATCTTTTGCAATATCAAAGCCTTACCTCAGAAGCTTCTCAAGTTATCATGTGCACACCAAATTCACTAATGTGGCTCTGTGGCTTTGAAAACTGGGTCAAGGTCAACCAACTTTGATTCAGTTAAATTTTCAATTCAATTCATTTATTTGACCAATATAATACAGTATAGTATAATTCATAATAGGTATGGTGTGATACTTGATTGTGATATTTGAACTTGACCTAGCCCTTAAAGAGGACAATAATCCTGTCCAATATGAAAACCATAGCTCAAAACTTCTTAAGTTATTATGCAGACACCAAATTCACTAATGTGGCTCTGTGAACTTGGGAATTAGGTCAAGGTCTTCTATCATTGAACTTATCCTAACCTTATAGAGGACTTAAATCCTGTGCAATATGAAAGCCCTAGCTCAAAGACTTCTCAAGTTATCATTCTAGTTATCATGCGGAAACAATCCAGACAATGTCTCTGGTATGTTACACTTATGTACTAACAATTATCGTGAAGTACGTGTTTGAGGTAATTGACTATAGTCACCTCTTCACCCAAGTGATGAAATAGGAGGATCCACCAATGAATGATGGTTTCTGACTGTAGACAGACTTGAGAAAATCTCTAGGTGGGTTTAAGTGAACTTTACGGTATACCAACTGTAGCCCTACCACCACTTCTATGTTAGTGCTACCTAAATCTATAGATTAATATAATCCATTAGTGTCTTGGAATGAGTGTTGTATTTTGTCAGTATTGCTCCATATCTATGGACACACTTCAACAGAAATTTATATAGCTTTCTGGTGTCATTGGTTTTGTGGCATAGTTTTTTCATCAGTATTCTTATTCTCCTTACAAATTCACTTTTTTGTGATGTGTTTCTGCTAATGTGTAACACCTGTCCAATGATCACACCCCAGGCTAGGTTCTCTGGATGTTTCAAGTGATATCAGAATATGAGACTATGTCAAATTTGAATTGTTCTCATTTGTCAAAAATCTTTGTTGCATACTATTTGTCAATCCCTATTTCAAGATCAAGGAAAGTTGCCTTATTGTCACTCTCATTTTCTTTCTTCAAAATGAGTTCTTTTGGGTATATTTCCTTCCAATGTTTCTTGACCTCATACTTGTTAAGAGCACATAGATCATCGATGAATCTTCTAGTTTGTGAATAGAATCTTCTTGCAGCAGTGTAGGTTGTTTTTGCCAATTCTTCCATCCATTTGGATTTGTAATAATGTAGATACATTGGCAATATAAGGAGCTGGGTCAGTTTCCATGAGTATTCCAACTATTTGTCAAAATACTTTATTACCAAAGCTAAAGTATGCATTTTTTATAATATATTTTATCAAGTCAGAACATTCTTCTTTGGTGTAACACTTTCTTTTATCCTTTCCTTTGTCAAATCTTGCATCAGTGTTGGAAACTTTAATGTATTGGCATTTTCCTCCTTTGAATGCCTTGTCCAACATTGAAATTAACGCTTCCTTCAGGTCTGTTAAGTCAATCTTTGTATACAATGTTGAAAAATCAAAGGTTTGGATAGATGTGGCACAGGTCTTCCTTCTTGTGGATCTTATATATCTCCTGTAAGATAACCGTGGTACTTGCAGTGATCCACATCCTATTCACCTTTGTGTATGTATGAACTCTTTCACAATAATTAGTATGTGATTTTTGGACAAGTTTCAGAACTTTAGCTAGTATCTTAGCAACTTGTTTTGAAACACACTTCTTTGCTGCAATAATATACCTATATTTGACAGGTTCCTTGTGCATTTTGACAATTGCATAGATGATCGGTAATTTCCTGTGTTCATTTGGTATAACACATTTGAAAACTTTGTTCTTGTCTACCTGTTCATCAATAATTGCTTCAGTAGATTCTGCTTTCTGATAGTTTCCCTATTTAATTCTTGCAGTATGTATTTTTGATATAGTATGTCTTGCAATTAAGTGCAATGTTATTACTTGCTTTGTCAATGGATGATATGACAAATTTGTTATACAGATCAAGTAATTCTTTGCTGCAGTTATTATCTAGAAGCACTAGTTTTGTTTGTCTCCATTTTTGAAGAGGTCAATTCCTCAAAAACTTGACTTTTTCATATATTTTCTCAATGATTCTGATTTTCCATTCATTAAATACTTCCTTGCAGATTCTTTTCTTGTTACTTTGTTTCTCAACGAAGTTATTTAATCATTTGTTGATTTCTCTCTTTGCTTTCCTGAAGTTGATGATATGTCTTTCTTTATGGGTTCATCCTCTTTGCAACAACTGTCTAAGTTTCTTGTTTTCTATAATACTTAAATCTCCTGTGATAACATGTTTGTGGTGTTGATCCATGTATTCTTTGAAAATTTAATTACATTCACATGTTTGGTTGTTCATATCCCAGGTGTCCAAGTCAACTTCATTCATAATCTTATTGTGATTGAAGATTTTGTTGCGAATGCTGTTAGTAAATTTGTAAGTAACAGTAATATTTTCCTTAATATAACTGTTGACTGAGTCTCCATTGTTCTTGAGTTTTAAAATACTTTGTAGATTAATGTATCCTATTGCTGGGTTTTCATACAATATTATCACTGGATTCAAGTTTCTATTCTTCCTTTTGGGGGATTCCTTTTTGAGTTTTAATTTATGTTGTATTATGTCTTCAACTAAGTTGACATCCTATCTGTTACTGGACTATCTGCTGCGATCACATGTATATTTAGTAATTGCCCTAGTTGTTTAAGTTCTTTTTTTCTCCATTTGTGGTAATGTTATGTTGACACAGTATGTACTATCATTACTTGGAATCTCCTTGAGTTTACTGTAAACCAAATGAGAAATACGAGGCAAACCCAGAAAAGCTGGCATGCTAGCTGTAGTGTTTTCTTGTGCGACGCGTTTCGCCCTCCGTTGGGCTCATCAGGCACACTCTGCAACTGTGCAAGTTCTAACGGAACAGCTGACGTATGGGTTCTTTTATACAGCAGGTAATGTTGCTAGATACACTTGTCAACGTCAACTATCATGACGTCACAGTCATGATGACTGCACTTAGTTTGAACTGGTTGTTCTGGTTCTGCCAAGTGGCACGACGTCAAACAGACTGTAGAATCCTTCTACATGTGTCCAAGTTCAAAGTGCAAACTGAACCTCAGAATAACATTTTTCTGGGGCCCTTCAGGAGAAAGATCCCCTTCACTGTTGAAATGGTTCGTCTAGATATATTGAAAAATATAAATGAATAGACTATGTGTGTCATGTGACAGCTCTTGTATATGTGATTGCATCTGTTTCCTTCGTGGAGATCCTGATGGATCTCAGTAGATCCAGGTGGATCTACTAAGAACTATAAACAGTTGAGCTAGACTGACAAGGAGACTCTGATCAATATATTTTTTTTTGTTGTAAACCAATTGCGCAGTCACGTGATCTTTGCATGCTTTGGATCTGCCTCTGTGTTTGTTCTTTCTTTGCTTTTTTGTTCAATATGTCATAGATGTTACCTTCAACTGCCCTTTGATCCATATCACAATGATTATTCAACCCATATGGATACACTGTTCTTAATTCTTTAATCCAAAACTTCTCTCTATCTCTTCTAAGGCTAGCTGTTTCTTTATTCATCTTACCATTAGAATATTTCCCTGGTTTTTGTATTGTTTCTATGATTTGAACTTTAAATGTTTTGTTTTTGCAAGGCCCAAGGTTAAAATGAACCACAAGAGTTGTCAAATTGGACCCTTTATTTGGATTCTTCATTCTATTCCTATGATCATTAAATCTTCCATTGAGTTTTTGATTAGTTTCACCCAAATACTGACATGAACAACTGTCACAGGTTACTAGGTATACCAAGTTTTCTGTTTTGCATGTCAACTTTTTCTTGTCATTTTCTACTTTGTATGACCTTCTAGTAGCATTACTGGTAAAGGTGTTGTTTTTAATGAATTGAGGACAAAGCTTGCATTGTTGATTTTTGCAAGCTTTAACAGATTCGACTCCATGATCCCCAGCAGAAGGTTTTGGATTACCTCCTGGATCACCAACAGTTCCTTCCATTTCAGCATTAGCCTGGTGAGGTGCATGAAGTCTCCTAGGGTCAGTTTGCCCAGCCCTAGAGGAGGCTACATCCCTAGAGGGCTGCTCCAGGATTGCTTTTATCTTTGTTTGGCTTCTTGTGTGTACCATCACTGGTAATTGACTAGTTAAGTGATTATATCACTGTTATAGAATATCAAGTGTAAGGAGAAGACTTCTACAAAGTACAAGACCCTCACTATACAACTGAAATTCTACAGATGGACGTCTCTAGTATGTTACACTTATGTACTAACAATGATCGTGAAGTATGTGTTTAATGTAATTGACTATAGTCACCTCTTCACCCAAGTGATGAAATTGGAGGAACCAACAATGAATGACCGTTTCTGACCGTGGACAAACTAGAGAAAATCTCTAGGTGGGTTTAAGTTAACTTTATCGTAGATCAACTATCGCCCTAACACCGGACAGACGGACGGAAGCTGGGATTATTATAGGGGACTTGCCTTTGGCAGTCCCCTAAGGAGTTGGCATAATCCTGTATGTAGGAAGAATTACCTCGTTAGCTGCTCGTATACCAGACTGAATGGCCCCATTCATGAAGCCACACCACACGGTGGCTGACTCAGTACCAGCAAAGTGTAACCTACAGAAGGTAAAAAGTGATGGATTTGAAGTACACTTAGGGATGGTTCAACATTTTCATCATTTTCGAATTAGTACTTACAGTACGCAAGGGGGGAGGGGGTTAAATGGGTCTGTACACTTTCACAGAATATGGAAAAGGATGGTAGATTTTTGGGCTGTTTTGTGCAATTTTGCTATGACTTTGGGAGAAAATCATCATTTTTAAAGTACTAATTTGGGGGGAGGGTGGGGGTCATGAAATTTAGTACCCTAAGTACTAATTCAAAAATGATGATAATGTTGAACCATCCCTTAATCACTATGGTGAGGAATCAATACGTAATGAAAGTTATTTTATTGAGGTACAAGTAACTATGTAATGCAGAATTGTTTCTATAGATCCAATACATGCATATGTACAGTTTCTTAAAACATGACACTGTGTATCAAAAGAAAGTTAATTGTCCTCAGATGGATTTTATGGCAAATATGAACAATTTTATGAGGTCTGTGAGTAAATTTAAAGTGTTGGTAACATTTTCAATAAGCTTTCAAATGATATTTTTGGGTTTGCATTGCAGAACCTAAAACCTGTTCAGGCACCCTGGAACCAGAAGTAAAGTTTGAGTTTGCAGGGTTTCTCTGAATGGTTTAAATCGTGCAACAGACTACATTTACCATTTGAATGGCTGTCTGAGGCCGGCTGCTATGTGAGTCATCATGCCTGGGGTACCCACACTGACAGGACACCCCCCACTGTACGCTTCCTCTCTCCAGTCCTTCTCAGCATAATCTACACAGTCCAGTGCCCCCTGCCCAAAAAACTCGGACAAACTGTGTAGCACTGCCCTTTTTCTTTCCTCCTTCTGCAATACAAAATACAATCCAAGTGAATACATACTCATACCAGGGACCTGTTATAGATGGACTACCAACGGGAGCGCTTATCCCTTTAGTGGTCAACTGGGCGCGACGACTACAAAGCGTGTTCACAAGCGCCACTCAAGTTAATCCCCCCTGCTCAGTCCGTTTGTTGTTCCATGTATGTTTCTGCGTTCGGTTGTATCGGGTTACATACATCAGGCTTACATCGGGTGTGCTATTGTACCAAGTTCAAAAACGGAGAGTTTTATGCGTGCGCAACCAGTCTCATTGTTTGAATCAGAACCGTGCGAGTCCATCGATGCGTTTTTCGTTGAAATCGGCCGATAAAAGGGCTAGTTTTTGCATTTTTTCTGTCCAAAATGATGCAAAGTTAGACAACATGCGTGCGTAATAACTCCTTACGCCGTAATCAGCAATAAAAAATGTAGTTTTAGATGAATAGTGTATGCCGGTAGAATCATGATGGTGGTTTCATTTCTTGTAGCTGAGTCCGGCGTAAAGCTAAATTTTGACTTTAAAATGTGGAACACGGTAAAAAATTTTGCACACTTCAGTCGGTGACGCGATTATTCTTGCCTTTCATCGCGTGACCTGGCCCACGAGACTGCCAGCGGCCAGCGCGGACCGTGGTGTTGTGTTTGTTCAGCACTGAAGGTGCTTGCTCAAACACCAGATCACTTGAGCAGCGGCAACATAGATGGTACAAAGGGGGCCCCGCCGTTGGTAGTCCATCTATAACAGGTCCCTGCTCGTACATTGTATCTGTCAATCCTAGGAATGAAAGCACCCTTGAAATGAATTTGCAGAATTTTTATTTTTCATCAACATGATGAAACACATTAATTACATTTTCACTCAGGAGCTACATGTACCACTGTTCTGAATGGCTGGTGTTTCTATATTTTACAGCCTGAGTACTACTCTAGTTCTATTCATGCTGAGGCACAATAATATAATTTTGGAGCAGAAAATTTCCCTGTTCCAGTAGCACCTAATTTATATGGCCAACTGTTCTTTGGGACCACAATTTTTTGGACATAGGAATTAAGGACACATGCAAATTAATTTCCAGCCAAAATTACTTGAGCTGCCAGTACAGGAGGCAACTGCAGTAGATGGCAGCCATGATGCTGGCACACTCATGGATACAGCAGCAGTGCCACTAACATTTCTCCAAATAATGAATACGTATTTTTAATATGATGATGATTTCAAGGGAAGTGAGTATTTTGAGAAAATGACTATCACTTTTCTAGAAAAAACAAAAACAAAAAACAAAAAAACAACCAAACAACCTTCACCCACTCCCTCCCTCCCATAAAAAAAAAAAAAAAAAAAAAATCAGTCATCATACTTGCAAAAGCAGTGCACTTTGTCCTGTTTCATAGAGATCTGCTCATTCGGGTACTTCCTTGTTGAACTTTTTGGGCCAGAGCATCCCCACAGCTAGTATGAATACATCATGTTTCTGTGTTAATTTACTTGCAGTGAAAGGTCACCTACTGTGTGTGATTACTTTTTCTTGGCAAAAGAGCTGGATGTCCACATACAGTAGCTACCAATGTAATGGTACTACACTGATACCTGCTGTATGTGACCACGGCTGTGACAGACCACCTGCTGTTTGTGGTCACATTTCTGGGGCCACAAGAGTCTTTTTTTTTGTTGTTGTAAATTTACCGGTAGTGAAAGACCACCTGTTGTATCGTGATTTGTTACCTGCACCTGCCACATATATACCTGTCATTTAAACCCACCCTTCTAGCCACCACATTTATAAATTCAACTGAACTGGAGTGTGAAGCCACAAATGGAATCTAGAGTGCAAACTTATGAGCATCTCCCAAAATGCTTAATATTTTACTTTGCAAAGCAACAACTACCTGCTGGTCTTACCAGGATTCCATATCAATTAAAGCATCGAAGCTTTGCTTTCCATACAACTTCTGATAATCTGGCAATAGTTCTTGACATTAGTTTGCATCAATCTTTATTTGTCCAGGACAAATTATGAATGTAGTACTGTATATGCTATACAGCAAAAACCTACTGGTATCCTGAATTTATTGTGTATTCATTAAAGTGCTTTTTGGTAAGCCTTATCGTTTTTGACCAATTGCTCACAAAATAGACCTATGTACTCTATACATTCAAGAAAAACTAACTTATATGCTCTTTAAATCCTACGTGACATAGCCATCCATGAACAAAAACATGGCAATGAATACTGAGATCATATTCATTTACGTGCGATGAGAAAGTACTAAATGTCACATCTGGAATACAACCCGCTGAAGACCCTTTAATTTATTTGGGCTAATACAGTCTATGTCAAAATTTTACACGGGTAAAAGGCTCCGAAACATGTTGAGTAGTTACCCTCTGAAGACCCTTTAATTTATTTGGGCTAATACAGCCTATGTCAAAATTTTACAGAGGAACGTGTGCAATATGGACAATAGTACTTCTATGTATATAAGTTAGACAGGGACAGGTTAGCTTATGGAGAGTAAAGAGTTCGGACTGCGGAATAGGGTAATGACTACTAGGAAGTGGTTTTGGACAAAAAGACACAAATACAACAAGCAGCTTCTGTGTTTTGTCTGGCATTAACAAACAGGACAATACTTTATCTTATATGCATGAATACCTTCACAGCACCGGGCTCTCTGCATCCAATCTTAGGCAAAGAGAAATCAACAGTATCATTTTGAGACAAGTGTTAAATAGAACATGTAATGATTCCCAGTAAATGTCACATCTGGAATACAACTTTGCCTTCTCTCCCAAAGTGTGTTGAATAAAATCCTGTAAACTTTAAAAGTGACAGTCCTGCATAGTTTAGATGAAGTGCCTTCCTACCGATATTTTGTTGTATTGTATGGCCTGGTCGCCTCCTATAAAGCCCACAATGGCAGGGCTACCATAGCCACTGGTAGCATCAAACACAATACACAGTGGCCCTGTATCACAGCCAGCCACCACAGATTGCCCTCCATTGGTCACCACCTCACCCGACGCCCCTGCCTCACGCCAGAATGCCTGTAACCACGGTGATATGACACAAGTTTGAACATGGTAACTGTCATTGGTAACACATACTTTAGCTCCTGCTGCCTTTAAATCAGACATGTCATTAAAAAATTAAAAATAAGTGATTATTAACCAGGTGTCAACATAACAGCAACTTCCGTCTCCCCAAGTTCAGATCAGAACTTTCTATTTTCACAAAAGTGAACAAATGACATGCCTGATAAATAGATGCCAAAAAAATGCCTATATAAAAAATATATATGTACACATAATTTTGATATGTTCTCGAGTACATGTTTGACATTTTGACAAACTCTGCAGGGGGACCTATTTGTTGCATACAAGACTTGAACACCTGTTTGTCTTGTAGAAGTTTGTGGGCACCAATAAACTAACAGAAAATACATGTGCTTAATTACACGATTTGCATTAAAATTCTCTTTTTTTGTTTCCTTTCTTTTATAGTAAATCAATTCCAGAGAAATTGTGAATTACAATCAATGCTTGTGCACATTTACGTGTCAAGTTGCCCCCAAACTGACAGGCTTCTCAACTTTCCAGTCCCAGATGATTTAATTTAAAATCTGGTCTGTGCTACACAATCTTCTGCATGCAAATTTAGACATTTCCTCTTTCTTCTGTAAGTGTACAATAGTGCTCAATGCAGTTAACCTGCGCAGCCTGCATTTTTCGGGTTTTTTCTTGGTTTGGCGGTGGGTTCATTTTGTCAATAAGAATAACAACTCAATACAGTGGTGAACTGGAAAAACTGATATATTGTGTAAATGTACAAACGTGTAATGTGAAATACCCCACTAACATGATCCCCTCGGGTATCTCACATCCATCCTCCAAATAATTATACAGTTTTAAAAATTTATAAAGAAAATCTAAAAAGTGACCACAGAAATGAAGTTTTAAAGTCTGGTTTGGTCCATCATAAAGTGCATTTCAAACATTAATTTCATGAAACTTTGATGAACAAAGGAAATTCATGTAAAATATAAAATTTACTGGACTAAGACCTGTTGAAAAGAGTTGTTGGAAACACAACCCACATGTAACATGTATAACTCCACCAAGTTTAACGATTAACATGATGGACAGAGTGGGAGATGAAACAAGAATACCTATCCGTACAGATGAACAATAGATGGCAGACAGACAACAGAGGGGGGACCATTATATAAGCTTTGCTGGCTGAGAAGTCAGCTCAGGTAAAATCATCGGGCAGACCCTGTAAACAGTGTTCTGGTCTAGCATAAGGCTCATCTCTGATAGAAGTTTTTATCTTCTTCAGATATTGCAGAAACATTGCCACTTAGGATGTCACGCTCTATCTCCAAATACATGTACAGTTTAAAAAATGCTAAAAAATCTTAAATGATTAGAGGACGCTGGTTTTCCATAGGCATCCGGTCCACACTGAGAGTCATATCCCACAAAAACTGTTGGTACAACTGCACATAAGTATTTGTTAAAGATAACCTGGTGATGTCCCAATCGACAGATGGACAAAGCACTGGAGGATAACACCCTCCAGCACTTTATGTACCCTGGGGTAAAACCTACAGCCCTCCCGCTGTCTGAAAAAAACACAGCCTCACTGTTTTTAGTCTAAGAATGTTTACAGGTGTGGAACAACACTGTACAATTCAAAACCTACAATATAAGAAAGTCCCTGGAATCACCACTATGTCGTGAATTCTTGCCACACTTACCTTCTCGTAGGTAACAATGATCTTGATGAGGTTCCCCACTGGCATCCTGTCAAACACATGAGCTTTCTCTGTTGGAAGTGCTGGTTCATAATGGATTTTTGCTAAAAAAGAAAATACAATTTGAGTAAGTCATGTCAGTACCATAAATTCATATATACATGACTACAGTGGCACTTGTCTGCTGAGACCACAAAGAAGGTCACTGCATACAGGCTGAAAACACAAGGAGGACAGAAAAACCAGGCCAGGCCAGGCCAGTAATCTGATAATCAAACACATGTAGAGAAGGGAGACCTGTTTTGTATCACTCGTTAGTGGCAGCCAGAATCCCTTTGGACCTCTGCTCATATAGCAAGGGGTAATGCTGCTAAAAGGCGTTGAGCAAATGTCACAGACGACCCATGTGGCACTGTATGCTAAGATGACCAGGTCAAACCTTTTGACCAGATGGGTGTTATGTGACATCAATGGCATGAAAATGTTAGATTGAGAATTAATCAGTTCCAGGTGGTAATGTATACATTACACTTGTAGAGGGCCTCTGGAAGGGAAGGTTCTCCAAGTGGCTAAAAGATCAGCAAGTATGTGAACGACACCTGGAAATCACAAGTATTTATTAGATTAATTAAACTGGAATCAAATTCCTAGACATATGCCCCCCTTGTCATATCACTGTGACCCAGATATTTGATGCAGTGATCCACTTTTTGTGCATGATACACCCGTAAGTCCAAATACACACATGTGTAAAGTTTCATGATTCCAAGTCAAATGACAACAGAGTTACAGCCCGGACATGCAGTGTTATGGACAAGACAGATGGTTGCATGCTCTGCAAGTTTTTACTGTATACCCATCCTGTAGTAGGAGGATGGGCATACAGTAGACTGGGCCCAATTGTATATGGATACATCACTTTTGACCCAGATGCTTGACCTAGTGACCTACTTTTACATGCCACACCCTGGGTCAAGTTGCTACTGTTTCATGAAATTAAGTCACATATAAAAACAAAAGGACAAACACAACTGTATTGTCGTTTAACATGATGTATCACTGACCCAGATACTTGACCTAGTGACCTAGTTTTGTTACATAGCACACCGTTAGGTCATCATATGTTTCATTTTTATGAATTTAAGTTAAAGATGAGAGGAAAAGTAGCTTGGACATGATATGAGAAGTATACACTACGGTGACCTACATTCTTGACCTAGTGACCTTCTTTTTCTACATGACACAAACTTGTCTCGATACATATGTATGTTACGTTTCATGAATCTAAACTACAGATGAAAGGAATTATAGACTGGATGTGATATGATATGAGAAGAATTTACCAATGTGACCTAGATACATGACCTAGTGACTTGCTTCTTATACATAACACATCCTTGCTTTAAAAACATAGTCATGTGTACAAACTTCCATGAATGTAAGTTAAAAATGAAAGAAATGAAAAGCTGGACAAGACATGAGGATATGTCCAGGTGACCTAATACTTGGCCTAATGGCCTTGTTTTCGCATGACACACCCTTGTCTCCAGATACACATGTGTATCATTTCAGGAATCTAACTTTAAGTTGAAAAGAATTATAGCCCAAACATGATAAAAGAAAGATGTCACTGGGATCTTGACCTAGTGACCAATTTTGATGCATAACACACCCTTGTCTCTAGATACACATATATTTGTTGAGTTTAATAACTTAGTTAAACATGAAAGGAATTAAAGCCCAGGCATAATATAATATTTACATTTGTTATTTTTGTTAGCATTGAAAGAATAGGAACGGTAGTGTAGTTCATGAGGCAATGGTTACACTAGAGCATCTCGTGCAACCAACGTGCTGCGCAATAATATCCTCTTAACGCACTTTGTCATTATTTAAGCTTCTGCCGAAAGTACTGCCGAAGCGTTTGATTCACAGGCCTAAGCATAATGGGAAGACGGTATCAGATGATCAAGAATTGCATATGTACTCGTCAAAACTTGCCTAAATGTTTTCTTTTACCGGTTTTGCAAGCTTTATTGAAATAAAGTTGTTGTGTTATTCGGAACTATTTTTTTCATAGTTTTGTGTTCTAGGAGTTGCCTTGACAACTGATGGCTGATGTAGTAGCCCCGCCTACTTGGTTCCTGCCACTAGTAAACAAAAAGGCGATTTTTTTTAAATTAACAAGCTAAAAACGATTTTAAATCAACTATCAATGATAATACTTACTCTTATGTCAATAGAAATTGATGTTAAATGTAAATATAAGAATTAAACTTCCTCTCTAGTATAATTACAGGCGCATGGTTGCAGTTTGTGTGACAGGCATTTCTTTGATGACGCTCTACCGCGCGTCATCAGAAATGCCTGTCACACAAACTGCAACCATGCGCCCGTAATTATACTAGAGAGGAAGTTTAATTCTTAAATGATGTCATTGAGGTCTACATACTTAACCTGGTGACTTACTGTTTGTACAGGAAAATACTTGTCTCTAGATTTGAGTGTAAAGTTTGATGAATCTAAGTTAAAGATGAAGGGAGTCAGAGCCTGATCATGATACAATAAGGATATGTCACTGACTTAGATACTTGACTTAATGACCTACATTTCATGCATGACACACCCATGTCTCCTGATACATGTGTGTCAAGATTCATGATTGTACGCTAAATGATAACAGACTTATTGCCTGCACATGAAGTGTAATGAACCGAGGACAGATGCATGCTAATACGCACAGAACAACAAGAGATGTACTCAATGCCGCCCCTCCATTATCATAAAGAAACATACAGACTGGGACCATATAAAATAGGGTCATAACTAGCAGTTAAAATCTCATACACATGTACAAGTCCATGCACATGAACAGTAGACCTCATTGATAACCTTACAGCCAAGCCAGAAATACCGGACAGGCAGGCACATGGACACATAATACTTTACCTTGTGACCCACTTTGTTACATGACAAACTTCTGGGTCAACATATCTGAGTGTGTATGAAGTTAAATGAAATAACTTAATGAGTAACAGAATCACAGTCCACAAATGATTTTACCAGGATTAACCAGTGACCCAGATATTTGACCTAGTGACCTTCTTTTACTTCATGACACACCTTTGGGTCAAGATATATTCATGTGTGAAGTTAATTGAAACTAAGTTAAAGATTAAAGGATATTAAAGCCCAAACATGATTTTACAAGGACAGGGTTCATACAGCTTGGCAGCTTTCAAATTCCAGGACTATTCCAGTACTTTCCAGGACCTTTTTACCAAAATTCAAGGGCTTTCCAACTTATCGATTTTTCTTTTTTATGTCTTGCTGTCCATTTTTGTTTGTTTGTTTGTTTGTATAGTGGGAAGGGAGGAAGTGATCGAGCCAACCTAACTTTTGGAGGAAGGTGCATGAATCGCTATTTTAAATTCAAGGACTTCTCAAGGACTTTATTGCAAAGACCTTGATTTTCAAGGTTTTCAAGACCTTGAAAAGGCAGGTAGTAAATTCAAGTACTTTCAAGGACTCGTATGAACCCTAAAGGATATGTCACTGTGCCTTAGATACTTGACCTGGTGACCTACCTTCATGCATGACATACCCTTGTGTCCAAATACACAGATGTTAAGCCAAAGGACAACAGAATTACAGCCTGGACATTAGTGTAATGTAGTTTTACACGATTGCATTACCATGACCCAGATACTTGACCTAGTGACTTAATTTTGTTTCATAAAACACCTTTACATCAAGAAATGTGTGTGTGAAGTTTCATGAAACAAGTTAAATAGTAAACAAATTATGGCCTAGACATGATTTTACAAGGATAGGGCACTGTGACCCAAATACTTGATCTGGGGACCGTTTTTTTGGTACAAGTCACATCCTTATGTACAGATGCACCTGTGTGTAAAGCTTCATTGATCTAAGTTGAAGGACAAGTGAATTATAGCCCGGACACAAATAACGGACTGATGCACTGAGGCAAAAAGTGATTACTATATGCCCCTCCTCCGGTAGGAGGGGGGAATTATCAAAACAGCATTAAAACACATGGCCAAGAATTAGATGAAGTAAGACTGTAAACATACAAACCTGTTGGGCATTGACTACTATCACCAGGCACAGGTCAACTTTGTGTCATTTCATGATTTTTAAAGTTATTATCATTTATTTTCAAGTAAAAACACATAACCTATATCCAAAATACACCAAACATTTATCCAAAATTTAAAGAACCAGATGCATAAAAAATGGATGCAAGAAGTCTCAGTTGTAAACTGTTCTCTTAAGCACCATGTTACTCTTTGTATTCAGTCACCCAGAGCCCAGCTTTATCAACAAAGTCCCTCCAAGCCCATGTAGGTCTCATTCTAAGGGCAGTGCAATTCTTTCTGCACTTCCGACTGACAAAATAGACCCTATGTTGTGTATGCTACAGGATATACATCAACAATGATCTCCATTGACTGATGGAAAAATAAATAGCACGCTGGGATAGGTGAACTGTAACCAAGAATACTTACATGGGCCATCAAACCTTTTACCTTTCATCATTTGACTTCTTGAACCTCTTCAAATTACTCACAATTCAACTATTGGAATAACAGACCTTGTGCTCCCTTCTAAACTTGTTACCCTAACACTCATATTAAGCATCAACTCAAACTTTGAATGGAAATCATGAACAGCCTACACCTACTCCTTTGGGCAAACGACCCTACTAAGTTTATCCAAACAAATGCACCTGTATATTTTCCCATCTAAGTTTATACATACCCATGCAATGTATCTGTCAATTTTGGAATGAAAGTACTTTTGTAATGAATTTGTAAAAATTATATTTTTCATGATAAAAACAAAATTACATTTTCACTTAGTAGCTTCCACTTTTCAGAATGGCTAGTGTTACCTGTTGTATGTGGATACACCTGCAGTCACGTAAATGTGACAACATACAGCAGGTCACCTGTCATCACAGGTAAATTAACAAAGATACTGACTCTTGTCACCAGAAAAAATGTGGTCACAAAGAGCAGGTGCCCTGTCACAGCAGTGGCTCCATACAGCAGGTACCACTGTATAAAACTTTGGTGCAGAAAATTCATGTTACACCAGCAACTGCCTTTTGTGGCTACTGCCATAAGAAGTTGGCTGTTTTTGTGGTTATGATCAGCTTGGGGGGGGGGGGGGGGGAGGGGGGGGGAGAGTGAAGGAGGCAGTATGACATCTGCTACTTTTATGTCTAATATGTCCTCATTTTATCATTTATGTCTTTTGGGCTTTTTCCATTGCCCCACATATAGTTTTCCAGTTATTTATATATCGTGGCTTTGACAGTTTTTTGGTGAGTCCTGAAAGCTACATGGGGCTATCTTGAAAACTGGCGACTGTATTGAGCTCACAAGCAAAAGTTTACAGACGGGTGGATGGACAGAATGATGGACTGACATGAGCGATCGTATCAGCTTTGGTCAGCAGAGCTAAAAACTGGCCAGAAGAGTATACAGGTCAACTTTCTGTCATTTCATGATTCTTAATTTTTTTGTATTTATTTTCAAACTTTGATACATGAAGTGGACAAAATCTAGAAACTTGTGTGGTCGATAAAAAAAGTTTACTCGGATCAAAGAAAGTCAAACTCCGAGAAGTTTACGGTTCAAAAGGGAAGCCTCCAACCTTCATTTGGGAATACATGACATGTGTGTTGCTGGTTTTGTATTCTTCACCTACCGCAACACATTTATTTTCAAGTAAAAACATAGGCTATGTACAAAATACAGAAAACATCTACATAAAATTCCAAGAACCAGATGCGTAAAATGGATGCAAGAAGTCTCAGTTGTAAACCGTTCTCTTAAGCACCATGTTACTCTTTGTATTCAGTCACCCAGAGCCCAGCTTTATCATCAACAAAGTCCCTCCAAGCCTGTGTAGGTCTCGTTTTAAGGGCAGTGCAATTCTTTCTGCACTTCCCTGTCACAAATAGACCCTGTGTTGTGTATGCTACAGGAAAACCACCAGCAATGATCTCCATTGACTGATGGAAAAATAAATAGCACGCTGGGATAGGTGAACTGTAACCAAGAATACTTACATGGGCCATCAAACCTTTTACCTTTCATCATTTGACTTCTTGAACCTCTTCAAATTACTCACGAAGCAACTTTTGGAAACAAAAAAACCTGTCCTTCCTTCTAAACTTGTTACCCTAACAGCCATATTAAGTGTCAACTCAAACTTTCAATCTGGGTACAAAAATATGGCAAGTTTTGAATGGAAATCATGAACAGCCAAGACCTACTCCCTCATGCAAATGCACCCTACAAAGTTGATCCAGACAATTGCATATCCATATATACATGTATTGTACCATCAAAGTGTATACTATCAGTTATTCCATGAAGAAGCCCAGGGTACAGAAATATGCACCGGTGTATATTTCTGTAAATCGCGCTCCTTCACGGAATAACGATTTTATCCCATACTAAGAAACTATTAGGCCCATCTTGTAGTCCGATGTACCAGACCCAGGCCAGGTCTGCATCACGCGCGTACCACAGGCATGACACAGCGTATACTGACTCGCCATCTAGCGAGTATATCTCGTAGCCGTAGATATGGATGTAGACGTAGATACGGGATGGCACAACCGGCTCATGCCGTCCTTCTCAACCAATGAGATTTCTCCTTGTTATTAACTAGTGTCTTAGTACGGGATAAATACCCATACAATGTACCCATACAACGTATCTGTCAATTCTAGAATAAAAGCATGTTTGTACTGAATTTGCAAGTATTTTACTTTTCATAATAAACATGATAAAAACACATAAATTACATTTTGATTTAGGATCTCCACTTTTCAGAAAGGCCAGTGTTTCTATATTTCGCAGTGCCATGTTTGTTCTATTTGTGCCAAGCCATATCATTAAATTTTGAGGCAGCAAATTTCCATGACAGTGCCAAATGCCCCATGTGGCTGCTGCCATGACAGGTCACCTGTTCTTTGTGGCTACAAATAGGGTGGGTGGGTGGAAGGTGAAGGGTGAGAGTCGGGATGGAGAGGGGGTAGGGAGGGGGTAAAATAACATCTGCTACTTTTATGTCTATATATGCTCATGTTATCATTTATGTTTTTTGCTTCTTTTTTTTTTTTTCATTGACCCAATATAGTTCTAGTTATTTATATGCCATGGCTTTGACAGTTTTCAGGGTATTGCAGTTTTTCTGGTACAGATTTTGTTCCAAACTGCTATGATACATCAATAAAACCAAATCAAAACAGCACTAAAATGTATGGAGAAGTTGGACATTGACTAAAATCTCAAGGTCACCACAAAAACTGACAAGTCAGATAAAAATATCCAGAGGATAAAACATGTATTAAGCTTTGTGTCACTTCATGATTTTCTATTACATGTATCATTCTTTTTCAAGTAAAAGAACATATGCTATCTGCAAAATACACCAAACATCATTTATCAAAAATTTCAAGAACCAGATGGCTAAAATGGATGCAAGAAGTCTCAGTTGTAAACTGTTCTCTTAAACACCATGTTACTCTTTGTATTCAGTCACCCAGAGCCCAGCTTTATCAACAGTCCCTCCAAGCTCATGTAGGTCTCATTCTAAGGGCAGTACAATTCTCTCTGCACTTCCCTGTGGCAAAACAGACCCTGTGTTGTGTATGCTATAGACATTCCACCAGTAATGATCTCCATTGACTGATGGGAAATATAAAGCATGCTGGGATAGGTGAACTGTAAACAAGAATACTTACATGGGCCATCAAACCTTTTACCTTTCATCATTTGACTTCTTGAACCTCTTCAAATTACTCACAAAGCAATCATTGGAATGACAAAACCTGCACTTTATGCTAAACTTGTTAGCATAACAACCACATTTTAAAGTCATCTCAAACTCTCAATTTGGGCACAAACACATGGGAAATTTTGAGTGGATATCTTGAACAGTCAAGACCTACTCCTTTATGCAAATGCACCCGAGCTTGTCAACACAACAGTATCTCCAAGATACACTGTGCTGGTTCATAGTTACATTGGACTATGATGCACAATGATGTCTCATTCATGAAGCTCAATTAACACTCTTAACAGAATTTTTAACACAACAACATTGTTCTGATTTTTATAAAACATAACATGTTTTTGCCTTGAATGGCAGGCACTGCATCTCCACCTTTAAAGCACACAAAATAAAGATGCCGCATCCTTTGTATCCAATATTTACAGCTTATAAAAAGCAAAGAGCGCCCATCTCAATGGCAGCAAATAGGAAGGCTTGAAATGGACTGGTGAAACCAGTGCTGACACCTGTTGTCGTGCATAAATAGTGATGAGTGGTCGGGTATCCATAAAATTGAATACCAATTTTGGAAATATTCAGTAGATACCCTGGTAAGAAGTTCGCTCTAAATTCCAGAATAACTAATATGAGGTGCAAGCCAGTACTAACTTCGCGTGAATAGATGGACTTTCAGGTTATTGTGCTTCACGCAAACAGATTGTAACAAAATTTTCATGATTATGGTGTAAACCATGTTCTTGTCCTGTGTTTTATTTGAACTAAATTTAAAGCTTTGTCAATTACATTTTGATGTAATTCCCATACTTTGTCTGCCACACCTGAGAAATTTCAGCTGTAATTTGTTATCTTCAGCTCCATGTCATCCCTGCCAGCCGCCCAGCCAGGTCCTGGCTTCTTGAACACATGTACACTCACAAGTAATCCTGTGTAGATGTATATGTTTCATTCCCATCCCAGCCCAGAGTGTTGGTTTGCCAAGTACAAGAGTTTGACTCTTGAAAAACCCTTATCTCTTCTTTAAACCTGTATGTATGCCACAGTGTGACACCAGCCATACCCTAGATGGCTGCTGTTCCACCCAAGGCATGCCAGGACTAGTGGGCTGCTGACAGAAATGCTGTAATGGGCCATCAAACCTTTTACCTTTCATCATCAACTTCTCAGAGTGTGTGTATAAAATGCCAGAACTTCTTATTTCAGGTAACCTTGTTATTCTGGTCATATCTTTACCAAGCAGTCATCAAGTGTCACAGCTGAAGGATCTATTTATTCATATCTCTAAGATTGTGCTGTATTGTACTCTTGAAGGAAATTTATCATGACATTCAGCTATCTCATTGGCTGTGATTAAGATTGTTGTGACAAAATATGGACAAATGACCCAAACGTGCATTTTGCAAGCATGCACCTTGCAAAAACAGCATAACCTTGTCCTCATTTTTGCAATAATACTATAATAATAATAAATTTAACTCTTTCCCCTTGAATTAACACTGAGTGAACAGCTTTCCTTGGCATAAGTTGGGCACTAAGTACCCAAGCCTTACCAAGGAACGCTGTTGACCTATGGGCATGTGATCTTGATAGATCTTATTAATAATTCTCAGTCCAATTATTTTTCATTTCTGTTGAAATTAATTGAAAACACTGAAGCAGATGACATTTGACCGCCAGCTGGTTTTGGCCTGTTTCAGGGGGGAAAGGGTTAATACGTCTTATCCACCTCTGTTGAGAAAAACTCCATACCTGCCTGGTGAGGTGGGGTGGCAATGATAACACGCTGGCATGACACAGCCTTACCACCCGCTGTCCTAACAGTCACACCACTGTCTGTCTACAAAGTAGTAAGAGCTCACATCTTATATACTGGTCACCACAAAAATATGCAGGTAATAAAATAACTTTAGACATATGTTTAAATACATGTAATAAGAATTTTAACAAATTTAAACTAGTCAGTTTTAACCTTCTACAAATCATATTTAATCCCGAAATTTTACACATATCTAAATCAAAGCAAGAAAAAGCAAATGATATGTTGTTAATCAGCATATGATTACTTCTAGTTATATCCTAAACATACACCTGACATCAAAAGACTACTGTATTGTGTCATTTTTTCTAAAAATTTTAGTAGAATTAACCCTTTAAGTGCCGAATTTTGGACTGAGTCAACAGCTTTTTTCAGCGGGCATTGGGCGTAATGCCCGCTGAGAAAAGCTGTTGACTTGGGATTTTCTCTGGAACCAGAGGCTTACTGGTACTTGAATGAAAGGACTTTTTACGGGGAATAGGGATCTGAGATCCTAATGATAATTCAGACTAGTTTTACTTTAGTGGATTGACTTAAGACGTGAATGGCACTGACAGAGTTAATACAATTTGGTTGACATTTTTAATGCACATGTAATGTAGGAAGTCTTGTTGACAAAATCATAAGGAACATTCATGACAATATTCTGCATCGTTACCAAATGCAGATGACTGCAGCTGGGGGTGAGTTAAAAAAATGATACATTGGCCTCAGTGATATGTTAATGAAAAGACAAAGTGCAAATATGACTGACCAAGGCAACCAAATTCAATCTGTACAGCAATTGACCCTTTTAGGACCCCAGAGGGTAGCACTTAAGGGTGATAATTTGCATAATTTTACTTATTTGCATGACAACAAATCCTTTTGAAGCTTTTGTTAAGCAAATATCCATTCGCTAATTTATGCAAATGAACACGGTCAAGTGCTGCCACCTGGGGTCCTAAATCCCACAATTCAAAGGTCTGACCGGTTTTGATGCTATCGCACCTCCCCAGAGACAGGTCAATTGCCCCCGGTATGTTCAGCCATACTGGGGTGCAAAACATTTACATTGCAAATAGGAAAGAGACCGTTTGTGGTGGCAAATAATTTTGACTTTGACATTCAAGAAGCAATGTGATAGGCTGTAAAAGCCTATTGCAAAATGTCTTGCTTGTTGCTAAGCAAGAACTGAGGCATGAACATGACATGAGTGTGCCAGGTTTTTTGGAGCCTGAAGAGTAGCAGGTATATAAAAAGGGAAGGCATATCTGTTGATGGGATTGCTGTCAATTCTGGAGAATTTGGAAGCCATTGCTTCACGGACTTAGTGTTTCATGAACACGGATAATGTAATTGGGTACTTGCACTCTGAAATGAAAACATGAGGCCCATGGGCCTAATGCTCTGCTGGCACTGTGGCTATATAGCACCTCTTCATTTCAAAGTTGTGAGTCCTCAAGTGGCTTCTGAACATACAAAGCTTATGTACATTCAGAGTATAAAATGTCCACCAGATGACACTTCGCTCAACATGTAATCATAGCTTATTTGTGCAATTACTGTCATGAATATTGTTGCATGTGCCAAGACAACAATGAGCGAGTCCTTAACTTTAAGTCCTCAGTGACTTTGGGACAGATGAGGGTCACCCAGATAATGTAATACAAGAGGCCCACAGGCCTGGGCTGTGCCGACATTGCCACTGAGGTCCAATCTACACCCTGCCGTTACAAAATCACCTCTTTCAAATTACAGACATGGTGACCTCAAAAAAATTGGTCAAGGTAACTGATATTATATAAAGTTCTAGCTTTGGAAATTGTATATACATCCTATAAATTTGGCAAGTCTATTCCAATTACTTTTCAAGATATGGAATTTTATATCTTAAAAGACGTTTTGGCTCATAATTTCCGTCAAATTACAGGTGGCACCACTAGTATCATTAGCAACTTAGACTTTGACCTCCCCCACAATCCCACCGAATTTGGTGATGATCTGCCAAAAATTAAAGATGCTAGAGTGTTCACAAGATTTTCATATTTTGACCCCTATATTCCAAAATATTGCAGGTGGTGCCACCAATCATAAAATGAACCTAGATTTTCATAGTGCCTATATGTCCTGAAAGTTATACTGGGCTAACTTGAAAACTGTGGATGGTATCGTGCTGATGAGCAAAGTTTATGGATGGCCAGAAATAAGCAGTCGCATAAGCTCTGCAACCTTTGGTCAGCAAAGCTAAAAATTGAATAGAATAAGTGGACGAGTTAAGTTTTTCTCCATTAAAATAAGACTTCTTTTTTCCTTGCAGTTTACAAACAGTTTTCCTTTATAAAGGTTGGGGGTTAAGTGGCCAGCCTGTACCACAGAAAGATGATGACCTGGTATACTACCCAGGTCAGTCTCATTTATAACCTTGTATACTAGCCTGCTCAGTCTCATTGATGACCTGGCATACTAGCCTGGTGTGTCTCATAGATGACCTGGTATGTCTCATTGAAGACCTGGTATACTAGCCTAGTATCTCTCATTGATGACCTGGTGTACCAGCCTGGTATGTCTCATTGATGACCTGTTATACTAGCCTGGTATGTTTCAATGTAGACCTGGTATACTAGCCTGGTATGTCTCATTGATGACCTGTTATACTAGCCTGGCATGTTTCAATGAAGACCTGGTATGTCTCATTGATGACCTGGTATACTAGCCTGTTATGTCTCATTGATGACCTGGTATACTAGCCTGGTCTGCCTTACTGAAGACCTGGAATACTAGCCCGGTATGTTTCAATGAAGACCTGGTATGTCTCATTGATGACCTGGTATACTAGCCTGGTATGTTTCAATGAAGACCTGGTATGTCTCATTGATGACCTGGTATATTAGCCTGGTATGTTTCAATGAAGACCTGGTATGTCTCATTGATGACATGGTATACTAGCCTGGTATGTTTCAATGAAGACCTGGTATACTAGCCTGGTATGTATCATTAATGACCTGGTATACTAGCCTGGTATATATCATTGATGACCTGGTATACTAGCCCGGTATGTCTCATTGGTCTCATTCCCATACAGGGCACGCACATGAATTTCCAGCAAAAAACCTTCACTCGTATCACTAAGAAACAGTGAAAAAAAGCTGCTCTGATATGGATGTAGGCCTACTAGTAGAAAACCAACCATGTTACTAACATCTGTAGGAGTAAAATGTACTCATTCCAAACATAACTCCTTCCTGTACCAAGCTCATGGTGTGTTCGCAGAAAAATGAATTTTTAAACAATTCATTTCATCCAAGTTGCCACAAGTAGCTCGGATAAATACATATTTTGTCATGTTTGCTGCAAGGATCTGTCCATGCATGGGAGTACTTCCATGTTGAATGATACTGAACAAGCAAGCTCTGCAGCCAATATGAATGTCCTGTACTTCCTTTCAATTAACCATAAATTGGAGTAAGGAAGACAAGAAACTACACCTGAGTTTGTTTTGGGTGATTTGAGCAGGAAAGGGTCAAAGAACAATAGCAAGAGGGGCTACCTGACTGATAGAGACTACAGGGGTCTGTAACCAGATATTCTTGTGTCCAAGGCTTTCTGCCAATCTAATGGACAACTGCTGGGCTCCTCCCTGCAATCACCAAACATACATGATTAAGAGATTACTTTAATGAAAATTAAAACTTTAGTAAGTTATTAATGTAATTAGCTGAAATTTCATTACTATAGTACGTCAATAAAATTATTTTCTTTACGGTACTCATTCTCGGTCCTTACAGGAAATATATAATTTTACAGGTGTGTTTGAAAATATCATGCAAAAAATAAAAATAAAATAAAATAAATAAAAATAATAATAATCATAATCATAATCATAATCATAATAATAATAATAATAATAATAATAATAATAATAATAAGATAAGTAAAATAAAATAAATAGAACCAATTAAATAAATAACTGGACATACCTTCAATGCAAAACATTGACTGAAGAGTCTGCCATTTGCTCATATTAAGTCATGGTGAAACCAAAATCTTATCAATTCATCTTGCTAGGTAAGATAACATATTGCCAAATGTGCACATCCAGACAGACAACCCGAAAACATAAAGGGTCCCCCCATGGGGTGGACCCTTGATTATGTAAGTTGCCATTTGCTCAAATTAGGTAATGGTGACACCAAAATCTAATCACTTTATATTGTCGTGTAAGATAAGTATAATGCAAAATGTGAAGAAAATACAGGGAAGCACTCTGGAGATATCATGGTAAAGAGCCCTAAGGAACATATAATTAGGCTGCCATTTGCTCAAATTAGCTCATAATGACACCAAAATATAATCAGATCATCTTGGCATACAAGATAATGACATAAAATTTGAGCAATATGCATGGAAAGATTCTGGAGATATAGCAGAAACGAGCCCTAACGAACATACAATTAAGCTGCCATTTGTTCAAATTAGGTCATGGTGACACCAAAATCTAATATGTTCATCCTGGCATGCTAGATAAGCATAATGCCAAATTTGAGCAAAAGACATTGTAGGATTCTGGAGATATTAAGGCGAGCATGTAATTAGGCTGCCATTTGCTCAAATTAAGTCATGGTGACACCAAAATCTAATCAGTTCATCTTGCCAGGTAAGATAAGCATATTGCCAAATTTGAACAAAATGCCTTATGCTTTAAGCTACAGACATGAAAAAAGCAACATGTGCCTACCTGTGTAGTTATTTTCATATACATTCAATATATATAGAATGATAATCCTATCCTTCAAGTATCATCATGGCAATCACCTTAATTTTAAACTCCTGACCACTGTTCTCACTGGAGCCAATGAGAGCTTCCAAACTGCCTGCAGCCCTGGCATAGGACAAGTAGTAAAGCAGAGACATCTGAGAACACTCTACTCCAAACATGCACCGACTAGCTGCATCCAGAGCATCACTGGGTCCTGCATCATAAGCATAAATGTCAGGAATGACTAGCCCTTTCCCCCATGAATTAACACTTGGGTCAACAACTTTCCTTGGCATGAGTTGGGCACTCATGCCAAGGAAAGTTGTTGACCCGGGGCATGTGCTCTTGATAGGCCTCATCTACAATGCTCAGTAAAATTGTTTTTCATTACTGTTGAAATTAGCTGAAAACACTGGAGCAGACACTTTGGACCACAAGCCAGTTTTGGCCGGTTTAAGGGGGTAAGGGTTAAATCTGACCCCAATGCTGTCATCTGTCCTCATTTCTGTCAAACAAATATGACCATGAAAATATATCAATGAATTATCAAATCATGTTGTTTCCAAAAACTGCATACTTTATCAAGGCTAGTGCTCTCCATGAGCCAAATAATGTGTGATTTGGTTTATAACATTTTGTAACCTTTCCCTAAATTTGCTAAGTACATGTATATGCATTTCAAAAGTTACTGAAATTTTGAAACAGTACCTTCATGATGTCTCAAAGACTTTATTTGTAGTATATTTACAATAAGAGTAAGTTAAAAATCTTATTAATATGGTTTTGACTAGGAGATACATAGTTTTGGCTACAGACTTCAGGCCTGCTTTAGAAAAATTGGCAATAACAGTGAAAACGTGGCCTGGATTTATGTATACATGTACATGTATGCTGCAATTACATTTCTTACAACACTCATGGTACACTGTCAAGCCATATCACTAGAGGGAAGCCTGTGCTGCTGATAAACTAAGTTTGAAACTCCAGTGAATGCTGATAGAGACTTGTATATATGTATATGTACATGTATTACATAATAAAGGTCCAAGTTGGGGTGAAACATAAAATCATTGTGTTCTGAGATTTTATGTTTCTGTGCCTCACCCAACTTGGACCTTTTTGATACATGTGTAATTTCACCGTTTTTTTCTTCAGAGTTGAGATTTTTTTTTTTTAGGGATTGTTTCATCCTGCTTTGCTCACTCACAGCTTGACATCAAAGATAAGAATTATGCCTATTATATGAGAGTTTTAAAGGCCCGCACTTGAGACATTACAAATCAACCCATATGGTGACAATGTCAGACATGTTTTTGTTTGTTCTCATATTTCTTGCCACTTCCTCTGGGAACAAAATCAAGCACATGAAACATCTATCCATGCATATTTACATTAATTTGAGCCCGGGTACTGTGCTTCAACAAAAACTATAAGTTACTGATTTTGCAAGAGAAAATCAAACGTGGAGCATTTTTTCTTATTAAAATTCCAACATAGGTCTTATGTAGATACATGTTCCCACCAAGTTTCATAAAGTTTCCTTGAGTTCTTAAAAACTTCTTGCATGGAAACCAAAAGCATTGAAGAACAAACAAAAGCAGAAACAGCTGAAGTGGAAGAAATGGACACTTAAAACTTTCTCTCCCCAGTTATACCAGGGGACAAAATTTGAATAGTCACCTCATAGTTTGTCTGCATAGCTAGCATATCCACATCCACACTTTCAACTCAATGCATGGAATGAAAAAGTGATGATGTTGCATAAAATCAGGTTTGGGGTTACTTGAAAATCCCATTGGGTAGGCAGCAGCAATAGTGAAAATAAGGCAACTCCTGCTCAAATCAGGAAATTTGACAGGTATGAAGAGCAAGCACTTGGTGCAACACAAGACCACAGCACCATGCAATGACCAAGTGCACTGTACAAAGGACCATTGGACCACCTTATGTGTACGTGTTTACGTGCAAACACATCCTCAAATGATCGATCAGCGACAACCATCTCTTGTACTGCTGTCGTCCTGCAACATTCAGGCCAATAAATATGTGTGGCTGTTAAAAAGGGTGGCCCAGTGAGCATTTGTGCTATTGTCTCTTATGGTCTTAAGGGAAATATGTAGAACATCTTCCATACATGTGTAGCAAGAGGGGCCTAGCTCTGAGAATGACAGCATTGGCAACCCTCCTGGGTTACATGGGGAGCTCCTGGAATTTGATGCTGAAACTTCTTGAAAAATTGTAGATTTTTGACAGTTTTCCCCCATTTTAAGTTTAACAAGTTGGCAACACTACAATGAGGAATTTCATTGCACATATTATATATGTAAAGTCATTGACAATGATTTACCAGCAAATGTTACCCACTGTAGCATTGTATGAAATTTGGGGATTATATTCTGAGGAAGTTAAAAAACTACAAAGTGATGCAACCAGTGATGCACTCTCTAGGTTAGCAGTCAGTTGTCCACAAAAGCCATTATTCCTTTAGTGCCAAAATGAAGATTTTACTTATCAAAACATGTCTCTATTTCTTGTATCTATATTGGTGTTAAGATGGGGTACTTCAGTATCCAGTTTCATACCTTTTCCATTAAGATACATGTACCTCTGTTTGGCTTGCTCAAGTGTGATACTATCCCATTCACTAGCATTGGTACATCGACCAGGGTCTTCTACTGACACCTTTTTTGTCAAGGTTTCCATCTGTGTAAAGATGCGGCAACATTTAACAATAATACAAGAAAATAAATGTGCAACATTTTTTTTTAAACAATTCTGAAATAAAGTGTATTCAATATGACATGTACATGTTGGTAGCATTGTAAACAACCGTATCACAGCATTGCAGAATTCTTTGCATACAAAAACCACTGTTTGTATCTGAAACAGATGTAAAATTGTAAATACAAAATTGATAGTCACAATACAACATGGGTGAAAAATGATTTCAAATATACATGTTGTACATTTACTTATGCAAAAATCTCATGTATACAGGTACAGCATGAAATGTGTATAGTAGCACCATTCCTGGTCACTTCCACTACAAAAGGTCACTTTACAGAGGATGATCTAGTGCAGATGCACTTGCACAGGGTGAGATGGGGCATTTGCCACTTTGAGTAAATGAAACATTTTACATCTTCAAAGTAACTCCCTGATCAACCTACTTAGAAGACTGTAAGCCTGAAATGCTTATTTATGGTAACAAACACCAGGCTGTGCACCTTATCATTAGAAAAGCACACACAAAAAAAAAAAAAAAAAAAAGGTCAGCACAAAAACAGTTTTTGCACTTTCCTGGCCAAGAATAGTTCCTTCTCCCACTGCACTTCCAATGGGTTATGCTAGGGGTGACACTTGGTGGTAAAGACTGTTGTATTGAGGAAACCTGGAATGGTACTATTACAGGAGACAAAATGCAAACAAACAATTTATCTCTCCCCAAAAAGTTATTTGCCTGCTTCAAACCATAATTTCAGATCCATGACTAAATCAATGATTAAGTCAATAATAAAACCAACTAAATGCTTCATATTATTTTCTTCACACTGAATGAAAGATGTTAGTGTATTTCATGATCCAGAACCTTTTTTACTCAACCTCATAGAACCATGGCTTTTGTTAATATATTCAATTAATTAACCCTTTCCCCCTTGAATTAAGACTGAGTCAACAGCTTTCCTTAGCATGGATTGGGTGCTAAGTGCTAGCCTATGCTAAGGAAAGCTGTCGACCTGGAGCATGTGATCTTGATAGGTCTTACATTCATTTCTCATTCAAACTGATTTTCATTACTGTTCAAATTTATAGAACACTGAAGCAGATGACATTTGACCACCAGCCAGTTTTGGCTGGTTTAAGGTGGAAATGGTTAAATTAATATATTGTATTAAAGAGGTATGAAGTACACAAGAAAAACTGCCACTGTCTTACATGTGTAAGCTGGTTTGGTTACTCTCTTTGTGTGTGAGACTCAATATTTCATAAATAAATAATAACTCCAGGTGGTAAATCTATACAGATTCGTGTTGTTCTCATCTCTGGCAATCTTGAGGTGTGTGGCAGCTTTTATACATTTATGTAAATTAATTACTCTTACGAATATATAAGACAGTCCAACTTCAGATAACGGTTTAAAAAATAAATGAAGAACTGCATTCCAAACGTTGAGGAATGTACTTTTACTCAAATTGGCTTAAATGGGAAAAGGTAATTTATTTTAACTAGGAAACTTCAAGGTTAGCTAAGTATTTGCTGATCATGGCAAAGATATCATAAACTTCAGAACAACTTGGAATGGAAATTGGAGTTATGAAATAACATACAGGGGTGTTCTTTTAAGCATACAGTATGAGATTGCCAGGTACAACAATTGTCATGAGGGAAATCCTATCTTTTACAACATAATTAATATATATAAATATATATATAATTTCTTCATGTAAAAAATGCAGTGCCATACTGCTACATATGCATTCTTGTGTAAGTCTCTTTTGGTGGTACCACTCTGAGCAGACAACACTGAAAATGGCAACATTTGACTTGCACAGACAGAATAAGCCTAGTTACATTCTACACTATTTGGTTGTGGATGTGTGTACTTCATAGCAGACCTAAACTGTTAAATATACATCCCGGTTCTACATTTCATAGCAGACCTATACTGTAAAATATACATTCCGGTTCTACATTTGATTGTTACCTAGTACATTTCTTTATTTACTCCTGGAAATCTGCCACTACCTGTATATGTATCAGGGCTTAAGAATTTGCATGTCCACCAACCCAGGACAAGTCAAATTCCAATCAGGGCAAGTTAGAATTCAAAAACACCAGCCACGGGGGCAATCAAAATTTTTACTTTTTCTAAACGATATTGGTATTGATGGAAAATCCTTCTTGGACAGGGGGCCAGTTAAATGCCAGACTTACTAGCCATGAGGAGAAACAGAAGTGCAGAGGCCTACTGTGTTGTGTCATAAACTCAGTCAGTGTGATGCTGTCTACCAATTCTTCTAGTTATCATACATATAAGTAAACAAAGGCATGTCCCTACTTTTCAGCCTATTTAGTCCATTGCCAAAATCTCAAGTTGCACAAAACTGATATTTCTGCTGAAACTTGAGGCTTCTGTATCCATAACAGCATTTTAACACATAGCTTTACATATGGTTTGTTCAATGGGCAGCAATGATGACTCGAGTTATTCAAACTGCACAAGATTCCTTAGGGATGGTTCAACATTTTCATCATTTTTGAATTAGTACTTACAGTACGCAAGGGGGGAGGGGGTTAAATGGGTCTGTACACTTTCACAGGATATGGAAAATGATGGTCAATTTTTGGCCTGTTTTGTGCAATTTTGCTATGATTTAGGGGGAAAATCATCATTTTTAAAGTACTAATTTGGGGGAGGGAGGGGGTCATGAAATTTAGTACCCTAAGTACTAATTCAAAAATGATGAAAATGCTGAACAACCCCTTATCCTTATTTTAAACAGTGCCATGAAATGTTCAAATCCATAAAAAAAGTGTGCATTAGCATGGTGTGCTTCTGTCGGACAAACATACCTTCTGCATGAACAAATGCAAATCTATCAGAGAACACCAGGAAAGTGCTGGAATGTCAGACTTGTAGGAACGAACTTTGTTGTCTCCGAGCTGCTGGTACTTGATTCCCTCAGCGTGCTGTCTGTAGACCTCCAGCCCCAGTTCTTGTATCAATGACATCACATGTGGCTGGGTCTTGTTGCTTACAAAATACAGGCATAAATACTGCACTTGGGACTCTTGACAAAAAATAAAGGTTATTACACAGAATTAAGCTTCTATGTCTGACACTGTGTGAAAGTGATCATCAATTTTTATGTTGCCAAAAAACTAGGAACAGTGCAACAAGTAGCATTGGCGAAAGTATAAAAATGTTTTTAAATCACTCTTTAATCTGCCATTCTTTTATTTATTAAGTCATTTTTGTTTGTCTTTGCAACAAATAAATTGAAAATTTTATGCTGCCATCATATCACTGTACTGTCCCCTTATGTGCCACTCATCTGACCTTATAAAAAGTTTTAAAATTCCTAACAAATATAATATATATATATATATATATATATAATATTTTTTTTACAGGAATATAGTTTTTAATGTGGTTCTGTTCGACAAAAAACATACATCTGGGACACAAATTCCATGAAGATGTCCTACATTGTTATTGAGATACAGTGAAACCTGTAATAAAAGACCACCCCACCCTTTCAATGACCTCCTACGTACAATTTTTATACTATATATAGTATAACCAACTTTCCTGTAGATTTCCCAGTTTTTTTGGACAGTTCTTGCACTTCATCAATTAATGTCAATGGCTTACACCCAAGGTACTGGTTTATAATCTCCTTACAGGGAAATGCTTAACATTACACACAATCAGGAACAGAGGTAACCTACTTGCCGACCCACTGACCTCCCAAGTCCCATCTGTCAGTGCCTCCTGAAGCAGACTTTAAGTCAACAGTCAAAGTGCGGCCTCCTACTCTGTCTGCAAATGAAGAGAAGTCGATCAGTCATAATTGAGTAACAGATAGAACACATTACATATGTGCAAGCATGTGTATTCAACAAGTCCACTCTTCAAAATTTTGTATCAAAAGAATGCTGTTTAAAAAGTCTGTTATGAAGATCATAACATACATGCTTCACAATGAAAAATTGAACCTCCCACCAATGACATATTGTAATTCATGATTGAACTCATTCATTTATCTCCTGTTTATGCATGTTGTGATGAGCATGATGAGAGATTAAATCAACAATAATCTGTGATCATAAGTTCCACTTGTACAGCATATCACGATGTGGATTTCTTATAAACTGTCTTTTTTTTAAATAACAGAACACATTCATACAATTAACACACTGGAAACCAAGAAATGTCATTTTTGTAGTTGTACTCCTGACATAGAATAAAGATGCCATACCTGTCTTGTTTTTCTGTGAACTTATCTGTTTCCACCAATGTTATTTGCTTCACTGATTTTACATTAATTTCTCCCTTTATAACTGATGGTGCATGGATGAGAGAGGGGAGAGGCGTCACAATTTCATGATAGATTGCTCACGAAGACCCTTTCTTTTTCCATGGATTCTGTGCTTTCTATTTCTGGTAATCCACTTTGTGAAAAGAAAAAGTATAGCACAAAATCCTTTGCTGTCGTTCGTTTCTGCACATGCACATGAAAACTCTTATGGCTAAAGAAATGGAAAGCATTTATATTTTCCACCTTTGACAAGCGTAAAAAGATGCTGGTCTTCACAGTTATTGCATGTAGGAAATCCTTTCTGCCACCAGCAGCTCAAAGGTGTTTTACACAAATTTTCATCCTTTGAACAAGAGACCACAAATATTCAATTAAATAGCATGGATTACCATGATATATAAAAACTGAGTGCATAGAAATGAAAGACTGAAATTTCTATTGCACACTGTAGTACAATGACAGAGACAAAATGGAAAGATAAGTCCCAGTGGTCAAAATACCATAGCTGTGCCTCTTCTCCATGCACCTTCAGTCACAGGGGGTTATCTGGGGCTAACAACAGAGGAGGTTGTCTAATTTGGTTCGACACTTACTGACTTGACCATCAGATGATTGTGATCTAGTCAACATTATATAAATTGCGACCAGGGCAGTGGGCAACAGAACAAATGTCTCTAACTACCCTGGTCACCATTTCTTTTCTTGTATTTAGTCTTTGCTATCCAAGTAAACATTTTGAAGAAGACTAACATTTCCTTCCCTTCCATATAAAGAAACTCTATTAATAATACTTACATCCTTCCACATTTTGATTTCTGTTGTACAATTTGGGGTGAATACAGCAAGAACTTACTTGCTAAATTACAGTGACTTCATAAGTTTTCTGCATACCAGGTCCTTAAGGTGGAAGATCTGAAGCTGGCACCTTTGGATAACCTCTAATCACTTTTTCATATTTTTGGATAGTGTGATACTTAAAATACATGATCCCAAAAACTCAGATGTGTGAACATAAAATTTATATGAGATAACTGATCTCAAAACTTTTGTTTACAATGAAAAGCTTAAACAGTGCCGGGCACATGGGTTTGTTTGCATGGGCATGATAATGAACCATGTCATTGTTTCCACAGTCAATAGTCCATGACCCCTGGAAACCAATTGAGCGATTGACAAGTGTCACTCACAGAAAACCATTAGCCATGGAGAAAAGAATGAGCCAGTTCAGAATTATCATTACCATTGTTCTGATTACTTTGAAATTCTCTATTGATGTAAAAACAAATTAGCACAATCCACTTACTGGTTCCCAAATATCGAAAGCCGCATGTGAACCCACATCCAAACAAACCAAGTGTGGTGTTCTCAAGTTAAAAAAAGTTGAGATTTAAGCCACAAAATATATTTTTGTTTAATGACAACATCACAGAGGTAAAGCTACAAGTTTATTTCACACAATAATTAAAACACAGGACAGAAGAAATGAGTATGTATCATATTACAGCCATAAATGCGCAAGAATTGGCAACTTTTTCTTTCAATGCAGTTTTCTCGGAACTGTTTTTTGCTCAACCTCTGCAATTTGTATCTCGCCTCACAAACGTACCAAGTGCCCTATCACGTTTAAATCAACAGACAATAAAAGAAAAATATCATATCCAGGAAACTGTTCCCATGATTTTTTTTCTGACAACCCCTTCCATGACTTTTGGAGCAATTTATAGAAGGAAAATGAAAAACCTGCCAAGACTAAATTAAAAATCTTATAACTTTTTATTTATGCTATTTCAGGACCAAACATTGAATTCGATGCTGGACATGGATATATGTTTTAAATTTCTTCTGATTTCAATTAAAAAAAAAATAAAAAAAAATAACCAAAAAAAAAAAAAAAAAAAAAAAAAAAAAATTTTGTGTGACTTCTGTGCGATAAATGTGAAAATCCTACCAAGTCAGAAAGAATGCTATAAAATCTCAAAAAATTCCAATCCTGCAAAAAAACTACATGGATACAAATCTATGGATATGTAGTAATCAGAAAATATACAGGTCTAATGTACTTGTGAAAAATTTAAATGAGTAATTGCGATCCAAAGTTGCCAGTCTCACTGCGCACGAGCTTCACAGCTTCCACCTAAAGGTCAATGGCATGAACTGTTCTAAAAGTTTTTTCTTGGATAAACTGCAATGGTTAACTATTGATGAAAGGATTCATTACAAGAAAGCACAATTAATGTATAAAATAATGAATGGTATGGCACCAATGTATCTGAAGGACCTATTTTCATACGTGAGAGACAGATGTAATGTGAATTTAAGATCATCAATCAATGACCACCTCTATGTACCCAAACCCAGGACAAATTCCCTGAAATCCTGCTTTGTGTATTCAGCCAGGGACCATTCTATGGAACTCTCTACCATACAATGTAAAGCATTCTAAAACTTTTGATGGATTCAAGAATGAATCTTTTAGCTACATACTGTCAACAAGAAACAAAGGGTCAGAAGTTTAACTTTTGTGTACATATTTGTCATATTCATGGTACTGACTGCAAAGATAAAGATCTCAAGTTACTTATGTATCACTGTCATCATCATATGCAAGTGTTCAGAAATGCTTCTGAATTGACTTGCAGCTGGGTCTTTGTTGATTCCATAGTGCACGGATTGTGTGCACCTCCCAGCAAGACTGGAGAAACTTGATGCATCAATGTGCATGTTTGCAAATCCACACATGTGGCTAATTATCTATTCCCACATGGCTAACTATCATGATGATACAACTGCAATCTGATCGATTTCACACTAGGTGATGATATGTGCTGTCTGAAGGCCCATAACAAAATTGATGTGATCTGGGGTGGGTGAGGGTGAGGGTGGGGGGGGGGGAGGGGGTGTTCCCACTGACATAATGACATACATAGGCCTAACACCTTGATATCAAAATGGTAGACATTTGTTCTGCTTCAATGTTGAATTTGCTTATAAACATCACAATATCTGAATCATTCAAGCTTTATCATAGAAAAGAGTACAAGGATACACATCACCATCATCTTTCTACACAAAACATTTATTCAAGGTATATGCCACTATCTAAAATGGTAAAGGAACGGTCTACATTGATTATAGGTTGCCATGCAAATGCTCTGGGCAGACCGAGGTCAAGCACTTGAGCAGGCCAGATCAAAAAATGGTGCCCGTTGCCAAGGGCTCTCGTGGTACCAGAACAAATGGTACATGGCTAGTGGCCAATCACATGATTGCACTTTTCCTTGAAATGTAAGAAAATCAACTTGGAAGGTTTGCAAGCCATTTATTCGTGACATATTTGTGCTGATGAGCGCTTCTCTTTAACTTTGTTGCAGTGAAAGTTGTTGGATACATAATTTAGCTATTGTCCTGTATTAAGACTTTCTACGGTACATTATTAATGTTAAAAGAATTGTCATTACTGTGTATTTTAACTTACAATTTCTGTGTAAAACATTTAATCTATCTTATAAGAAATACCTAGATCACATAAAATGGATATCTCTATTGATATCATTACATGAACTGGGCCCTCAGAGGTGACAGTGGTAGAAACTACTTCTCATGTACTCATACACCATAATTTACTATAATAGAAAACTGGTGTTGCTTTCAGTTACTGTAAATACTAAATTTTTTCACATGTTTAAATTTTCACAGTTTTTGTATTTTTGACATTTCACTGTTTTGGACATTATTCCTATTCAAACGTTAAAATACTATTTAACTGTTTTTATTTTACCAGCTTTGTGCCATCAGCGAAACAAATAAAAATAAAAGTACAGTGAAATTAAAGCAATTTACATTGTATGTTTTATCTTTTTACTTATGTAACATCTCAGGAATTACTTTTATGCGTAATTGTTATTCTGACTTTATACCCAGTCATTGTTTTGGTATGTTTCAAATGTTTTTTTACCTTCTCCACTTGCTGATTTTCGTTGTCCTTGTCATCATCATCCCTACATCATTATTACTGTAACTGACAACAGTATATGTTTTTTATGTCTTATTATGTTGCGGTGGTTATTGTGATCTTAGTTGTGCCACTTTATTGCACACCTATGTTTTTTTTTAAACCAGGCCTCAAACGTACTCATGGAGAATGTGTTTTGTCGTATTTTTTTGTGCTCTGCTACTTTTATTGTATATATCTGCCCTGTTATTTTATACTTGTTGGCATAGGTAGCCTTTGGTGAATGTTCACTGTATCCTATTAACAAGATAGGTCCATGCCGTACCGAACCCAACTTTAAATTAAGTTATATATATATGTCTATGTTCCAGTTGAATCAAGACTGGCACAACAGGTTTCCTTGGCATGGCCATGGGTTGGGTGATAGGTGCCAAACCATATTCAGGAAAAGTTTTGATCAGGAGAATGTTATCTTTATAGGTCTCATTAAAATTGCTTTTCACAATTGTTAGGATCAGCCTTTAAATCATCGAAGCAGACTGCATCTTACCACCAGCTACGATTTTGGTCCACTAACAGGTAAAAGGGTCAAGTGATTGCGCTGTATCTCAGAAAAGCTTCCCCTTCTGTTAATTATGATACTTCTCTGTTATTGATGATTGTACACTATGTCAAACACCAGTAAATGAGTATGGTTGTCTGTGATGAAGGCTAGCTGTTATACGTTTCAAGACATGGGCAATGAAAATTATGGGGAAAATTTTGCGGCTGCTTAAAAAACTTTTTTTGTTAATAAATTAATGAAGGAGGATAATTAGGCACAAAAAATGTGCCTGGAGGATAATTAGGCACAAAAAATGTGCCTATATACACCTACAACATATGATGTGCCTACCCTGAAAATTTGAAATGGCCATCTGTTATATTTTGAGGGGCTGGAAAAATTGTGAGGATATTCAGGCTGCTTAACAAACTTCGATAATTAATTAATGAAGGAAGATAATTAGGCCAAAATCAATATGCCTATGCACACCTACTATATATAAGCTGCACCTACCTTGAAAATTTGAAAGAGCTGGCTCTTATACTTTTCCGGATGTGGGCAAGAAATTATGGGGATTTTTTTTTTTTTTGGCTGCTTAACAAGCTGTTGATTACTTAATTAGGCACAAAAAATGCCTATTCACACCTACTAGTACTACATCAGATGTAGCTGCCCTGAAAATTGGAAAGGGCCAGCTGTTATAGCGAGCGTGAGTGAGCTCTTATCATAAACACATGTGAATATAGGATATAACAGAACGGTAAATTATCCAATCAGAAGAGTACTCAGTGTCTATCCAACGAAGTTGATTTTCTTCGTCGTCCCTTACTGCGCATGCACACATGGGCTCATCCATTGCATTTTTTTTAGGCACTCCGGGTAATTTTCGCAGTTTTATTTACACTAAAGTCTCAAACTTACCATGCTTTTATGGGAATCATGTCAATGATTCATAGCTGCAGGCTTCAGAAAACATATTCGGCAGAGTGTAATGAATGATAACCATTCACAGACTTGCATCGTTAACACCTCGATGGAATGTGGACCTGGCAAACATGCTTCTGGGGCTGGAAATGGGTTTCCGTGGAATAGGAAAACTTGACAGGTGTGAGGGTAACCTAAATGAACATCCAAAAGTATGTAGTATTTGTTGCGCATGTTGTGTCTCATCTTACTAATATCTGCACACTGTGCAGTCACCAATTCGCTGCTTGGGGCCTTCCAGATCGCAACTTCCAGTCACACTTATCCCCCCCCCCCCCCCAGGAGCCCCCAAAAGGCCATGTTGCCAAAGCCTGCTCTGATTTTGTTGTCGCGTGACAATCCAACAATTACTCTCCGTGCGCACGTCTCTGCCACAGGATACGGCACTAATTCAATGGCGATATAAAAATCTTGGGAACAATACTTAAAATTTGTGGAACAGTGTCTAACAAAAAGAAAGGCTACACGGCAGATAATTTTCTTCATTTGTTCAAGGTAGTACGGCCTTGCCCCTCTAGACTGGTTTAGTAAATGGCCGCTAGAGGGACCCAATGACCAGGTGTTATGTACTGCCTGATCCAACAACGTTATCATCGATACAATGTAATGCTGACGCTTGCATCTTAGGCTATGCCTACATACTATTATTTCTTCATTTGCGATATGGGCTAGACAAAATTGTGAGGCTGCTTAACGATCTGTTAATTAATTAATGAAGATGGATAATTACGCCAAAATCGACGTGCCTATGTGCGTATGGCTGTGCACACCTACAAGGCATAAAAACAAGATAACATTAATAAGCTGCACCTGTCCTGAAAATTTGAAAGAGCTGGCTCATATTTTTGGAGATATGGCCGGACAAAATTGTTACGGAAGGACGGACAGAGCTCATTACTATATCCCCGCCCCCACTTTGTGGGCGGGGGGATAAAAAAGACGGCACTGCAAGGTAACCATATTATCCAAATACACTTATTATCGCTCAATTTCCATTGCAACTGAACACAGTCACTGTTGAACTTCGCACCTTTAGCTTCCAATACCAACACCCGTAATCCACTATCTTTCTGCATAATCCTGTGCGCCGCGGACAGCCCAGACAGCCCACCTCCAACAACTACCACGTCTACCTCCACATTGTCGTCCATTTTATCGTTCACGAGTTTTCCGTTCGGCCACTGTAGCACTGAGCCGATCCCTGGCGGGCTCCAACTTTGAGTTGGAAGTGTCTCGCTGTGTTCGGCGCTGTTGTGACGGGTGACCCCATTATGATCCCATTAGCATTGTGAAACTCCGAGTCACACTGTCACATCGTTATCTATCATCAAAACAAAACAAGTTTAGGCCGTTTTCATTTTGACTTTTGATCCTCCCAATTTGGGTTGACCTGCATCACCAGTCCGAATCCCAGATAATCTTGTCATCAAACATGGCGCGCTCCGCAGGTGTCTGTGACGTCATCAGCGTCAGCTTTGAATGCAACTCGCTGTTTCGCCAATGCAAAAAAAAAAAAAAAAAAAAAAAAGGATACACATGTTTATAAAAACTGAAAAAAATCACAACTCTATACAGATTAGGCTGCATTAAAAAAAGAAAAGACAGTTGTTCCCCTCACGTCGCTTCTGCTCTCCCACCCTGCTTCTGGCTTTGCGCTCTGCCTTCTCCCTCCCCCCCCAAAAAAAAACCCTGGCTTCGACGCAAATCCGCCTGTGTGCCCTCCCCCCCCCCAAAAAAAAACTTACATGAAAATGTTCAAATGTTAAATTTGAATGCTATAACTTTTTTGCCTGTGGTTTGTTGGATGTGGATACAGCACAAACCTATGAATTAAATTTGGCATGTTACCTCTGCCTACATAATATTAGGCCTAATACCTTCGAAGATACTCAACTTTTCAATTGCGCCTAAAGCCTTAATTAGCATAAATTATAGCATTCTACAACTTTTGCTTCTGGTTCATTGGATGCGTCTACGGCAGAGATCCATGAATTGAAATTGTAATGGCACCTCTACCTGACTATAATAGTTTTAAATATATTCAACATTAAAACTTTTCAAGCACCCTGCAACTTTTGTTTGTGGTTCATTGGATGCACCTACAGCACAGATCCATGAATTTAAATAGCAATGGCACCTGTACCTACAATAATTTTGAAGATATTCAAGATTATTTTTTCCAATGGCCCTAATTTGCAAAATTTTCAAAATTGTCACCACTCCCAGACTTTATGTATAGAAGTATAATCATGCCAAGTTTGGAGTTTCTACATATAATAGTTTTCAAATAAAATATCAGACACAGTGCTTTTAAAATTTTAAAAGCAACTAATGTGCATAATGTTGAAAACTATGTAACTAAAATACCGGGGTGTGGAATTTTACTAGTAGGGCTACGTACCTTCTAAATTTGGAGTTTCTGTGTACTACAGTGTTTAAGAAACCATCTGGATAAAATTTGGAGGGAGAGGGAGAGGAGAGAGAGAGAGAGAGAGAGAGAGAGAGAGAGAGAGAGAGAGAGAGAGAGAGAGAGAGAGAGAGAGAAACGAACAAAGAAATTAAGAAAGCAAGCAAGCAAGCAAGAAAGAAAGACTAATGGGAAACAAAATAGCTGGGTTGGCAGCTACACATTACCCGAAAAAACAAAGAAAGAAAGAAAGAGAGAGAGAGGGGGGAAAGGAGAGAAAGAGAGAAATAAACAAAGAAAGTAAGAAAGCAAGCAAGCAAGAAAGAAAAACTAATGAAAAACAAAATAGCTGGGTTGGCACCTGCACATTACCCGAAAAAACAAAGAAAGAAAAAGGGAAAGAAAAAAATTTGGACCTGTCTCAGTTTGGCCATTTTACAAGTAGGTAGGGTTTACAGCTTTCTTCAGCTTTTTCACAATACATATATATTTAAATTTTGACCAGTAAATAAATTGAAAAGACATATCAATACACGGGCAAGGTTTTCTCTTTTATACATTTTTTTTGATAAAAAGTTATGGAAATTCAAAGTTAGTTCTGGAAGCTATACATTTTCTTCATTTAATAAGCTACAAGTCATGGAAGGATATGTGATAAAAACAAATGAAGAAAACCAATCCTAGATTAAACGTTTTCTCTCAATACTTGCTTATTTCAAGATCATACAGGTATTCATTTTTTATGTGAGGCCATTCACAAAATAACGGAAAACTGGTTGGTATATAAAAAATAAGTTCTAAGAAAATCACAATAAAGATTATGTTGAAATTTCTTACATCATTGCCTTTTGCATGAACAATACTTACTCACTCCTTCATTCTAAGATTCCTGAGGCCATGCAGTATTTGATTTAAACATATTTATTTCATCTGGATCGCCCCATAGTACATCGAAATGATACTAATAAGTTTGGTTCTCCAGAACATGGAGATACACACACCATATGTACAAAACACACAGGACAAACAATGTTACCAATTCTGTGTAGATGAACAACCGTAGGGATACAAAGTACATTGTTATGGACTCACATACCCATAATGAGAAATTACATACATATTATATTGCATAAATAGCGAATAAACATTCATATATCATTATAATAGAGCTGAACAGTCACACGAGGTCCCTTTTCTTTCTTTTTCTTTCTCTCTCTCTCTCTCTCTCTCTCTCTCTTTTTTTTTTTTTTTTTTTTTTTTTTAGTATAGAAACCTTCTGGTGTCCATAATGTATTTTTGGAAAGCTTCGCACATTTGAAAGTTTAAGGGATCCGACAGTTCCTTGCTGCCAGAAAGGAGAATTTCGATTAATCTGTTACTTGCAAGGTGCACAATCAAATTTAGCTGGACACCTAGAGCTAAGATTGGAAAAATAGAGTCAAAGAGATTGTTTCTAGGTACGGAATACTCAAGGCAGAAAAATAAAAAGTGTTCAAGATCTTCAGTAGGGTAAATACAAGAGCAGGTAGGGTTTGGGATAATGTAGACTTTAAAAAGACCGAAGTTAAGCCAAGAGTAGCCCAATCGTAGTTGGGTATGACAGATATTGGCAAATCTGTTACCATGGGAATAGTAGTCAGGAACGTCATCCACGGCAAGCCAGGAAGCTTTCAGTTTAGATTTGAGTATTTGAAGGGAGATAGAATCGCGAATATCAGAAGGAAGGTTATTCCATTGCTTGATGGCGTCAGGAAGGAAAGAATTTTTTATTAGTTCGGCATTTAATAGAGCTTACAGTGGAACTGGGTTGTCGAAGGTTACGACCATGGAAAGAAGGAGGAACAAGATTGGAAAGATATTGAGGAGTTAATTTATGGTATATTTTGTAAAAGAGGATCACTTTAAAGTACTTGCGCCTGCTGGCGAGGGTTGACCAACCAAGTTCATGTAGAAGATTAACATGTGAGGTATGTCTAAGAGCACCAGTGCAATGCTGTCCAGCTGAACATCTCTAGCAAAATTTTCTTTACTTGTAGCATTTTTGCCACTTCTTCACATAAGAAACACTCATTTTTGAGAAAATTTGTAGCAAATTTGTAGAGCACTGCAGCAAAATTTTGCTACAATACTCCAGTTGGACAGCCCTGCAGTGCAAATTTTTGCAGCCTCGAACTGGATTGATTCGAGTAAGTCGGACAAGCCTTGACCACAATTGTCGAACAAAACACAGCCATATTCGAGAATTGGTCGAATCATAGATAAATACAATTTGGAAAGTGCCTTTCGGGAAAGTTTATATTTAAACATACGAAGGAGTGTAATCCGCTGACCAGCTTTATTAGTTATCCGGGTAACATGTGCATGCCAGGATAAGTTATGACTCAGAGTTAACCCTAGGTGGGTGTGTGTATCTTCCTCAAGTATTTCTGACTCTCCTAGGCGCACAGATGGATGGCTAGGTTTATTAAATTTGGCCTTAAAGATGAGGGAAATAGACTTTAAAGCATTAAAGATGACTCGCCATGACTTCCCCCACTCCTGTATGATGGAGAGATTATTGTTCAAGTGATTGGAGGATTCAATGGGATTGTTAACGATTTCAAGAAGACTAGTGTCGTCAGCGAAGAGTCTGACTTTACAAGTAAGATTATCGACTATATCATTAACGTAAATAGGAATAGTAGTGGGCCCAATATAGATCCTTGAGGTACTCCAGCTTCAAGAGGTAGCCATGGAGACGATTGCCCGCGAATAATGACTCGTTGGAAGCGGTTTGATAGGTAGCCATCGAACCATGTTACGATATTATCAGAGATGCCCAGTTGTCGCAGTTTAAAAAGGAGGCCAGGATGCCAAACCTTGTCGAAGGCTTTAGATACATCTAGGAAGACCATCCAGGCTTCCTTGGAATGTTCGAGGCCGTTTTAGATATTATGGAGGATATACGCAAGTTGGTTAATGGTAGAGTCTCCGGCCTTGAAACCCGAGATTTTTAGAGGTGAAGATATTATTCCGCATTAGGTATTCATAAATAGCCTTAAAAATAAGTCGTTCAATCACTTTAGATACATTACAGAACAAGGAGATCGGACGGTAGTTACTTTTGATCTGTCTGTTTGATTTCTTAAATACCGGACATGTGTTGGATCTCTTCCAAGAATCAGGGAAACAAGACAGGCTTAAGGAGAGTTGAAGATTTTAGTGACAGGTTTACAGATCGAGTCGGCTGTGTTTTTTAGTAAGATATTTCCTATGTTATCTGGGCCAGAAGAAGAGGTCAATCTTAAAGAAGTCAAGACTCTCCTGACACACTCTTCTACACTAATGTCATGTAAGCGTGCATCCCTTCGAAATGCAAACTCGGGCAATGTACGGGCGTCAACATCAGGAAGTGTTTTACATTGACTGGCAAAATATGTGTTGAAAATTTCTCATTTTTCAGTTATGCAACATACAATTTTATCGCCTTCTAAAATAGGAGGTATATCCTGGTGTATTTTACACCCCAGAACAGTCTTAGATATATTCCACCACTTTTTGGGGTTAATGTCCTTTTCGTCAAGTTGCCGACGCCAACTAGAGAAATAGGAGCGGACAGAGTTTCTAACCAAGTTAACTACTTTGTTGTGGTACCTTTTGTAAAATTGGAAAAACTTCTCCATCTTAATGTAGACATCATAAGTATGGGGGCGCGGGTTGTTAGACACATGCTTAAAACGTTTCCATGCACGGTTGCGACGGCGAATATTTTTTTTAATTGCTGAAGTTATCCAGGGCTTGTCCCTAGGGCGAATAGTGACTTCCTTAAAAGGGATAAAGTCCTTAGCTGTAGAGAGAAACAAGTCCGACCAGTATGATACAACATCGTCTATTGAATCAAAAACTTCATGAGCTGTGTCCCAAGGAGCCGATTGTAGGGCAGCGTTAAGATCACAAAAGTTAGCTTTTTTGAAGTCCCACACCGATCTTTTGAAGGGTTTATCCTTGTGCAAGGGAGAGAGAGAGAGAGAGAGAGAGAGAGAGAGAGAGAGAGAGAGAGAGAGAGAGAGAGAGAGAGAGAGAGAGAGAGAGAGAGAGAGAGAGAGAGAGAGCAGAGGACTACACTGTGGTCAGAATTTGAGACGGGAGGAATGGTTCCAGAGTCGAGAACCAGACCAGGTGAGTCAGTAATAATAATATCTAATAAATTATTAGAATATTCGTTTATTCTGGTGGTCTCATCTTTAAGCTGAAAAAGATTGTGCTGTGATACGAAGTTGACAAGAGATAAACCAAGCTCACTGTCAGCATGAGAGTACACTTCTCATCAAACTTTTTTTATCAGAGTAGTACCATTATATAATGTATATGAACTACACTTCTGATCAAACTTTTTGTCAAAGTAGTACTAGTGCCATTATATGGCTTAAAAATCAAGATTTTTTCCTTCTTGTTTCTCAAATGCAGTCAAATGTCAGTTTTGCTTTGTGAAATCACCAGTAAGTATGGGCATTGCAAAGAAAACAACCTTGCATCAGTGTCCAGCATCAAAGTGACCAAAGTCAATCACAGGAATGAGTGTGTCCATTGTTAGCCTCACAATGGTTTTAATGTTACCAACTGAGTGACCACACTTGTGTGAAACTGTGAAATCTTTGAAATGTTAGACCCATTGGTTGTGAACAATGTAACCATATGTCGAACAATAGTGGAAGTGATTTTGATGATGATAATTTGTGTCATTTAGATGAGTACATAACCTTAGAAGAGGTAATACATGCGATAAAGAGTTTGCCTAACAACAAAGCACATGGTACTGACGGTCTGGTAAATGATTTTTTAAAATGCACACCTGACATTTTTCTATCATGTATTACACAGTTATTTAATAAAATGCTTGAAACTGGTTATTATCCTCAAAGTTGGTGTGATGCAATAATTGTGCCTTTGCTTAAAAAAGGAAACCATAATGATGTAGAAAATTATAGAGGGATTTCTCTATTAAGTGTGTTAGGGAAATTATCTACCAAGATAGCTAACAATAGGATGGTACAATGGGCAGATGCAAAAGACAAGTTTGCTGAGGAACAGGCAGGTTATATGAAGGAAAAGTCAACTATGGATCATATTTTCACTTTGTATGCTGTGTAACCAAAAGTACATTAGTAAGAAGAAATGTAGATTTCATGTTGTTTTCATTTTCTAAAGCGTTTGATTCTATACCCCACCTACATTTATGGTATAGATTAATAAATCAGGGTTTACATGGTAGGTTACTAAATGTTTTACGTTCTATGTATGCAAAATGAAGGTCTTGTATATTAACCCAACAAGGGTTAACAGATTTTTTTCAATGTTTTATTGGAACTAGACAAGTTTTCTGATCAGCCCTTTGTTGTTCATCTTATACCTGAACGAATTCATTGAAATGTGTAAAGAGCACGGATGAAAAGGTATTTATATTGATGAAAATGCACAAATATAATTCTGTTATTATTTGCAGATGATATGGTATTTTGTAGTGATATTGTTCCCAGACTGCAAAAAATTTACATCTCTTGGAAGAGTATAGTGTCAAATGGGGCTTTAAAGTAAATCTAAGTAAAACTTAATTAATGGTCTTTAGGAGAGGTGGAGCATTAAAAAAATCTGAAGTCTGGTATTATGATGGTGTTAAATTAGACACCACCTCTGCAAACAAGTACTTGGGTTTAATTTTTACTCCAATGGGTAGTTGGTTTACAGCTACAAAGACCCTAGCTTCCCAAGCTAGTAAAGCAGTAGCAATATGGAATAAAATACTATGGAAATGTGGTGACATACCTTTTAAAGCTGCATTCGAGTTATTTGACAGAATGATTCTGCCCATTTTAACTTATGGTAGTGAAGTTTGGGGTTTTACTGTGTATAACAATGTAGAAATGGTTCAGAGAAAATTTTGTCGTCAGTACTTAAAAGTAAGCTCTACCACAAGTAATGTTGCTGTACTTGGTGAATGTGGAAAACATCCCCTTCATATTTATTATATGACCAGGTGTATCAAGTATTGGCTAAAAATATAACAGATGGAGAATATCAGATACCCAAATACACGTTATAAAATGTTGAAAAGACTAGATGATCTAGGTAGGAGGACATGGGCCTCTGAAATTAGACTTTTGTTGAATCTTTATGGTTTTGGTCATGTCTGGCTAGAGCAAGGAGTTGGTGAGATCAATATTTTTCTGCAGGTTTTGAAACAAAGATTGTAAGATTGTAATCATCAGAAATGGCACCAACAGCTAGATCTTCAAGGAAAATTACGTGATTATAAAAACTACAAAAGCCTGTCGGAACCAGAGAAATATCTAACTGGTAAAATATTGAAACACAGGTGAGTATTATCTAAATTTCGATGTGCAGATCATAAGTTAAACATAGAGACAGGGCGCAGGAAAGAAATAGATCGTGCAGAAAAATACTGTGAATTGTGTTTAAATCATGACAAACTATTTGTAGAGGATGAATTTCATGTATGTTTAATTTGTCCAGCATTTAATGACTTAAGGTCAAAATATTTATCAACAAAATATATGGATTGTCCAACATTGGGAAACTTTTATGCTCTAATGGGAAATCAAGATGTCAATGTACAGAGTAACCTGGCGACATATTTATTTCATATGTTTAAACTGAGAGATACATTATTGGCGAAAGAAGAAAGTGGAATGTAAAAGAAATTGGTATTGATATTTTTATGTTTGTATAATTTGTCACGTTACTTTTACTTTATGTAACATATTTTGTATGATTTAGTTGGCAACATAGGCATGTGACCTGAAAACGCCTTAATAAAGATTCATTCATTCATTCATGAACGATACTCACTACTTCATCCTAAGATTTCCTGAGGGTATGAAGTACACTTCTCATCAAACTTTTTATCAGAGTAGTACCATTATATAATGTATGTGAACTATGCTTCTGATCAAACTTTTTGCCAGAGTAGTACTAGTGCCATTATATGGCTTAAAAATCAAGATTTTTTCCTTCTTGTTTCTCAAATGCAGTCAAATGTCAGTTTTGCTTTGTGAAATCACCAGTAAGTATGGGCATTGCAAAGAAAACAACCTTGCATCAGTGTCCAGCATCAAAGTGACCAAAGTCAATCACAGGAATGAGTGTGTCCATTGTTAGCCTCACAATGGTTTTAATGTTACCAACTGAGTGACCACACTTGTGTGAAACTGTGAAATCTTTGAAATGTTAGACCCATTGGTTGTCAAAGTCAGTATTCTGCATCAACGGCAATGTTTATTGTTCATTTTGATATTAAAATCATTTCTGACAATTTAGTTTTGAAATAGAGATATGTGTAACCCTACGCAGGAAATTACTTTGCCAGTAAGGTCTGTGGCATAGTATCTTTTCAGATCATGGCTTCTCATGCCCATTTCCATCTGTGTAAGAGGCCTGGCCTGCACTCGGCAGCTCAGGCTAAAGACTCTACAAACACTTGCTATGGAACAGTGCTTATTGAAATAAATGAATGCCACATGGTTAATGACAGCTGAAATCTCCTGATATCTAAGCTCAACTTTCATCTATAAAAAATCATTTTTTTAAATCTGAATTTTGGTGACCTTTAACTTCAAATACATAACTCACCGAACATGATAAAAAATGATTTCACGAAATGTGAAGGTGTGGCCCACTGAAGCGTTCCAAACTTCCGCCTTATGAGTTATTGTAATAAGAACAAGTGGGGTGGATGGAGGGATAGATATCAACATGATGACCATTTGGCCAAAGTTTGGCTCAGAGGCCAAAAATAGGGGGAAAAAAGACAGAAATAAAGAAACACACACACATATACAAGTCCCCCAAAATATATTACTCTACACCATAAACATTCTTTTGGAAGCATAGTACTAATAAGGAGAAAAAACCGAAGGTTCTATAGTGTCCATCTGTTAGCTGTCACTTTAGGTTTGACAATTATATTACCCCTCTTGCTTTTTATTGTGAGTTGTAACTTAGGAACTTGAACATTGTTAATATATCACCAGCTTCTAATGATAAATATGGCTGTATTGCTGAAATGTTCACTGGAATGTTAGTATCACAACTGAAAAGCTAAACAGTAAATTTAAAATGTAATCAAATTTCAATCAGATGGGACCTCTAGCCCACTATAGTTTTGTATTATTAGTATCCAGCCCAGAGTTTCCAAAACTCCTGCATGTTAAGAATATTTCCGTAAAATATGGTCTTTTCCTGACAATCAGTTGCACTCGCAAACTTGACCGGCTTTGTCATAGCCGTGGCTCCTTCCAGTAAGGCTGAATTTCTGTCTTTCTCTCTTACTGACCCTACATCTTCCCCCTCATACTCAGTGAGGTCATCTGTGGAAAAGGACAGAAAAATTGAGATCCAGCTTACTCTCTGCATCACTACTGCTAATGCCTTCTCTACCGCTATCCACCATATAGTATCACATTGACTCCCTTCCATTACGTCACGACCCAGGGCCCACTTGATAGCCAAAAAGGCGAAAACTTGTCAACTTTTGGCCGATTATGGGCAACTAAATTCTTTTGCAAATAAAGTTATTTTCCTGTGCAAATATGGCAAATTTTCTTCACAAAAGTGCTTTAACACTTCAAGTCCTTCACTTTGAAGAAAAATAAATCTTTTGGCTTTTGGGACCTTAAAGTCTCACATACTAGTATTAGTTACATAATGTTATCTCACAGACACCAAAATTAGAGAGTGTTCAATTTGCCAATCGTACAATGTATGGTAGGAGGGTAAGCAAAACCCATGATTACTGTAATTTGACATATGGTCTTGGGAAATGTATTAGTTTGTGGAAGGATGCAGTGTCTACTGGGGGAAACTCAATGGTATAAGGACATGAGATGGACAGTAGCAGGACCTAAGCTTCAAAAAGGCCCCTGATCCCCCCCCCCCCCCGCACCAACCAGCAATTGACACATGGTCTTGGGAAATGTATTAGTTTGTGGAGGGATGCAGTGTCTACTGGGGGGAACTCAATGGTATAAGGACATGAGATGGACAGTAGCAGGACCTTAGCTTCAAGAAGGCCCCTGATCCCCCCTTCCCCCTGCACCCACCAGCAATCAGACCTGAAGGCACCCCAAACCAACCTGAAGGCTGTCCCCACATGAATAATGAAGAAGCTGCTCTCTATGTCCACTCAGCTAGTCCCACGAAATTGGCCCGGACAGGTGGTTCATGGTTAACAAAGAAGTAACACATACAATTTCCTAAGACTATCAACTGGGCCATCTCATAGTTGGGCAGTCTTGATCAATGTACCGCATCCGTAGGCACAAAAAACTGGAACAAAGGCTGCCCAGAGAGCATGAGGGGAGTCACAGGGGAAGATGAGTTGGAACCTAAAATCAAAGGAGCCTTCTACATCAGCAAAAGCATGAACGCCATCCTCCAAACTCATACAGCATAAGCATAATGCTCGGCAAAAGTTGTGGAAGACTGCAATGGCCAGTTTCCAGAATATGTCAACAACTGAAGCATTGTAGGCTCTGACTTTGTGGCTCTAGCCAAGACCTTTTAATTAGGACAGAACACATGTCCAACATGGTTTGGTAGGCCTGTAGGATAGGCTACTTGATCCAGGAAAAAAAAACATGTTCCTGCTGCTTTTATTCTTTTTGAGATTTACCTAGGACAATTACGAAGAGGGCTGATCTCTTATGTAAAGCCATCTGTGCAAGAGGGGTACCAGAAAATGGCTTTCAATTCAATCACGTGAGCTCTTTTCTTGGGGAGGGAAGCCATGTCCATATCATTGATGGTAAATCCACAAAAAAAGCGGATGTAGAAGGACTGCCTGAGGTTCCATAAACTTCAGAGGTCAGGTACCAAGTGAGAGCTGGCTTGGTGGGGGTGGGGGCTAATTTGCAAATCAAGCTGTTAATCACCAGATGGGCCTGCTTTGGTTGACTCAGTGCAGGTACCAGGGGATCAAATTTATGTCAAACAGTATCAAATTTCGAACATGCCCCATTGTTTTTCACCAGGACTTGTAAATGGACATGTGCCATTTTGCTGCCATGAAGTCTATGTCATTAATTTTACATCCCAGTACTTAAATACAAAATGAGGCAAAAACAGGCATATAATATATGTAAAACATATTGCAAAGCATGAACAAAGGACAAGGAATGTGCATGCACCATAGTAAAATCTTTTCTTCATCCATGCACCATAGTAAACATTTTTCTTCATCCTGTGAATCTGTCTGTTTGATCCCATGCACTCGCAAGCAGAGCTGTGGCAAGACATGCTTGGGTGAATGATGTACTGGTGTGTTACCTTGAGGCAGCTAATTGCGTCCTACTAGGCATCCTGTAAATATAAATTGATCTGTCAGTTGTATAATATTCATGTTTAATTGGAACTATCAATTGGGTTTGCACAGGATCAGGGCAAACTCCTCACTGTTCAGGATTTGATGAAAGAATCATCAGCCAAGGAGACCAAGTATGCCTCATGGGATGCTTCACCTTTATGAGTGGAGATGCTGCAAGAGAAGACAGTGCCTGGTAAAGTCCATGGCACCAGCAGATCCAAGGGCTTTATGTTTAGCAGCAATGCCAGTGCGTAGCCCTCTCTTCCTTTTTCCTGCAATGCTCAGATGGCAGCCACTTGTCCAGACCCCATCTAGCACTATGGACACAAATGATCTGGCAGGAGCACTTGCAGCCAAAGAGCTGAAGGCAACAACCAGAGCAGTGCTCGTGGTAATCCATGAAATTGACATATTTAACCCCCTTGACCTAGAAGGCTTAGGCTATCCATATGCAATCCTGTCTCAGTACTCAGGATAACTGTGAAATGAACTAGGTTGAAACCCATTTCATACAAATAGACAATTTTTGAAGTTTGTGTTCCAGTACAAAATGTTAAACAAGCTTAGTCCCCCTTACCCCTGTTACTTAATTCCTGATTATGTACTAACACAGGTTGGGTGCCAATGTAAAATTCCCTTCAGTTAAGGCAGATCAAATGTAGAATAGATTGCTATTTCTGACAATTTCTACATGCTTCAATTTGTCTGTGGTATGTCCTTCCTGATGATATAAAAAGATCTACACTTTCAACCTTCAAAGGCAAACTGACTAAAATACTCTTCTTCCTACACAAAGTACCCCCACTCTTTGTATCTGTCAACTGCTTTACAAACATTCTTCACACCCACTATGCTTGGAGAGTTCAGGATTAAATTACCATTTACATGAAGTAAACATTGTACTCTCAGCAAATTGTTTGTGTGACAAAAGCATCGAAGACACTTGTCACTGTTTTATGTTCTGTCCCATCTATGAACTTCCTGGACAGAAACTACTGAGATCAGTCAGAAATGCAATTGCCACTGCTGCACACCTAAATTCATTGCTTACTCTAGCTCAAGACACTGTCAGAAATTAGCAGAATTCTGGCCTGAGCCTGGAAACCCCCTTACTGACCAGTATGGGACTGCCATGGATGCTGCCCACCAACCTAAGAGCAGTCTGTTGTATGGGAACCAATCTAGCAAAACCAGTGAATCATGGAAAACATGACAGTTGGGGGGGGGGGGGGGGCAGTCATATGGTTTCATAAGGCAGTGTCTGGTTGAGACAGGTCTGCTGCATCTCCTCCTAGGGGACCCCGGGGACATTCACCCGTTACAAAATCTAGGCCTACTCTAGGTATGTTGACCTATAGAGGGCATCCAAATCTAAACCCCGAGGGTGCCATCAACTGGAACACAATGGCTGCCCTGAGGGGACAAGGGAAGTCTAGTGGACAAGTATCAAGAGCCAATGCAAAAGAGCCGTTTACACTGGCAACAGCAATGCCCTCCTACAGCACAATCAAGTCATGGAGGAAGTGCTCGACAAAAGTCATAGAAGATTGGCAGCAGCAAGCCTGGAGGATATACTGACAACAGCAATAGTACAGAAAAACATGATCCATATTCATTAATTCCAAACCCAACAATGACAGCAAAGAGATTCCAAACTTGCCAAAGCATCAACATTTCTCTTTCAATACCAATGTGAAGAAACAAATTTCACTCCTGACTTAAGACAGGCAGTCACCCATAAAAAGCAACTGGTGGTTTTAAACCGGTCCTCTCAACCTTAGAAATAGTCACCATTAACTGCAAACACTAGTTCTTTTCCAAAATGTATAGGCCTAACCACCCAAAACACAAATTTCATTACTTCTGCCATAAATAAAAAGAGACCTGTTAGGCCTATCACCTTTTAGTTCTTCTGACTTGTCAGTCAGCTAAGTTTACAGCAAAAGAGTAAAGTAGGCCTACATTGTTTTTGTGATATTTATGAATGTGGAACATTATAAACACACTCTACCTCCACTACAACTATGAGTCGGAGAACAAAGCCCACAGCACAACATAGCTAATGAAGTAATTTTCAAATAGTACAGAATGTTTTTTAGGGTTCCCCAGGAGGCATTATAAGGCTGGCACATGATGAGTTCTAGCTGAGACCAGTTTCAGGGCCGAAGGCCTGTCCAAAGCATTTTTGTAGGCCTTCAGGATGGTCTGCTTAATCCACAATGAGATCATATTTCGGCAGACTTGTTCCTTTTGGGACTTACCCAGGGGCAAAAATAGGGCAGCCCTCGGACCCCTGGCACCATCCATGTGGGAGAAATACCAACGCAGAGCTCTCAATGGGCACAAGGCTCTTTCCTCAGAAGGTAGGGCCACATCCATGGCATGAATGGTAAAACCCCTAAAGGCCTTAGATGAATCTCTAGCCACTTGGTTCTTTGCAAGGAAGTCCAAGTGAGGTGTCAGGGTTACCTGGGAGTGGTTGGGCAGCCATTGGATTCGGTCATGCGCCAGAGCATGGATCTAGCTTCTTCTAGCCCCAGAAGCAAGTGTTCAGAGAAAACAAGTTTTCCACATCAAGTACTTGAGATTCATCTTGTGGGAGTCTTCTAGGCACTCAAAATGCCACCTCTTCAGCATGACTAAGACCAGCGGGAGGTCCCACTATGGTAGGACCTGCCTATTAGCCAGTCTCTCCATGTAGAAGGAGGCTATGAATGCTGACAGAAAATTGCTTCCTGTGTGAATGTCTAGGACATTCCCCGGGGTTGAGCAGATGGCAGACTGAAACTCATCCATGGTTCTTGAGCTCTTACCAAGGAGCTCCCATTGGTACAGCAAGAAGCCCACAATGTATGCGATATGTGGAGACTGGATGGATTCTCTGACTAGTGCACCGTTCAGAAAACACCCATCAAGCTGAGTATACCACTAGAGAAGAGTCTCAAAGCACCTCTCTGGCAATTCTATCTGCGACTAATTCTGAGAGACTTAGCTCTGTGGCAGATGTGCTGTGTGACAACTGCTAAGTGTGGAGGTTGAGCAGTTGAGGGTTCCTGTGGAACACACTCCTCTACAGTTGCACCAGAATTTTTGGCCATGCCAGTAGACACAGCTATGGCTCAATGCTTTCTTCCAGAAGGTCCAGGGATCAATCCATCCTTGGCCGCCAGGGGATGACTAAGATCACATTCCAGTTGGAAGACCGAACCTTCTGCAGGACCCTTGGGAGGATCTGTGGAGATGGAAAGGAATAACCCTGAAGGTTGCTCCAGTCCATGGCTAGAGTATCGAGCACTAGGGCCTGTGGATCTGGGACAGGCAAAACATAAACCAACAGATTTACATTTGCACTTGTCACGAACAGGTCCATGTGTGGGGTATCTTATCTGGCCTGAATGACCCATGGGTGGAGCGGCCACTCTGTCCCTACCAGCCGACCTCTTTTCAAGAGTTGGTCGGCAGGACATTTTGTAGCCCCAGGACATGCCTCACATGCATGCAGATGTGTTTGGAGCACCAACGAGTGATGCATCCAGCTAATTCCATCAACTTTTGGGAGTTTTCCCGCCCTGCCGGTGGAGGTAGGCTACCACAGTCCTGTTGTCGCACATAAAGAGAATGTGTTTGTGCTCCACTAGGTCCTGAAAGTGGAGGAGTGCTAAGCGTATTGCCCCCAGTTCCAAACAGTTTATGTGGTGGGACATGGCTTGCATTGGCCAAAAGCCTGAAGCTGTTTGACCTTCCATGCGAGCTCCCCAACTCGACTGAGATGAGTCTGTGTACATGGTGTGCTGCACCTGAAACAGCATCAACATATGACCCAACATGACGTACTCCCACTTTGTCCACCAAATGAGGTGCCGGTTGTCCTCTGGGAGTACCAGCACCTGCGCTTGCTAGCCTGGAGTCTCTCCCACCTGTCCTCCAAAGGCAACAGATAAAGAGGACCAGATGGAACTAGATACCGAGAAAGGCATTAGGCTGCACTTGGGGAGATTCACAATCGGGCTTAAGCATATGCAAAGTTCTAGAACGATCTGTGTGTGGCGCAGCAAATCCAGGTGCCATAGCACCTGGATCAGTCAGTCTTCCAGGTGCACATGAATGTACACTGTGCTCTGGTGAAGGTGCGTGGCTACCACCTGCACAAACTGGGTAAACACCAGAGGTGCTGTGGCAAGGACAAATGGAAGTGTACTGAACTGGTAAACTTGGCCCGAGAATGTGAACCACAGATGCTTCTGTGAAGTCTCTGTGATGGGCACGTGTGAGAACATGTCCTTCAGGTCCAAAGATGTCGTCCACTCCTGGGGCCACAAGGCCACCGCTACTGACTGTGGGGTCTCCATCCTGAAGTATGGATTCTCCAAGTACATGTTCAGCAATGACAAGGCTATAATGAGACACCAACCTCTGTCCCACTGGTGGACCAGGAAGAGTAGGTTGTAGAACCTGGGCGACCCAGGGTCCTCAATCAACTGTATGTCATTATTTGTAGCTTTAACACCACCTCTAGGAACACCGATGCTTTGGGCTCCTTTGTGGGAGATGTGAACCACTTGGGGTTCCCAGTATAGTGGAGGCCTATCTTTGTCAAAAGGCAGCGAATAGCCGTGTCTCAGGGTATTTAAGACAAATGAATTGTCTGTGATAGATTCCCTCCATGAGTGAAAGGCAACTGTTTACTGCGTGCTCAGAGATGCCTATAGTGGTGGAGGAGGGCGACCCTGTGACGGTGGATGGTGTGGTCCAGAAAGCAAGAGTCAGTACCCCTGAGGTTTCCCTGACTTCTTGTCTCTACTGGTCTTTTTGCCCCTCCTGAATCATTTCCCGCTCTTCCTAGCTAGTCCCTTGTGAAGCCTCGGGTATTAGGCCAGGTGGTGAGTGGGTGCAGTCTGGGTGCCATGCCTCGGGGTACAGCAGCCAGGGAGGAAAGTGATCTAATGGAGTCAGTCAAAGTGTCCATCCTAGTCTGTTCAGCAGAGGGGCCTGAAGGTCCTGCACTCATGGAACAACATCCGCCATCTCTCCTCCAAACAGCGTGTTAGAGAAGAAGAGCCCCCATGTATGCTTGGTGGTAGATTGGGTGAGCCAACTTGTAGCCCTGGAGACAGGCATCCCTGCATAGCAAACACAAGTTTGCCTCTAGAATGCAGGCCATCCTGATCTTATGGTGGATCCCCCACAACAACAAAATCGTGAGCAAGGCCAAGCCAGTCCTGGACCACATCCAAGTTCTGTGGCGAATGCTGGATCTCGTCCAAGGGGGACCTCAGAGCTGACAGCATGATGTCAGACTAGGATGTTGTGAGGATAAGAGCCTTAGTATTCTCCTCCAGTGTCCTGAAGGTGTCCAAGGAACCCGGAATGGCCTTTATTTTATGAGTTGGTGACTCTTTCAAGATTACCGTAATCTTATTGGTTACGACGGTGCACGTGGCAAAGCTGAAAATAGTTTAATGACTTGAGATGGAGTGGCCAAGTCAGCGGAATCGTAATAGTGATTTGTGGGCGTGGCCAAGTCATTGGAATCGTAATGTCTAGTTCCAAGTTTATCGCCAGATGGCATGGTTATTAATTTTGACCAATCAGCATGCAGGATTACGATTCCAATGACTTGGCCACGCCCACAAATCACTATTACGATTCCGCTGACTTGGGCACTCCATCTCAAGTCATTAAACTATTTTCAGCTTTGCCACATGCACTGTCATAACCAATAAGATTACGGTAAATATTAAAACTGGACGTTGTCTTTTTTTACTTTATAATGTAATTTGTAAAATAAAGCAGTATTAGATATTTGCTTCCTTTCGATGTAACTCATAAAATAAAACAATTGTGGACTTTTGCTTCATTCACTGGTTAGTTTTATGGACCTGAAAGAAGAATACTGACCTCGGCCTTCGGCCTCGGTCAGTATTCTTCTTTCAGGTCCATAAAACTAACCAGTGATCTCAGCAAAAGTCCATAATTGTATATTAGTGCCTTTGCATCATACTCCTCCCAGTCTAAATCCATCCGAAGTAACTGGGATGAGTAAATCTGCTCCAGGGCAGAATACCATTTCCCCTGGACTTCTTACCAGGGGAGAACATACTCACCCTTGCCCAAAGTAGCTGTACATCGGCAGCTCCACAGGAACCCATGTGCTGCATATCATGGCGGTTAGATGTTATAAACCTCAGCGACAAAGGGCAAGAAAGGGATCAGGGAACTATGTCGCACATCATCCAAGGACAAGTCTTGGCATCACATCACAACCTCCCCTATCCTCTCCCCCAGCTGAGCAACCACAGCTTGGTCTCCCACCATAGGTGCTGAATTAGAGCTTTGACCTGCTCAAAGCTCTATCTGAGTCAGTGCCAGGGCAGTATCCATGGGTGTGGAAGTGGGTTCTGCCTACACAATGGATGCTACAGGACTCTGCCAAGCAGAGTGACCTTGATGTGAGCACCAGCTACTAGTCAGTAAACTGGCCTATTGATGGCCTAATCTGAAAGCAACAGCTCCTCATTCTCAGTGCCGATGTCCAGAGACTCATCACCTGGGATCGGAGTCAGAGGCTCCAAAGCCTTGTCAAACAACTGTCCATCTGAGGCAGATGGGGCGGCTGCTTGTGACAGAAGTGTATCAGTCACCAGACTTTGTGTTGGGAGAGTGACAAGTTCCGTAGAAGTTGGCCCTGCCAACTCCACAGCTACCATGTGCTCCTCCCACAAAGGCGAGAGAGCAGGACTTTTGGGAGGCTCACAGCGGGAGCCACAGTTAGTAACCACCAACCTGAGGGTAAGTTGGCCAGAGGGCACCTGCTGGAGTTGCGAGAACTCTGGAGCCTGCAGGTTGAGTGAGAGCTGGCTCAGAATGGAGGTGGCAAGCTGCTTATCTGAAACGACTGACTCTGACATGGCAAGAGTACTAGTGAGGGCCGATGAAGACGAAGTCTATATCTGCAACTGCTGCTCCTCTTAGAGCTTGTGTTCCACTTGCCTCTCCAAAAGGGAAAAAGGGTACCTTGCTCGCAGGCAGGGAACAGTGGGATTGCCAGCTGCTTGGTCCTGGTTGGGTCTAGAGGGAGAGTGGCCGGCACTGGAGACACATGGGTTGGAGGCACCAGAGTTGGCACACAGGTTGTGGTAGGGGCCACAACCACAGGAGCTAAAGGGCCCTTTAGCTCAGTACAGCTAGACACCACATACCACAGACTTAGGTATACCATCTCCGGTGCTCCGAGATACCCAGACATTCAACCCAGATCTGGGAGCTTCGGGAATCGGCCAGGGTTCCCTGGACATTTAACCCGATGTCTTGGACCCAGGAGCTCAGGTAGTTGGCCGTGGTTCCAGGATGCCTGGATGGGGACCCTTAGGTACCCATCACTGGGGCTGCCTTGGGTTCTGAACCCTCAGACCAAGAGGTCCTGGCCAGAAGATCAAGGCAGCACTTTGCATGCCTCTTCAGACTGAGACCCAAAGCTGGGGGGGGGGGGGTACAGTTAGCAGATCAGATTTACTTGCAGCTGTTGGTTCTTGGCCATAGCCTCCAAGAGTGTCAGATCAGTGGCCAAGGAACCTCTGGTTGTCACCTTGGGTGGCAGTAAGCACTTGGGACCCTGGCAAACAGATCCTTTGCTATACCCAACTTGCAACTATACCGCCTGTTCTCCCTATTCCAGCAGTACAGGGGGTTTTTGTAAGAAGAAGCAGCGACCACTTGAGCTTGCATGCGAGCTGCGTGGGTTTGCTTCCACTTCTCTAGTGGCATCGCTGGGATGGAAAACTCAGTAGAGTCCAACTTGATGGCACCACATTTGGCAGCATGCTTATGCCTAGCCCTTTTGCTTTTCCCCTGGGACTGCTCATAGAGCAGCCACTTGTTGTCCCCCCACCTAACACAAAACCTGCATGTATTTTCACGAGAACACATGTGGCCAAGCTGTTGGTGACAACCATATAACAGTGCTCATGGTCTTCCCAGGCTGCCATGATTTGGTTCTATTAGTCCATCTTCTGCCCTCCACCCAACAAGGGAGAATGTGAAGCGGTCTCCAGCTCAACACCCACAGCATGCTGCCAAACAGTGATTGCCTGTATGCCACTGTTCTCGCTCTGTCAATGATTCGACGTGCCAGACGCCATCATGGAAAAGAAGGGTTTCCAGTCAAGGCCAGCCCTACTTCCACATTTCTTTGAGGATCTGCAGGTAAAATATAAGCAGTCCCAATCTCGGAAGAGACTAGGAGAGCATAGAAAACAAATTCCGCAGTAGAGGTAGTGCACACAGCACTAAAACAGTTTCTCCAGATGAAAGTCAATGGAGCTCCCAACTCTTAGAGCAAGCCAGAAATGAGCCCGAGGAAAAAGGAAGAATAGGGGTGCATGTGAAGTCACTCCCCGCCCCCACTTCCACAGGAACAGAGAGGTGGCGTGGCATCACTGGGACCACCAGGTCTTCAGAACAATCTAGTCCCAACTCCATTGCATTGGGTGCTGTGGCCCAGAGACGGAGGTCTAGGCAATGGTGGTCAAGAGGTAGCATTAATGACTATCATTGGAATCAACTGTACATAATGGAGACCAGATGTTTTATTTATTTGTCACAATAGTATATATTTTTTCTGTAAGTAGAACCTCTGTATTGTCCAGTGTGTGTTGTATATAGTACATGTGTGTCTGTATGCCCCTTTGGCATTGCGTGGTCCCAGGAAAAGCGGGAAGGGATCACACAAGGGCAAGCAATTCGCCGAAGCAAAGAAGTGGGGCAAGCCTCAGGGCTCCTTACTCTTGGTTTCTGAACCCCCCAGTCTCAAAGCTGCCATCCACCACTGCTCTAGACATTTCAGGGCACCCTTTAGGCAGTTGTCTTTCTGCGTTTTGCACTCAAAGGGAGTCCATTACAGATGATTGGCTTGCCTCCAATGCCTTGAGACATGCCTTTCAGCAAAGACAGGCCTCCATTGTGCCATGAACCCAAATGGTTTGCATCTCCCCCCCCCCCCACAAGGAACCCAAAGCATCAGCATTTTCCAGAGGCTGTGGAAAACCTTGGGACCAAAGGAGTAATAGAGCAGGTGGTGGATCCCAGTTCGCCTGGGTTCTACAACCTACTCCTCCTTGTCCCCAAGTGGGAGGGAGGTGAGGGCCGAGTCATATACCTGTCAATGCTGAACATGTACTTAGAAGTCTAGTCCTTCAGGATGGTGATCCCAAAAGCTGACGGAGCTGGCCAGACGCATCATACAATGCTGCTCCCAACACAACGTCAACACATGCACGTGAGGGACAAAGCAGATCACACTCCCAAAAGCTGACAGAGCTGGCCGGATGCATCAGATGATGGTGCTCCATGCACGATGTCCACATGCATGCAAGCATGTCTCAAGACTACAAAATGTGCTGGCCTACAAACTTTCAAGAAGAGGTCCGCCAGTAGGGACAGAGTGGTCCCTCCACACATGGGTCGGTCAGTCCATGTGGGCCAGATGGGGTACACCACATGTGGACCTGTTTGCGATGAGTGTAAACGCAAAGCTTCCATTTTACCTCTCACCAGTTCTGGATCCCCAGGCCCTAGTGGTGGATGCACTGGCCATGGGCTGGAGCAATCTTGGGGCATATGCCTTTCTCCCTCCACAGATCTTCTCAAGAGTACTGCGGAAGGTTCCGTCCCACCACTGCAATTTGATCTTGGTCACCCCCTGATGACCAAGGACAGATTGGTCCCTGAACTTCCTGGAATTAAGCATCAAGACTCTGCTTTGTTTACTGGCATGGCGAAGACTTCCGGTGCAACCATTTTTGAGCCTGTTCCACAGGAACCCTCAAGTGCTCAACCTCCATGCTTGGCTGTTGTCACACAGCACCTATGTGACAGAGGTTTCTCAGAATCGGTCGCAGATAGAAATGCCAGAGGACGGGCTTTGATCCTTTTCTCTAATGTTTTACTCGGCTCACTGAAAAGTGTTTTCTGAATGGTGCACTGCATCCTTGGTCTCCATGCATCATGGACATTGCCGACATCCTACTATACCAGTGGGAAGTGCTCGGTAAGAGCACAAGAACTGTGGAGGGATTTTGATCACCCATCTTCTCAACTCTTGTGAACTCACTTCCTTAACATTCATGTTGGGAGCGATCCTTATCTCATGGCACTCATCCCATCCTTCTACACTGACATACCGGTGGCCAGGCAGGTCCTACCACTGTGAGATCTGCCATTGGTTTTAGTCAATGTCATGTTGAAGAAATGGCCCTTTGAGTACCTACAGGACCCAAGATGGGTGGACCTTAAGTACTGTAGGTGAAAAACTTACCTATTAACACTTGCTTCAGGGGCTAGAAGAAGCGAGATCCACACTCAAGCACACAATTAAATCCAATGGTCACCTGACCACCCCCAGGTGACTCTGAGGCTTTACTTGGGCTTCCTTGCAAAGAACAAAGTGGCTTGAGATCCTTCTACAGCCTTTATAGGTTTCACCCTCTGTGCTATGGACATGGCTCTTCCCGCAGAGGAAAGAGCCCTGTGCCCGCTGAGAGTGCTACGCTGGTTCCTCTCTAGTATGGCACCAGGGGTCAGAGGTCCAGTCCCTTTATGCCCCCTGGTAATCCTCACAAGGAGCAAGTTTGCCGAAACACGGTCTCTTCATGGATTAAGCAGACAATCCTGAAGGCCTACAAGAATGCTTTGGATAGGCCTGCGGCCTTAAAGCAAGTCTGGGCTAGAGCTCATGAGGTGGGAGCCTTCAATGCCTCCTGGCGTGCCCTGAAAAATGTCGCTCTTGTCGATTTCCTAAGAGCCTGCTGCTGACAATTGTCCACGAATTTCTCGGAGCACTACTTGTGCGACTTGATAGTGCTTCAGGAGGGCATGTATGCCTTTGCTAGCATAGCAGGATCCTTTGCATAGGTTCCTGATACTTGTCCTTCGACTTCCCTTGTCCCCTCAGGGCCTCACTGTGTTGCAGTTTATGTCTCCCTCAGGGTTTTGACCAGGTAGAAGCCTTTAGGACGGCATACCAAGAATAGGCCTGACCTTATTTTGGATCAGGCAGTCATACTTGGCGTCCTGGGCCAGAGTGGTCGGACCCAAATTTGGACTCTTACAGAATCTTATACTATGCTAGCTCCCAGCACCCAACAGTTTCATGAATCACCGGTCCTGCTAGATCTCCAGGACCAGAGAAGTAGAAATTGGCAGGGTCCACCCATGTGGTGGACAGTTACCAGGTTGTCGGGGGATTTTCCTGGCGGCCCAGTGTGGTCCCATGCTGGTCAGAAAGGAGGGTTTCCTGGCTTAGGCCAGGATTCTGCTGTTTGCGGCCTCAAGTCTATGTACCTCTGAGGTTTTCCCTTCAGATGTTCCCTCCTCATCCGGATGGATGGTTCCCTACCAGGCTGTCAGTCCCGGCAGTCTTACATGGTCAGTATGTCGTAACATTACACCAACCTCCAATGTGTTTGTATATTGGCAGTGATGGTCGAGAGGTAACTTTATATACATAATACGCGGCATTTTTAGTAATTTCAATATTAGGAAGTATACTTACCTCTCGACCACCAGAGAAGCCCACCCAACCACCCTGCTTCCTTTGCACAGGTGACATCATCTGACCACTCATCAAGGAGGAAGGAAGTACAAAGAAGCATGCACACTGTAAGTCACCACCAGGTCCAAGAGGAACTGAGAGATGGTGCCACGGGGCCCGTCAGGTTTTTGGGAACAATCAACTGAGTGAGCCCAACTCGATTGTGTTGGGCTATTTGGCCAGACACAGAGGGCTTGGCAATGGTGGTTGAGAGGTAAGTATATTTACTAATACTGAAATTACTAAAAATTTCATGTATATGTAGCCTGGCCTGTTGCTGACTAACTCCAGAATATGGACAGTATTAAAGAGAAGTTCAACACACTGATTCAAATTGTAGCACCACCTTTTGAACAAATTAAGGTCTGGGGCAATCTCAAAGCAATTGGTGAACTTCGTTCACAAAAGTCAGGAACAGATTTTGATTTTTTTTTTAAATAAACCAAAATATCCATAATCTGAAAGTGTCAAATGTATGAGCTGTTGAAAGACCCTGGGAGAGACACTCCCAAAATACGTTCCTGACTGGTGTGATGAGGATCCAGCCACCACTTTTGTGAGGAAATAAACTGGTTGTCTGACAGACTGATAAACTATTGATGTGAATGGACGAGGGACCAGAAGGTGAGCTCAGTCGACCAACATTGTGTTCTGAAACTGAAATCAAATCCACATATGGACAGGGTTGTGTATCATGACTTTGACTCATTTTGAAAGTGGTCTTTTTAGCACATAACAATCTGTAAACGTTGGACACTTACAAACAAAAGTAATGATCCCCTCTTGATGTATCTTTCAGCTGTGTAGTAATAAAGAAGAGAAACAAACACAAATTCATTATGAAATGTTTATTGAGCGCTCTGACAGAACAACTCATTAGGACAGAATTAGCTAAAAAAAAAAAAAAACCTATGAGACACTGGCAAAACTGCGGCACAGGGGGAAAATAAACAGCCTAAAATGCTATGACAATATGGCAACAAAATCCAACATTTAATACTTGTATTAATATTTATAGGCAACCATGACCTTGACTCGCACATCCACATACAAAACACAACAATGTAGGCATTGCCACAGCTAGCACCATGGCTAGCACTCGTACGCTCAAGCTCCATCTACAAAATCAAACCAAGATTTGGCCTGTAAAACACAGCTTAGAGTCCACTACAGATGATATTTTCTTTACTTTTTTTATTTTGAAGGGTTTTTTTTTTGGCAACCATGGACCTTGCATGTACAGGTTCCGCTTCTCTTTCTGCATTATTATCATCACATGATTTACTACCTCATACATATACCCATCAAAGTTGTCATAAACTAATTTCACTAATAGTTTTTTTTCACTTTCATATTAAGTATACTTATTGCACAAACTGATATCAAGTTTGTGGAGATCAACTCGAAGCAATATTAAGACCATCACATAGTCTAAATGTTGCAATGTCAAGTAGTACATCAAAATTGTTGTGGAGAACAGAGAAAAACAGCACGTTTGATGTTAAATTGAAATGTCAACAATTCATGAGCAATACAAATCAATCTCTAATACGGTTGTATGAGATCAAGAGACCAGGAGTGTGTGTTGGTGATCTGCATTGGTTCCCCTTGTCACCCAATGCAGAACCGGCTCTTGCCCCCTATCACAAAAACATGACCAAAGACTCCTGGCGCTTGATCTCAAAGGTACATGTATGTACATGGGACCTGTTCCCCAAATGTTTTCCAAAATGAAAATGTTTAAACCAACAGTGTAGGCAGACAAGTCTTTCGTTTAATAATTAATAATGTTTGCATAAAGAATGGGTCTATCAATTTGCAGTTATACATATTACAGTACAAATTTGGTTTAGAAAAAATTCAAAACTGATTTAAAAAGCAATTTTTGGATAAATATTATACAGTACAATGTTGATTTTCAATAACCTCAAAATTTTGATTCAAAAGGGAAACTGAATTCAACGCTCTTAAAGTGTGATAATAATGATTCACCATATGCTATGGAGACAGAATACATTTGCTTTCATGCTAAAACTTTGAATCAAAAGAACCACATGTTAAGTCAATACCAATGAAAATTAAGCAATACATGTATAACAACTCTGACCTTCTTTCCCTTCTAAATTTGTCAATTTCATGACTGATTAAGATGACATTTTCTGTAGTGATGTACACTGCTTCTGTACAAGACACCAGGAGTACTAAATGGATGTCCACTTTTAAATAGATGGAGTGGGCTACATCATACTGATCTCATGCCCAGTTCTTCTATGGAACCACACAAATTCTAAACTGATGTCAAATTCTCAAAAACCCACGTTCCATTCTTACACAATACACCAAAAATTATGCACTGAGGTCAAATTCTTATACATGTATAACTGACAATGAGTTCTTGTCCAATAGCTAATTATAATTTGGGACATCATGAATGTTGATGTAATGTCAAATCTTTCTATACCTGAAGTATTAACCATTAATTTAGTTCTGATGCTGAACTTCTTGTATGGTTATCATAAATCCTGCTCTGAGGCCCTATTCATATTTCAGACATTGTGGTTTCTGACTTGGACTGGCCACTTTGCCTGTATAGGCACATATGGGCAAAGTGGCTGATCCCACAAGCAATGACACACGAAAGACTTAATCACCGCAAAGTTGTCAAGGTAATTTTTCATGTGACTTCAGTCGTGTTAATGCACATGTTCTACACAGATTAATGTCGACCACTTAACAGTACTTTATCTCAAAGCAAACATGAAGGCATACGACCTGAACAAGAGTGTGCTAAATCAGGGTTTATTGTAACCTAGTTGCCACTGCCGAGTGCACTTCAAGTTTCATATTGTACGAAATCATAATAATCATAACAAAAAATGCCATGCCTGGAACTGATCTTGCAAATTTCACATCTGCCAAAAGATACATGTGGCAGGTTATGCGACTCCTTCCTCTGGGTGCTTTGGGAATCAGTGTCAGTTAAGGATACAGGGGAAAATCTCATCTGCTTATGCTATCAACAAATCAATGTTATCCCTCAAATGTATTGCAACTTTTTAATCCAGATCTTGTTTTTATCACATACAAATTAAACTAAATATCAGATCTGTCATCACAAATGAATATTTATAACACACGGTTCTGAAAATCTTCTATGCCAAACATTGTAATCGCACATAAATTGAAGTAAACAGTAATTAATACCATTCAAATAGGTACATTGCATGGCTCATCTATGCTTGGGATCCATTATTGATGTACTTTGACTGATCATCTACTCATTTTGGCTGCATCGACGAATCTTTCCACTGCCAAGAACTAAAATACCTTTGCTGATAAAGTTGGCAACTTCCCCTCTTGATAAATGAATTTGTGGTATTTGTTTTTTTTTTTTCACTTTTTTTCTGGTTCTGCCCTGTCCCTGCCCCCCTCCCCACAAAAAAGAGCAATAATAAAAATAAATAAATTAATAAATAAATGAAAATAAAAGAATAAAGATAATAACTAACAAACCAACATATGCATCAACAAGCAGCCAAGAGGTCTCTGGTTAAACAGTAAAAATCATTAATGTCACCACATTACACAGATGTTGCCACGGCTTCATAATACCAATACGTACATATACATTACTCCACCAAGCATACCACTGCTTTGTTCTTATCGGCTGTTCATGTCTTTAGTTCCAGTAACTTGGCCCTGCACGAAGGCAGACTAAAGACTCATCACTGCAATCTACTCGGTATTTGTCTGTATTTTAATGGTCATTTAGCATATAGGTTACAAATAAATTGTTGTGCCCCCCCCCCCCAAAAAAAAAGTTTACTGGTTATCTTCACTTTACACTTCTGTGCCACTTAACATAAAATAAAATGCATCCTTATGATTAATATGACATTTAATGTAAAATAAAATTCAACATACTATTTGGACGAATTCTGGGTTATACTGTTTTTGGTTTAACACAATGATCTGGTTGACTTTCACTGCTCTGATTTGGTGCAAACATAGGTTACTATAAACAATACCATTGGCATGTACACTTCTAAAATATCAGTACTAACTTCGTCCTTTCCCCCTTCAAAATAAACCACCTGGATGTAAAATGTCTGCCTCAATGTTTACTTAATTTTGTTATAAATGAAAATTTGTTTCAATGAAAAATGTAGATGAGACCAATCAAAACAGCATCCCCCACGTCAACAGTATTCTTGGCCCAGATTGGGCACTTAACACCCAAGCCACACCACGGAAATGTGTTGACTGAGTCTTCATCCAAGCAGCAAGGGTTGAAAGGCTCTACAAGCAGCTGTCATGGAATAGAGCTCCTTGTCTTGATATGCTCTCTGTGATACTGACATCAACAACAAAATCTACATTCTTGATATAGAGTATTCCAGATTTAATGACATGTCTACTTAGCATTTCAAGTTCCAGATCTTCTGTCAGCTTGAAATGGTTGGTAAAAAAAACGCAAAGATCAGAGTTGCAAGCAATTTATCCATGGACCACCGCAATTTTGTCAGCGGTGCTACAAAAGAGGCTAAAAGAGGCTTTCCCCCATGAAAGATCCTACTGTCCACTAATGAATGCATCCAACTCATTACAGATTGATGAAGCTTTTCCCATATGCTGGCAATGCTGAAGTGTAACTGTTCAAAATATGTCTCATCAAGATTAATATAATATGACGAACTCCCAATCCAAGACTTCTAAATCACCCTGATTTAGTCACAGACTGGTACGTCTTTACATTCTAGCCCAAAGCAGGGCTCTGGCTTGGGTGTAAAAATCAAGACTGTGATTCTTACAACTGTAGATTATGCAGACATTACTTGTGAACATTGTCATGTAGATCAGTTCAAAACATCAGAATTATGACCATAACATGACAGATACTAATTTTGTTTACAGTTGTACCCAAAGTGATGTGGATTAGATTACTTGTATACCAATCCATGACACAGGCTATATATAATATACAATTACGTGTTAAATTTTGCAGCAAGTCACAAAACTGACCTTTCTTTTTCCTTTTCGTAAGAGAATTTTCAACTGTCCAGTCAACATACACACTTTACATGATATTTTGCCATTTTTTCATCCGTTTCTTTTTCCATTTTTTTTAGTACAGTGAACCCTGTCTTAAGAGACCCACTCTGACAGACCACCTGTCTTAAAAGACCATTCTTTCAAGATACCTTGCTTAGTCCTTCTCATCTTATCTATACCTCTTCTCAAAGACCACTTATCCTGAAAGACTACAATTTGGTCATCCCTAGGCGTGGTCTTTCAAGACAGGTTTCAATGTATACTAATTTGAAGAACAAATACATCTATTGTATACATCCCTGGAATTAAAAAGGGAGTGCATATTTTCAAATTTCTGAAAAAAAATCTGATTACAGAGAGCTCCTGTCAAAATGTCTACATGCCTCCTTTAAGGTCAACAGTTTTTGCAACATTTCTCATGCGATACTCCAGCTTTTAGCAAAAGTAGGTGGAGCATGACTTATCAGGCCACACAAAAATCCAAAGGCTTTCATCAGCTTTGCATGGGAGGAGTTTGATAAAGCATTTTCATGCACAATTTAAAAGTGACGACATTTTGAATATGTGGCAAACAAAGTCTGTACACTAGTTTTACTGTCTACAGTTCCTATCATTTTGCATGTGCTTTGGAAAAAACATGAAGCAAAACTGTAAAACAAAAATGTAAAAAGGAACACAAGAATAATGCAACCTCATGCAAGTCACACAAAGTTCTGTAATTTGATGATCTCAGGCTTAAAAGCAGTCCTTGTTACAAATCATACTGTTTATCCCATTTGTTTATTCTGTAACTTACTGTACAATCTTGTGCTTCATTCTAATCACCTTCTTTCAATTAACATTCACATTTGCTGTGCTGTAATAAATGATACTGTTCAAGGTATAATCATCCAATCTCCAAAACAGTTAAATAAATAGCAAAGACATGAAATCAGAGAAATAATAATTAAAAAAAACAAACAAAACAGAAATGACTAGATAGTTTGCAACAGCCTGTTATTACTATTACTGCAGAGTGAAACTTGATATTCAATTTTCTATCTTCATCTCACAGATAATGAAAACTTAAAGTCAGCCTGCCAGTCTTTTCTGATCCCATAATCGCTCTCTCTGCTGTCAGTGCACAATATTCAGAATGGAACAATCTTGAAGTGATCAGAAATATGGCATAACAATACACTTTCATGCTGCAGTTGTCTTCTCCCATCAACCACAATACAAGATGGAGTGTTCATTTCCAGCAGTGTATATATTCTGCCTTCAGGTAGCATGACTCGAGTGATGATGCAACTGTTTCATTTCAGTACAAAAGGTGCCTGCCGTGTATTTCTCCTTCATGCAACATAAATCACTGTGGTAGCAGCACTGGCATCTCATTTTAAACAGCAATATTTTCCACTATGCACAGGCTATCGATGTACATCTCCAGTTCTTTAGTGACATTGTTACCGTCAGTGCACTTTCTTTTGAAATCTGAATGTCCATTACAAAACTCATTTGATATTATGAGTTTTGTAATGGACAGTCACCCCCCACCCCCTACATGTCTAAATATTTAAGCTTTGAATCTCAAATTTAAGAAGTGGCATATTAACAGTTAAAGCCAAATGTTGTAAACAATTTTTTTTCCCAATGGATCATGCCTCTTCCAGAAGTGTAAACCTTGCACATGGCTATGGCAACACATTACAATTATTAAGGCAGGGAAAAAAAAAAACGTATATGTCTTGGAAAGGATGTAGGCAGAATACCTTAATCCACAGGGACCTAACTATGATACATAACATGCAACTTTTCCCCATTAAAAATTACCAGAAAGTGTGCAGTGTTGTAAATGATGTATGCTTTTATTTTCAACTTAATGCTCATTGTTTTCTCATCAAGGATAATGTGTCATCAGTCGATATAGAGTTAAGATACCACAGGAGCTCAAAGGTTTCGGTCTAATAATAAATTTCTAGGCTAATTTTGGGCTTTTCACTATATGGCATGTCCTACAATGGGTGGTAACAGGTTAAAGTTTGGTGGTACATCAAACAAGTTCATTTCTTTTCCTGTGAATGTTTTATCTGCAGTCCCTGAATACCCTTGCCAAATACGGAAACTATTTCGCAACAACAATAAACATAATCTACAACTGAGTTTGGGCATAGATGATTCTGTTTTTTGTAAATTAATGTTGTTGTGAACACATATTTGCTTGGCATTTAATATCGTAGGGGCCATTAAAAATTGTTATTATCTTTGGTTTTTAATATTTTATCCCCTCCCCCTTTGCAAAAAAAAAAAAGAAAAAATCATTCAAGAGGCCAAGCAAGGCTAATAAGACCTCATGTATAATAAAGTGCCCTCTTACAAACATGCACTGCATACACACAAGGTTAGGGGTTCAAAGCCCATGTAATCTTTCCCTCAAAATGCAAATATGCTGATTAGTATCTGGTAAAAAATACCATTTTCAAGTGCTCAGATGGGATGGAGGTGGCAGTGGGGGTGGGGATGGGGGTATCATAAAAGAGTACCAGCATATCTTTTTTTTTTAATGATGACAATTTTGAATGGTTCCTTATAAGATTGGTATTTGTAAAGTTTAATCATCTTTGAACATAACTTACCAAACATCTGTGCTGAAACCCAACCAAACCAGTACAACAGAGTGTAAATAGAAGGACTTCACTTAAACTTGACTCTGTTCTACCCAAAACAGACAAAAAACAAGCCTCATATCAAATATCTTATTCATGGAGTGAATTTTTCCTGTTAATGAAAATGTTTTGAAAGAAAATTGTGGGGTTTAAAATGAGATTTGTCCAGTTTATCCAATGCAGACTTACTGCAAATAATGTACATTGAAGTTGACCTAGTCTAAGCCATCAACTTAATCATTTGAATTTTGCTGCCCTGCATATGAAGGGATTTTTTTTTTCGCATAAATTTGTGACACTCCCTTAATGCAAGGGAAAATGGTTAAGTTTCCAAAATTTTGTTGCAATGATATATAAAGTCCACATCACACTCTGCAGTGTTTATTTGATGATATGCCTCGGTGACCATGCAATATAGGATTATGCTAATCTTGTAACACCTTGCATTTTCCATTGACTTCCCATAAATGTATTTATTTAAATCACACGTTTAAATTTTCACGCTAACAACATTTCAGGGATTTACCTGAAGTTTTAATTTCACTATATTGGGCATAGCTCCCGGTAAACCCATGTTAAAATACTGTTTCATTGTACTTTTATTTTAGTTTTTTGTACCATCTGCCAAATAAGTGAAAATGAAAATACAGTAAAATTAAGTGACTTTACAGTATTGAGAGTATGGAGACAGTGGAGTTGGTATTTTTTTTTTTTTTTTTTTGAATATTTACTGGGCTAAATACTCATCTCAAGCAGACAAAAGCATTTTTTGCATAATTTTGAAAATTTTGAATAATATGGACAAGTATGTTGTAACATTATATTTGTAAAATAAACTGTGTGAAAATGTATCAATGCCTTCACAATAATGTATATTGTGTATTGTCTGACCCACCTACCAGCATTCCATTAATATGATGTTTCCAGGCTTACTGCTGACAGAGAGGGAAAAGCAAATTATACTTGCTTTTAAAATCCACCTCCCACTCACACAGGGAAAGAAAATAAAAAAAAAAATTGATAGTGAAAATAAACAAATTAAAATTTAACTTAAAATATGACAACAGATCTGAAATGTGAATGTCGGATCATGAGATTGCAATATACACACATGATACAAAGTGGAGTGGTTGCACTCATCTGATAAAGTGGACTCATCATAATATGTACAGGTACACTTAAAGCATTGTCTACAGTGCAAGCTTCACATATCACCATGGTAATCACACATGTCCTCAATAAAAGAAATGTTCACTCCGTGTTGGAGTCCTCCTCATCTTTGGCAACACACACAATTCAACACAATTTCCTCTGTGGGCAACACAAGGTTTATAACCTAATGTACATGTCCACAGCTTATATGATTAATCTATCCTACTTCAGAAAACTTTGAGAGCCTGCTTCTTGCTATCTTTGGAGTCTTAGACCCCTTGTCAGTTTACCTCGTGCCCTAGTCTAGTTTTACTCACAGTTACTGGGTCCTGTGGAAAAAATGGACCCAGTTTTGAACATGATAAATTACATTAAATAATCTAATTTGTGTTTAAAGTCTAAATCTTGCATAGATGTTGTGCACGTAAAAATTTTGTTGAACCTGAAATTACTACTGCTGTCTAATATGGTAGACCCTTCCCCAGCTGTGTTTAAACCACTACAGCACCCATACCTGTGCTTTATAAAGACTGGGTCATCAAAATGGGGCACTTGTGGGTGTGTCATGCTCACAAGAACCTGAGATGAAGAGATTTCAGTGTCATGTAATTTGCACCTTATTGAGTGTCACCCATTGGTAAATTTGACAAGAAAATTAGCAAATTTAAAAAAAGAAAAAATAACACTTTTGTTGAAAGGTAGGAGAAAAGCATACTTTTTGCTATGTTCAGTCCATTACATCATTCATATCTGGTTGTCTATTTGTTATGTAGAGGCAAAGATGGACAAAGACTGCTGCACACTTGAGATCCTAACTGCACCACCTCATTTACCATGAACCTGTTTCTTCCTACACACCAAGGTTCCTTGCAACCTCCCAGCCATCTCTCTCTGCACTTTGTACTTTTTCATCATTCCGCCAAGGTCCCTGTTAAACATACCAGTGTCATCTTGTGGCAGTCATTGAAGATTTACACAGATCTAGGCAGCAAAAGCAGTGGGCAAGTTGCCCATGCCACACGGTAGACTACTTCGTACAGAGGAGTTGTAGATTCCTTTGATGTCTTGTGATGCTTGGCTTGCAGGTTGTTTAACTATGTGCAAAGACTATATATTTTCATCGTATCAGTCCACATACTTAGAGCACATACTTGATAGCTGCACTATTTTTTCACATTTTTGTGCATTTTTTTCTTCTGGGTCTCGCAATGAAAGTATGTAGTGCAACAACAATCAATCTTTTTCTTCCTTGTCTGTATGCACATTCTGATTTTCTCTGTCGTTTTCATATTCTACAAAGTCATCAAATAAACTAGGCCAGGCTTCTGTATCATCATAAGTGCTCAAATCGTCACCCACTTGCTCAGCAAAGTTCAAGAACATATCCCATGTATCTTTAGGTATACCCCTGATGCTTGGGTGCTTTTCTAGAAAATCCAGCCAGCGCTTGAGTATAGGAGGTTCATTCTGGAAAAAAACTAAACTCCAAAGACTAATAGCTATATCCACTGGTAAAGTCCTTTGACCCACATCTGTATCCAAACCAAACTTGTAGGTCCATCGATAAAAATCCTTGAATGTTTGTTTGTTTTTCACTTCATTTAACATGTCAGGAAATTTTGACTGGATCCCTTTGATGGAGTCAACTTTTAACTTTTTACATCCATTTGTGAACTCAGAATGGGTAAAACAACACATGGTTTCAGCATCAAACGTCCAAGCAAGCACAAGAACACGGAATTCCTCTGGGCGTACTTCCAAGTCATTGCAAAAGTTTTCTATTCCATCTGCCAGGATTTTATCTTCCTCACTATCCTTGTATTGTTCAAACAGAGCATTTATTTTGGTTTCAGAAAATTCCTGCCTTGATGAGAAAGAGGTTCGTTTGGCCTCACTATTACTGGACCTTCGAATGGGTGGCAATTTCGGATACTGACTGAACATTTTTTTATCCCCATTGGTCTGTACTTTAGCAAACTGTGTGTCTCCACCTCCTACAAATGGTGGAGACTTAGACTCAAACTGGAAGGCTGGCCGCGTTGTAACACCGTGGATACCAGATGCTTTGGTTGGCTCTGCACTGCGAGCTGGGTAGCCATTGGGAGTCTGGTTTTCAGGTTCTTCACAACATGAAAGGCACTTCCCCATTGGCTAGCCACAGTTGAATCCACTAAAGAGTGACTGCTACTTGCGTAACATTGGACCTGCAACACAGAAACACAGTCGATCATCAATTAACATCCACTATTCACTTCCTTTCACACATCAGGGTTGGAGCACATCAAAAATAGTCATCTGCAGTTTGACAATGCTGGCTGACATACAAAGGAAGCTGCAAACTCTGAGAATGCTGGGAAGTGTTTTACCATCTTCACCGGGAGCTACGTAAGAGAAGAAACACCCACATACTCATTAGACCTCATTATAATGACACGATATCCAATCTCAACGGCTCAGATTCCCTGGGGTCATTATATGTCTCATAATTGATACAGATCCAATAAAACGGGCAGAAAGATCGTGTCAGTTTAGTCCTTTATCCATAGATAGTAAGTTGATCCATCTATTAAAAAAATTTGCAGGATCAAGTCCATGTTGTTGCTAGATATATGCACCTTTCTTTGAAAATAGATGTCACCAGTCTCCTTAGATTGTAATTTGTATATCTGGTAAAATTACATAATTACAGATATGCTGGTGTCTCACAAGTATCCATATACTTGCTGTAGTGATAAATGACATTCTATAATAGAATGGCCTGGATCCTTAATCCTTGTCTTGGGGGTTGGAAGCTTTCCTGAGTACATGTGGCCCCATCCCTCGTCAGGGAAAGCTGTTGACCCAAGTGTGCGATCCATATTGGCTACATGCTAATTCCACTGTATCTCACTCACAATTCTTTTTTTGTTGGGAAGAAAAATCCAGCAAAACCACAGAAATGAGTAGATGCCATGGATTGACCTCCAAGTTGATGGTAATACATGTACTATGATGGACACGGCTGCTCACCTCACCTCACAGACTGGGCACTAAGCACTGAACCTGTGCCAAGCGAACTGTTGACTTGGACACACAATCCTGGTAGGTCTCATTTACAATTCTTATAGAAAATGTCTTCTACCATGTCTATTGACTGAAATTTAATCAGAGCTTACCACATCACATGTCATCCAGGCCAGGGCATGTGACATGCTATCCAATCACAGCAAATAAGAATTACAAAGAACTTGCCCTGAGCACAACACAAGATTTTCTTGTAACAAATGAAATTTTAATGGATGGACAAGTTTCCTAGAAAAGATGCCCATGGGCCTGATGCTCCACTGACATATAATCTGATGACCATCACCTTAGATTTATTTCCTGAAATGCATTCCCTCCATGACCCTAAGAATTTAGTCAAAGTCATCCATATGATGCAACATCAAAAATCCACATGAACACACATTTGTAGTATATTTGGTATCGTTGCATTTATTCTTTATCAACATACTGGCTTAAGTGTTCTTTTCTTCATTGCTTAATGACCTTGATAAATAGGTTAAGGTCACACAACTTATTAAAAAATTTGATCTTTGGCTCCATATTGCAAGTTTTGCAGTTCTGTCTTCTTAATTTATTATGTCATGGGCATCACCATAAAATCATTTCTTAACATGCACTCTCTCTCTCTCCATTAACTTGAGAAAGTAGGTCAAGTTCACCCATATTATGCAATACCAAACTTCCATACATGATACACATTTATGGTGCACTTGGTATAGCCTTCTAATTTCTCAACATGTCAAATTTAGTGTCTTTTACTATGTCCTTTATGATGAAAAATAGGTCAATTCAAAGCACAAAATGTATGTAAAATTTGATCATGAGCCTAATGCATATTTGGTGTAAATTTACAAGTTTCACGTCAATTTACAATCAAAATAATGAATTTAATGCACTTTTAATACCTATAATGTTGGTCTCGCTTAATACCAATAGTGGTGCCACCATGACTCCGTATCATTGACTTCTGTCTGTATAATATTCCTTTAATGTTATATTGATACATGCACACTAGTTCATACGTAATAACAGTAACCAAAAAAGTTATCTCTTGAAATGTATGCCTTCCATGACCTTGAGAAAGTTATGTCAAGGTCATCCATATTATGCAATATAAAACTTCTATGCATGATACACATCTGTGGTACATGTACCTTTGGTGTTATGAGCCTTATTTTGTCTCAATATATAGATTTTAATGTGTTTTCAACACATTTTGGTCCACATCTTTTGTAATTCTGCAGGTGGTGCCACAAAATTTCAATGAATTTTCGTCTTTTAGCCTGACTGACAATTGTGCCAAGTTTTGTGATAATTCATCAAAAACTCTTTGAAAAATAGAATATTAAAAAAATTTTCAAATCTTGACCCATATATCATGTAATGCTACAGGTGGCGCCACCAATATCAAACTTGACTTAGATTTCCATGCACTTGATAAGTCCTGAAAGTTATATAGGGCATAAGCAAAAGTTTACAGATGGAGGGACAGACATAAAGGATAACATAAGCTCTACAACCTTTGGTCAGCAGAGCTAAACAGGAGACTCTCGATCAAGTATCAGATGACTTTGCCCTGATGACCGGAGCACAAAAAACCTACTGGCAATTCAATGTTAAGCATTGACTGATGGGTCCACCTTTGCACATACAGGGCTTCTCTGACCTTGAAAATGAGGGCAAGGTCACCAAAAAGTAATCAAGTCAAGAAATGATGTAAAGGTACAAATGAGATAATTTGAGTTTCTGGTGGCTAGTAAATCTGGAAATATCATGTTCATAAACAACTGGTGAACTGACTGCATCACCACAGATGGACAAACTGACAGACAGACAGACAGACAACCCACAAAAGAAATTGGTATGCTGTGCTAACTAAAATATCCATGCTGATAATATCTGACATCTGGGCATTGGTATCTGGTCATTCTGAGCCACAAGGTTCAAATTTGATGGAGGGTATGAAAGCTAAGGGGCTATAACATAAACAGTAAAATCTCTCACTACTGAACATCCTGGGGACCCAGTAAAATTGTTCGGATGTCAAAGGTGTCGGTTGATTAGAGGGTTGGGTGTTGGGTGACTAGCCTCAGTGTGTGTTTTGTATATTCTGAGCTACTCCTCAAATACTTAACTCATTCCATACCAGTCCCTGATATTTCTGTATATTTACCTCAATTTAAGATGACAATTGCATATTTAAATCCTTCATGAAAAGAACTTTTGTTCAAGTACCAACATGCCTATAGTCTTAAGTCAGTGGTTCTGGCACTGATGGCAAGTCACCATAGTATGGAATGAGTCAACTGCTAAATGATTTATCTTGCTTGTTATGTCTGTGTGTGAACACAGACATATTGTTTTACCCAATATTCTTTATCTCTTTCTTTCTTTCCTATCTTTCTTCCTGCCAGATTTTTGTGTCGTCTTAAACTCAGACACCGTGCAAGCTAGAAACTTCAAACTTTCTACTTTTAATCATGTTGAGCTCAAATTGTATATATTGTAACACTGCACATTTTTGTAATGTATATGTGACCTCCAGAGGTCAAAGGTCAAGGTCATTTTTCGTTTGAAATTTTCATCTAGCCATAACTCTTGTCAATTTTCATCCAATTCTGATCATGTTGGGCTCACACTGCAGATACTGTAACACTTCACTTTTTTTTTTTATTTACATTTGACCTCTAAAGGTCACGGTCATTTTGCCTTTTGAATGTTTCATCTAGCCATAATTTGGTCACTTTCCATCCAATTTTATTCATGGTGGACTCAAATTGTAAGTGTTGCAACACTGCATATTTTTGTAATTGTGCAAATTTTTCACACACACAGACAGATTTGCTTTGAAGCAAATCTTTCTTTTCTAGTTTACTTTGAAATTATTCCACATATACACTGCCCATTGCCAACTCCCCTACGTGTGAAAAGATCACTTAAAGCTAACAACTGTACCTGGGGCTTGGTGTTCTTTGTTTCCTAGATAATTCTTCTAACTGTTAGTTCAATGTGTTTTCATACTGAACAATATAATCTGAAGCTATTATTCCACAATATGTTAATGAAACATTAGGTGTAGTTTCACTCATAGAAAGTACCATTCAATACGTAAAACAAACAAGGCATACACACCAGAATAAGTATATGTTTTGAAAGTATTTGATAAAGATAGACCACACAAATGTTGAAGCATCTACATATACACAAATTTTACAACAAAAAGCTGTTATAACAATTGTTTTAACCCTTTGTCTTTCATCCATGGCTATTAACCTTGTAAATATTCAGTAGTGGCAGGTTCATTTTGGCCATTAGGACCTAAATAAAGTGTTTAGTGTTCTGAAGTCAGAGGTGTTCAAGTCTGAGAGGACTTGAACACTAGGTGTCTATTAAATAAAGTAGTGAAAAATTTGGGACCAAAGAAAAAGATCTACGACATTAGATCAATAGATAGAAGTTTGTCATGACAAGATGCCGACAGGACATGATGTAGAATGGACAAAAGGGCGTACTGACTCCTTGACTAAAAGACTAGAAGTCGAAATAATGTCTACAAAATGTCGACTTTATTAAATGCCTATGCCCGAAGTGAATTACCCAGGGATGAGAACACCAAAGAACAAGAAAGGAGGGACAAACCCAGTTTTATGTCCACCTTTCCATTATTTCATCAGATTTGTCCTTCTCATACCAAATCCACACCCTTTCAGAACAAACTTTTCTGACCAAAAAGGAGGAAAACCTCTGGACAGAGGGGAATTCTCATCCCTGATTATCTCTCTGGTGCTCTTCCCGTTTCTTACTGAATGGTCTGCAACTTTGCTTTCAAGACTTCACACCAAAACAAGGCTCTGAAATGACATCACATGGAAAAAAACCCTCCGGCTGCAGGAAACTTCAGGAGGAGTCCTACTCGATTAAATGAAACATTTGAACACCAAGATGGCTAAAAAACTTCCTTTGTTTTATTAAACAACATTTAATGGACATAAATTGAAAATACTGGTCTCATACATGAATAACATTTGAAAAAGAATGCACATCAGTTCTCATGGTGCTCAACTGAGCTTCTGACCCAATCATTACTTTTTAAAATGAAATATTTTACTGAAGACAGTTGAATCAGATTTATCAGAAAGCTGTGGCAGCTCTATGTATATATCAACTGAATGAAGGACCGGCATAGATTATATGTAAGGATTGTACATTTTGAATGCTGTATTTTCAATGTGCTTATCGGATTTAGAAAGGGCCCCCACCCCGCTCAAGTCGTGCGCTGCACATAGCATCAGCAACGTTACTTCACAGATTATGCATATCAATTCCACATTTATAAACTACACGTCATGCATTTATTAGGGAATGAAGAATAACAAAGCACCTCAACAGGAAGTGTCATATACGTGTTTTGTTTATTTCAATCTTTTGTTGCACTGCAGACACACATCAACCTTTTGTCAATTACACATTTTGTCTAGTTGGCGTTTTGTCTTGTCGCCCATTGTCAATTTGACCTATTGTCTGACCATTTTTTGTCCTGCACCAGTTTGGTTATCGGACGCGTTCAGAAGTGGAGATTTCACTGTACATTCACTTACCACTTTTACTTCTTTTCCTTAATGGTGATTCATGCAAATTACTCACAATGTGCAGAAAATGACAATTGATCCATGCGCAAATGTTCACTAGGAGTGGGCCAAAAGAAATTACAAAAGTGGACCAAACACAGGTGAATAGGATTCAGTTGATATAGTAGGCAACAATATTTCATCACTTAACAATTCTGTACGATGAGATGAAAAAAACTGTCAGGTTTTTTTGATATTTTAACAGAGCTTTTAATATTTCCAAATTCTTCACGAGTATGCTTACATATCTCAGTTGCATAATATTGCCATTGGATAACTTTTCAATCCAATATCGGATCCAATGCCTCCTATTGACGAAACAGCCCAATGTGCTGGACATCTGATATGCAACATGAATATTGGTCCATGCTTAGGAATTACCTCGGTATGTCTGTGCTAATTCTACTGCTGTAGTCTTAAATATTTCCATAGATATTGGCTCAAAGGGGTTGCAAATGATTCCTATTCATGGATTCAGTCCCGGTAGTTGACAGATGATACAAGCCAACCAGACACATTAATCTGTCAAAGGCCTCTCACTGATCATCCCACAATAAAGGCTAATTATACAACAATTTTCTTTTTCTCGAGCGTGATGAACATGTTTCCATCTGTGTAATTAACTGTTCAGACTCGATCTTCATCTTTCCCTAATGTCAGTGCATCATAGTTGTACATTGGCTGTGCAAACTAACAGAGCTAATTACAAAGGAGAGAAATCAATTCATATGTATAATTACATCATTGTCACCAAATATTGGAAATTTAGCACTGGCCATGCAGATCAGCAGCATTTATCTCAGAATTTCAAACATCAATGAAACATGTAGGAAAAAGGAAAATGATCTTCTTTAAGCCATTGAAGTTACTCAGATTTGTTGTTTGTGATGTAAGATCTATAAACTTGTAAAAAATGCAATATAACTATAACTGAGTACATTTAAATATATGTGCTCTTTTGCAAAACATTTTGTGATTGTTATTTGGTTACAGGAAGAAACTGATACCAATGTATTTCCCTATTCATTTATTGGAAGTATTATTTTAATAATTTACTTGATACCTGCAAACAGTTCAATTTATTGACAATAGCACAACAGGTAAATTACATTGAATATTTAACATTTATAATTGGTTAATGTGCTATAGAAAATATTGTTTTTCCCATTGTAGGAAGTTAAACTTATAATTACCCTGACCATGCTGATCAAATGTATGGAAGTTGTGGCCAAACAGTTGCCTTTCAATATTATCTGACTCTACTGGACATACCACACCACTCTGATGCCTGTCTGGTGTTAACACTTTTCAAAGTCTGAAAACATATTCTCCACATATTTTAGCTGTCAGAAAGGAACTCCTTGCCTCTTTAGCAGACTTTCTCTGTTCCCTGGCCAAACCAGGGGGCCAACAGTCTATAGCCCTCCAGAAAGTCTGTTCAGCAGGCAAAAGACCTCCTTTCTTGATAAAATACTTTTTGTGACAGTATGGAAGATGAGGTGTATCTGTCTTGGGATAAGTGGAGGTGTGTAAACAAGGAATTAGTGCAGGTGTGTCAGACCAGGGAGTAATGGAGGTATCTAAGCAAGGGATTAGTCAAGGTGTGTCTGGCCAGGGAGTAGTGGGTGTTAGTAAGCAAGGGATTAGTGGAAGTGTGTCAGGCCAGGGATTGTGGATGAGTATTAGGCAAAGGATTTGTTGAAGTGTGCAAGCAAGGGACTAGTGGAGGTGTGTCAGCCAGGGATTAGTGGATATGTGTTAGGTTAGGCATTAGTGGAGGTGTGTAAGCAAGGGATGAGTGCAGGTGTATCATATTGTATGTAAGCAAGGGGTTAGGAGAGGTGTGTCTGGCCAGGGATTAATGGAGGTATGTAAGCAAGGGGTTAGGACAGGTGTGTCTGGCCAGGGATTAATGGAGGTATGTAAGCAAGGGGTTAGGAGAGGTGTGTCTGGCCAGGGATTAATGGAGGTATGTAAGCAAGGGGTTAGGACAGGTGTGTCTGGCCAGGGATTAATGGAGGTATGTAAGCAAGGGGTTAGGACAGGTGTGTCTAGCCAGGGATTAATGGAGGTATGTAAGCAAGGGGTTAGGAGGTGTGTCAGGCCAGGGATTACTGTAAAATGTAGACAGAGAACTCAGACGTTCCCTGGCCATACTCAAGCAAAGCTGTGTGTCTTGTATTTGTATCTTTGCCCCACTAGAATGGGGGGCACCTGCAACCTGCTTCTCTCCCCCCCTTAAAGTTATCTTAGACGTCCAATTATGTATGAGCAAGTTGATGTATTCTGACAAAACAAAATGCAGATAAGGCCCTTCAACTGCAATTCAGCCTCCCAGTGTTTAATCCAAATCATTGCAGAATCTTGAAGTCTCTGAAAAGGTTGTAGAAATTATCATGAGACATCAGATGTGGGGAAAAAGGTTACCCAGTGGAAGGATGGTTGAAACTAGTCACATTCCCAGTGTTGTGCCATTGGCGACACACTCAAACTTTGCTATCCGGTCTGTTTGCCTTGTGTCTGAACCTGCCATTAAGGCTGAGTGTGAAAACAGGTGTACATGCAGAGGATGTGCACAGGGCCTACCAGGACCAGCATGCCCAGGCCACTTCCTGTTGTCACTGTAATGACAATGAATACCACTCCCTCATCAACCTGATTATCCTGAAATATAGATCATCCGGTGGAACCAAGGAGGGATTACAAATCAGTGGTCTATGTGTACCAGTATGTAGACAAGATCAGTCAACCCATGCATGCTGAAAAAACTGTAATAAATCATAAGATATATTAGTTCTCTTGATGGCATTACCCTGTACATACATACTGTGGGTAGACAGAACCTGCTGGTACAGCTAAGTGCAGAAAGATGAGAGATGTACTACCTACGCATCAACAAACAATGCTGTACACTCTATCCTCTCTCCATATTCAAACATGTGTTCTTCTCTAAATTACCACATGGAACATTTTATACATGTATGTATATCACAGCAAGTGCAATTAAAACCTGTCTTATAATGCCACTTATAACATACATGTAACTGTCTCTAAACAAGTGGCTTTTTATTAATATTGGACAGCAGTCAAAAGCTATGAAAAATGCATGAATTTCCTGTTCATGTATAACATATATCCTAATTACCATCCAGGGCACCTCAGAGCAAAATTAGGTTTTTCTGTCTGTATATTAATTATCACAAGCAGTTTAGGTCAAATTCACACAATATTGATTGAATTTTATGCAAAAATTACCAGTGTCGTTCCCAGAATTCCCAGTTCTGGCATGTCCTGGAAAGTCATGTGCAGTTACCAGATGGCACACAGTGTAGTATGGGATTCAACAGTCCCTCCTTTGAGAGACCTCTCATGAGAAACCACATGACCTTTTCATACCAGATTTACAAGGTTTCTAGTTCTACCTTTTCCATGCTATTTTACCTGCAATGAAAGACCACCTGCTTTACATGACCACTTCTGGACCTACCCTGAAGGTGGTCTAACAAAGGAGGAACTCCTGTACAAGCTTGACTGGGAAGTCTTCATACCCCATCAAGCCTTCATCTCCCATACAGCTTTACTTATTATTGCAGGACTTCTGTACAGGCTTGAATGGGAGGCCTTCATCTACCATAGGGCCTTACTATTCCTATAAACACCTCTGTGTAGACTTGGCTGGGAGGACTTCATCTGCTATACAACCTTATTGATTCTTTGCCTGTCAAACTGGCCAAAATAGACAAGAATATAAAATGTCACTTGCTTTTAAAATGTTTTACTCTTTTCATCGATGAAAAAATTTGTAACAGAAAAGATGAGATCTGTGAGGAATGTTGTTGACTCAGTCTTCATCTGCAGGCAAACTCATGTTAACCTAAGCATATTATTAAGCCTCTCACTCTCAGGAGAAGTTATTGTATGGGCTCTATCATAACACGATTACAGGTATGTGTGTACACACAGAAACAGTGCCTGCTTTTCCACTAAACCACTTAGTTGGGTGTGGCTTGCCAGCTAATGTCCACAGAATCACACCATCCTTGTGTGTATTAACCCTTTTCTCTTGATTTTGGACTGCCAGCAGGATGGCTAGGTGCAGGCAATGTGTTAAGCATTCAGCCAATGCCATGAATGGGGGGGGGGGGGGGGGGGGGATTGAATCCCATCCACTCAGGGCTTGCTCTCTTCCCATACCTTGTTGATAATTGTTTGTCAACATGTTGACACACTGATGATAAAATTAAAGAAAAATATGAAAGCAGAATCTGTTTGATATCCAACTATTTTGGCCAGTTTTATATATATATATATATATATATATATATATATATATATATATATATATATATATATATATATATATATATATATATATATATATATATATATATATATATATATATATATGCCAAATCCAAAACTTCATATCATATTACCAGAATCTATACCATGCAAAATATAAACCTTCCATTATTATCTTACTTTCATATGATCACAAACAAACAAAACAAGCTTACTTCACAGATTCCTACTCCAAAACAATAAGTATGCAGCATCCTTGGGCCACTTGATTCTCTTTAGAACGCACCCCTTTCCCTCTTGAATGAAGCTGATGTCCAACCTGGCAAACTGAATTCATCTCTGGGCCAAATATCACAGAAATATGCATTCCTACATGATAAACCTACAAACTTAATTGACCACAAGGCTTTGCAGAATCTGTTTGCGCTGAAGATGGAACGCTGCATTCAAAGTTGTATAAACACAAGCATTTGGGGGTAAAATGGGGGGGTGGGTGGGTGGGTGGGTGAAACTTTGGATATTTCTTGAAAAATATGCAAGCTAAAATGGTCAAATTTGTGCAATTATGATCTTAATATATGTATTTACAAAAACGTATCAGGGACTTTTCATGACTGCATCTGGTTTTTTTACAATGGTGATACAAAAATTGTAAAAACAGCTCATTTTGTCCAAAATTGATCAAGTTAGTGGATTCTTCATTTTTTACACACATTTAAAACAGAACTATTCATTTCTTTAAAAAATCCCTGATACATGTTTGATTTAAGGCAGTTTTAGAGTAAATTAGTATTCCTTTGATCAAAATCAGATTATTGGTTTTACAGAAATATCAAGATGAACTGGAAATTTTGGTACAAATACCTATTGTTAATAATAAATATTCAAAGATTACCATGGTCAATTGACTACCATTGCATTAAAAGTATTTTCTTATATCTTTGAAATTGAATTATTGCATACTATATTTCATATCTGTAGCCTTGTGGCTGTGACATTAGGTCTGTGATTGCATGAAATGAAAGAGGGGAAACCCCAAAGTTTTGAGTGTAAGCTGTGGACCTGGTACGTCACACGTGTTTGACAAGATACATTTGTGTCAACTGTAAAATATGTCAAAAATAAAGATGTAGTTGCACAAAAATGATTGAACTCATAAGTGTGTCAAATTGAGATATCTGGATATAAATGTGTGGACTAAAAAAAGTGCCTGAAAATGTAACCGTTTGGATACAAATATATGAACTCATATAAATTACAATAACAACACAGTATCACTTATTTTTCTGCCTATAAATTGCATTGAAATGTCTGCTGAATTTTTGAAGGCCTCCGGGGGAGATCAGTGAAGATTTACTGAGTCACCCTCATGAAACAAAGTTATACATGCTGTACAGTAATCTCACTCTTATAGCTCTCCTGAAAAGCAGCCACCCTTCTTACAAGGCCACATTTTGGATGCACTTGGAGTGGCCTTATAACTGGGGGACCACAATATTTGGATGTATATATATATATATATATGGATGGGTCATTTTGCAATGATCCCATCATGAATCTTTTCTTTTTTTTTCATTTGTTTGTTTGTTTTTTTTTGTTTCTGTTTCTGTTTTTTTGTTTTGTTTTGTTTTGTTTTTTCAAACAGAACTTGACTTACGATGTTCATTGAGCCAGAAGAAGAGACTGATTCCAGCGAGGCGTTACCCAGACCAACTAAAAGAACTGACTAAAGTTTCACAGAACTCCTGCCTGGCTGACACTGCGCCCTCAGCTTTTTCAGTGTGAGATTAGTGCCAGCTATTGACTTTGGTCATGCTATCCTGAAACATCTCATCCAACACTCTTATTTACAATGCTGAAGTGTAAGAAATTTGACATACAGCTATTTTTGGTCAGTTTGAGGGTTAGTGCTGCAATTCTTGCAAGCATGTTCACTATAATCATGTATTATGTGGAACTGATAAATACAACAGCATGCTAAGACTATATGATGGTTTTTTGTAATATGCTACAAGCATGTATGCTCTATTCATCACCATAGCAGATGAATCATTAACATAGGACAATTTGTAGATGGCCATTGTCTTGGTGGCAAAGAGTCAGCTAATTAATTGTTCTATACATAGTTTTATATAGGGTCATCTGACAGGCTTTGACAGAGTAATCAATGCCCATAACCTTTAGGTACCAGTTTACATCCTGACCACATGATGATGAATCCAGAGACTGTTCTTGCGTGATAATCAAATCCTGTGATTAGCTTTCTTTAACAGCTAGCCCTCTATTCATATTACCAGTCCTCTTGTGTAATACGTGGAACTGTATACATGTTACCTGTCCTTCTGGGCAGAGGAGAAAATTTGTAATGATGAGGATGGCATCAAGAAAACAAGAGGACTGTGACATACCTATGCTCAGCTGACCTGGCATGTAGTAAAGATCATGAAATGTCTCTGTAACAGCTAGGAATTAGATCACATTCACTGATGAGCAATTATATTTAACCCAGCCATTCTAGGATAACAAAAACAAAAGAAAACAAAACTAATGGATCAGAAAGTGATCCTCTGCTCACGTTACGCAGTGTGCTTTGAATGAGTGTTTATCAATGTGTGTGTTCATGTGTTTCAGCATCTCAGAGACAGACCTATTGATTTGCATAGTAATCTATGAGCATGCATGCACTTACTGATTTTAACAAAAAACTACAGGGCTGTGTGAACAGCACATACTCAGCTGACCTAAGCTTGTTCACAAAGTCAAAGTTGCAACTGAATAGACCTGTGTTGAGCTTTAGTTTAGTGCATATGGCATTTAAAAGTATTTCAAAGATTTGTCTAAAGAAAAAAGAATTCATTGAAAATATAAATTTTACTGGAGCACGAGAAATTAAAGAATATTTAAAGAGAACTTTAAAAAGAACATTGCTACTTGGTGCAGAAAATACATAATATTGAGCATTAGAATGCCCATTGACTTACATAGTAATTGATAGGAAAGGGGCATTTACCAGTAACTACCTAAATTGGGAAAAAAAATCATCAAAAAATTCAGGAATCCACAGCAGTGCCACCTAGTGAATAACTTTGTTTGAACCTTTCAAAAGAAACATATCCATACAGTTTCAGCTTAATCTGAAAGATGGTTCTGGAAAAGAAGTCAAAAATAGCAAAAACACACAGAATTAAAAACAGAAAAAAATGCAGCACCACATGCTGAATAAATTAAGAACTAGGAGTCCCCAGGAATGTTCCTGTGTGATATCAAATCAATTGGGTGAGCAGTTTGGAAAAGAATATTTTTTAAGATTTGCCCCCCCAAAAGAACAAAAATATTCATAAAAAAAATCAATGTACAATGTAATTGAAGTCCTCCAGGAAAGATCTCAAAGCAGCCAACGGCACGTCGGAATAGGACGTCGCAAGGACGGATTTTCGGGCATATTTCTCCAATTGCTTGAAGGCCTCCGTGGATGCCAAACTGGTTCTCGGCTGCCAAGCATCAAAATCCTCACAGTCTAGGTCCACTGGCAGTGGACCTGACGGGGAGATCTGCTCAGGCGCAGAGTACCACCTCCCATGGACATCCGGCTTAAGGAGGAGTTGCCCCTGCCTCAGATAGCCAGACCTCAGTGGCTCCATGGAAACCCACGTGCCATGATTCTTGGCTGTGGGCTGGTTGTAAAACTCAGCTACAAAGGGTGGAAAAGGTATAGGCACGTTTGACGTGTCCTTCAAAGACAAGCCCCAGCGCAACAGCGCACAACCTCTCCTCCGCTGGTGGGATCACAGCTTGGTCACCAACCAGGCTCTGAATAAGAGCTTTGACACAGTCAAAGCCTTTGGCAGGGGCAGAACCCTCTGTAGAGCCCATGGTCGCTGGCCCTCTGCTCCTGTCACAGCACAGATGGCACGACGGGGGAGCTCTCAACCTAGGTAGCGATCTGCTGAGGGACAAATTCGACAACAAAAGCTCATCCTCTGCCTTGGTGTTCAGGTCCAAAGACTGGACTCGACAGGGGGGGCGGTAATGCCCAAAGCCTCATCAAACAATGCATTGTCCGAGGGTGATGAAGCAGCTACCTGTGACAGCAGGGGATCTGTCACCATACCAGCATTAGGGGTATCGAGCACTTCCACTGAAGTGGTCGCCGCCGCAGATGCCTCCTCCACCTGGTCGTCCCACATGGGGAGAGACGAGGGAGGCGAGGGAGGTGAGGGAGGCTCATGCGCCGAGATCTTGGTGGCTGCCAACTTAGAAGTCTGCTGGCCGAAGGGATCTGGCTGAGTCTCTACAAGGCCACTATCTTGAACCTTGGTCGCCACTAACTGAGAAGTATGCAGGCAAGAGGGCTAGGGAGGGAGTTCAAAGAACTACTGGGCCTGGGGTCTGAGCGAGAGCTGGCTCAAAGTGGAAGCAGGGAGCAGCTCCTCCGACAGAGTCTGCGCAGACTCGGCAACAGCAGTGGTGGCCAATGCAGAAGAAGACTGAGCCTCTTCATGCAACCACTGGTCCTCGTGGAGCTCGAGCTCCGCCTCCCGCTCGAGAGAGTGAGGCAACGTACCCGGCTCAAATGCGGGAACAAGCAGGATCTCCAATTGCTCACTCTGGGGGCAAAGCTGCTGGAGGTGCAGAAGGGACTGCCTGTACTGCTGGGGCCGAAGACCCACTGACGGTAGAAGGCTCCCGCACTGGTCTAAGTGTCTTCCTCCTATTTCCCCTATGCCTACACTTAGGATCTGAGCTTTCAGACCCGGGAACTCTGGAACTTTGCAAAGACACCAGTGCTCTGACATCTCTTCACCTTCTCCCAAGGGGTATCAGGAGGGACAAGCAGAAGCAAGTCTACACTCTTTCCCATCAGCCACATGAGACTGTGGATGAACTGAAGTAAGTCTACACTTTTTCTCATGGTGGGTCTGTGGTGAAGACTCAACAGAGTCAGTCGTCTTGGCTTGGCATTTGCGGCCATACTGATCTGCCGCCTATGCCTTGCATGGTCAGACTTTCTCCGTACCTGCTCACAGAGCAGTCATTTGTCTTCTCCCCATCTACAAGTTTGCTCATAAGAGCAAACATGACCCAACTGCAGGCGACAACCATAGCAATGAGGATGGTCATCCCAAGCTGCCATGTAGTCGTTCCAAGAGGCCAACTTTTGTCCACAATCCAATAAGTATGAGGATGTGGACAAAGTGGTCACTGGAATAACATGGGGGTCCATGGACTGCCTCCAAAAGGAGGCAATAGCCTGGTGTGCACTACTTTTCCTCTATCTGCGTTCTGCTTGCCGGGACGCCATCTTGAAAATTCTTAGCACGAGTCAAAGGCCAACTTTGCACTTACTATTTCAGTGGTATCCTATCAAAGAAATCAGCTACCGTACTGGACGCCATAATCGTCTCACCCACACAAAGGTCGCACCCCCAACTGTGGAGGGGGAATAAGACACCTCAAGGTATGTGCGGCACAATAGTCGCACCCCCAAAAATTTAAAAAAAATGGTCTCCGGAATATCACCATGAAGAAGTATAACCAGGCTGCTCGCGACACGGAATGAACAAAAATCTGTGATTTAAAGCTGGTGAATAAAGTTAAAATGAAAATAAATAACCTTAAAAACATCCACCTGTGTTGCCTTTTTATTTTGTCTCGGTGTGTGAAAAGTGAACTGGAATCTCGCTCCTCACTTTCATGTTGAAACTGTCGTTTTGTGTCAGATTCTCACTATCAGCGGGTAAATGCTATCATGCGGCTACTTAAAAACATTATGAGTTATCAAACTTTGGTATTTGTTTTAAAATTTTGTCATTTAAATTTCTTAAATCTCGCTGCAAAAACATCGTGGATGATCCACATGCGTTTCCATTCGGGTGCCGCCATGACTAACCTCATTTTCCTGACTCTCGCGAGATGGCATAAACAAGCTTCTGTAAATCATCACAACTGTGTCATGTGACTAACACATGGCCAACATGCATGCTTGTCTTATGAACACTGATTGAGCGTATTTCCCCAGTTTTTTTATGTCTGCATATTAAACTATGAACAAGAATACGCAGATTATAGTAAGGGTAAGCCTATAGTTATACATTTTATTGCATTATTGAGACTTTTTGACGACGATCACAACTCTTAATCAATCAATCTACAATGTATGTACACCGGCAATGTAAACAAACATGGCCGCCGGTCTTTTCCATCGTCAAGAAAACTTCCTCCCAGGCTAATTCCCCGGGAAATTTAGACTGTAGTCAGCATAATAGTCGCAGGTATGGCTTTGGAAAAATTATTTTACCCCTCCAGCTGTGACGATTATGGCGTCCAGTATGGTATCTAGGTTTCTGCAGATTTCCGGACTGCTGAGAAAAGATTTTCCGCAGAACAGGACATGTCTAAAGCACAATTGCAGTGAGTGTGAACGAAAGTTCACAGAGCTTCAACTCACAAGGCAAGCCAGAGATGGCGCCCAACAGAGGAGGGATGAGCTGGAGGAGCATGCACACCGGAAGTCACCATCAGTTCAACAAGAACCGAGAAATGGCACTGCGGGACTGTCAGGTTTTCAGGATCAAGTGAGTGAAACTCAACTCGATTTCTTTGGCATCATGCCCAGACACAGAGGTCTTGGCAAAGGTGGTTGAGAGGTAAGGTTCCGTAACTAATATGGAAAAGCACTCATGGATGGAAGGGGTTACTTTTCATAGTTTTCCCCAAAAGAGAAACAAACAATGAAGGAATGAGTGTACAACACAAAATCACACCACTTTTTTCCACTTATGCCTAACTGCATCTAAACATGGTAGTACCATGGTGTTTTTTTTGTTTTTTTTTTAACCATTCACAAGTCCACTCTTATATGTATACACATGATATTTCTGCTGCACCACTTAACCATCTTTTCCAACACAGGGTAGTTAAACTAGTTCTGGGGACCTGTTATCATCTCGTAATTGGGTAACAAGAGCTAAGGCTATCTAGGTGATCAGTCATGTGCGCGATCTTCACGCCTTGCCCCGGGGAAATTTGAACTACATTCCATAAATTCGATATTCAACGAGTGTGATCACTTCATACACTCTCATGATATGTCCTGATACATATCATGATACATGGCTCTGTACCGAAAAGTATCGTGATCCAGAAATTATTAACGATACCAAACCCTACTTTTCAGTGACAAAAGTATGAACTGTAATGCGCCTCCATATTTGGCACAGCTAAGGCTCTACACGCAGGCATCTGCCAAAATCATGACATAATGACCTTGCAATAGCCAGTGGCTGGCCATCCTGAATGCTATGCCTCAGTGGTCTTGCCAAACATGTGCCACAATGTGTCGGGATCTTTGTGCATTGTATACTATTTCCATGTGCCAGTTGCTCGCACCCTTGCCTACTCTAGGGGGTCCCAGTGGCAATATGATCTCCTTAACCTAATTAGCTTAGCTAATTATCTGGCTCGATTGTGCCAACCTGCTGCTATACACAGTAACTGTTGGCCTCTCCCCACACACCTTGGAATACACACTTCTTTTTGTGCAATATACACCGCCCGGGTCTATGCCAGCAAATCGTCTTTACATAAATGTTAAACTGAGATACACTTCTGAATTTTTACTCACTTGGGATTTCACATGCCTAAATACAAAGGCTGTCCATTCCAGCGGCTGCCACGAGAGCGTAATTTTCATCAGGAAACATCGAGTGTTTCAGTCTCTCTCTCTGTTTCTTTAATTTGTACCAACAGTAATCTTGCTTTTATTTTATTCCCCACAGACTGAGGTAAAGCCAGCAAGTGTTTTAACTTCAAAAGTCAATACGCAGAGGAACCATACATACAGTCTAATACTTCCATGGCCAGTAGTGTCGGTACGTCAGCAGCTCACTCCTGCATTTCCGTTCCAGTTCAGAGTCCAAACCACTTTCCACACTGGAACTCCCTTCGTTTCTTGAAAATTGAGGCTGAACCGCATATCCCTCTAAACGGTCGCCCATAACGATGTATCAGGAATAAAACTGTCATGGGGGTAACTCGACAACTTGACAAAGTGAAACAAAATTCACCCAGATCAGCTGGTCCAGGCACATGCCCAGCAGGCCATGTTCATGAGCTTGAGAGGTCATAATGTCACCTCTGCTTTCTCCTAGCCCTTAATATGTCAGCGATGAAGCTCCAAGCAGAGCAGTCACATCAGCAACTTTTACTGCTCGTCTCAGGTATTAAATGAAGATAACTATTTTTTTTTCTTTTGACAATAATGTTCTGAAGGTGTCCTCTTTTGAAACAGGTAAAGAAAAAGCTACTTTTCCTTCAGGTTTAAAACTACCATGAAATGCCAAAAATACAAAACCATGACAATTTAAAAATGTATACAAAATGAAGCAATTAACAGTAGATAGCTTTCTTTTGTCCCCCCCCCCCCCCCCCCTTAGTGGCTTAGTGGGAACATAACTGTTTTTATCCCATACTTATTTGACATGAATGTGAACCTTTTTTGCCTAATAGCAATAGGCATGGGCTTGGCCAACATTTCAAAGGTAACATCACAGTTTGTTACCAGCCTTGATGTGAACAATTAACTTGTGTTAGAATGTCTATGTCAATAAAGCAAGTATTTCCAAACACAGCTGATGTGATCTATCTGTCTTAGAATTCCTACATCAAGAAAGTATCTTCAAAACACATCTGACGTAGTCTATTTGTGGATTTGGCTTTTCTGAAAGGGTTGGCAACAAGTTACAAATCAGTATGCGCCTGGCACATATTCAAGCCATTGAATGTCTTTTTTGCTACATGACAAGAAATAATACAGTGAAACTCCGTTATAACAATACCATCGGTTCCCTGAACAATGTATTAGATATCTGCATTATGTTAGATAAATGAGTCAAATAGCAAAAGATTTGACTTTAAGTCCCTCAAAACTTGCACTGTTAAGTGAATATGTCAGGGTATCTGAGTGTCGTTAAAATGAGGTTTCACTGTAATAATGACCTAGCATTCTGCTGCCTCCATATGAGTCAATAACCATAAAGGTTTTAGACCATAGTGCCATTATTATACACATGAAGAGAATGGTAACTGACCTGTGATCAAAATACATTGGTATGTTCATCTTTACTCCCAGTGAAAAAAATCTTCCAGCTTTTTGAAATTAACAACAACAACAACAACAACAAAAGTTTTGGCAATTTAGTGCTGAAATTTGCTTGCGAACGGCTAAACTGGCTGGTGGATGAGGAAGTAATTCATCTGTGAATATGATGATGGCATCAGGGCAATACTTACAATCAATAAGAAGGAGCCAGATAAAAACATGCAGGCTGCATCCCATGGGCAGTTGAGCCCTCCCACAACTCACTTGACATCAGAATGCTATTAATGTTCATAGAAATACTCTAGATTCAATAGATATGCTATATATAGCAACATGCCCACATTCTGCGGGTGAATTGAGCTATTCATAGAGGCTGTTTTATCTTTTTAATGTTCACCATGAGCCAGACATGGCTTGGCTAATTCAGTTACCCTTTGACACATCTTTGTGATGTTGTGCGATAAATTCCACAACAGACATCCACCGTGGCTTCCCTTGTAACTTGAGCCATTGGGACCTTGTCGGTTGCATCAGTTAAGAAGTGATCTGTGTGTTTTCTCGAAAATCTATTTGGATGATTGTGTTAATTTTGATATAAAAGCATGCATGGTCTAGTATAAGAATTTATTCTGTATATGGCACCTTCAACATGATCCAAGAATGCTGGCTAGCTTGTAATTAGAATACTAATGACGGGCCTTTTGAAATCCAAGAGATCCTCTAGAACCCCACCCTTCACAAGAAGGCAAAAATGAAGTCAAACATGCATGTGGAATGAATAAAATGATCAAGAGTTGTACACTGTGATGTGCACACACCAAAATGTCAAACAAGCTGATGAATAGTGATTGCTCCGTGCACCAAAACCTGTAACGTCAAGCACATGAAGTGAACCATTTGGGGTTGTAACTTGCCTGCTCAGCTGTCTCACCAACCAGACACATTTATGATGACATTTACACTCCAGCCACTGTTAAGGTGCTGCACGACTTTGCCTGCTTAACTGTCTCACAAGCCAGACACGTTTATGATGACATTTACACTCCAGTCACAGTTAAGGTGCTGCAAGTTGCCTGCTTAACTGTTTCTCAAGCTTGCCATGTTCCCGATAAAATCCGACTGCTGTTAGAGTACAGGGCCTGATAATCTTAATGTTATTTTTTTTTTCAAAGCAGGCAATGCTATTGCACACAGCACCTCCACATCATTCGACACAACAGGGCCACAAGATTGTTTGCCATTGTGGCTTTGTAACTATCAAACTGCCAACTCGTGTAGTCATAGTTCTGACAGTTTGGAACTGTTCAACCTGTGCACTGCCACAGGTACATGTACATAAAGCACCTCAATGGCCCCTTTTGATTCAATCACTTAAAGTTCCGGGTGTTCCCAATGAAGGGTGTCTCATGTTGTAACTTGTACACTTAGTGGACTTCCAGGTCCTTGACTATGACTGGGTCCTGTGCCCATCACCCAAAACATGTCAGGCTTGAAGGACAGCTTAGCAGGCAAACTTCACCAACCATAGGTGTTGCCTGTTAACTCCCATGCAGATAAACTACGCACAAACTTGCCGGATGAAATGCTGGTCTTAGATGGACCCCCATAATATAAGCTGCCCTGTTACTGTGGCCATTAAACTAATGTCCTTGGCACATGTTTTAGTACAATTCAGTACCTCACATAACGCCCACCTGATATCGTCTCAACATGACTTTCTCTCAATATGTAACACTATGCAGTTACTTTATACACAAAATTTTTTTTCAGAACTGAAAATGTGGCAATAATGTTTTCTGCCCTCCCTTCATCCCCCTCCCCCCACCCCCACCAAATTATCAAAAGGAATAACAAAGTCTGCACACTTACCTTGACATTCAGCCGGCTTTCCCTGGACAGGTGCTCCCCGGATCAAAGTCACCAAATTACCTATCTACAACCTCCCTTGCTACCTGAAACAACAACAAGCAGCATGAAATTGACTTCATTTACAAGTGACACATACAAAAGCTGTCTAACAGGGATCAGGTGTGTTGGTTCCACCTGTTACCTTTGCTGGACTAGTCTCACCTGGCTGTCAAAATCAATACAATGCTTGCATATGTTTCAAATAAGCTGGTCGACTTACCAAACTCCTGCAACTCTAATACTCTGATCAGTACACAGGAAGAAATCCACCGTCAGTTATGTAAATGTTGGTCATAAATGGCTTTTAATTACTGCATTTTATTATTACCAATTTACACTTTTGGGAAATCAAAGTTTTCTTTCTGAGAGTTACGTCATTAACACTGAAGCTTCTTTGTCAAGTGGCAAGTATTAACTCTTTCTCGCCAAAGCAGTGTCTGCAATATTTATCTGAATTTCTTGTTATAGCAAAACCTTCTGTGCTACAACTGTCAATGAGGCTTCTCTGGACACCAGTCCACAATTAGCCACCAACTTTTGTTACTGCAGGCTGAACACAATGCACCAAGATGATACCAAGAAAAAGCTGAAACTCATTCTTATTCCAAGCACCAAAGGGTTAAGATTTTCAACAAGATGTTATTCAAATAAACATTAACACCTTCTTTGTTCTGGGAAGTTCCCACCACACCAACACAGAATTAATATTTTACCATAATTTCCAATGTCAGGCTTAGCAGTTATTAACACATGGCAGAGACTTGTTTGTCACATGGGCAGGTGCCACATTTAGCACCATTCAAGTCAGAAGAGCTTTTCCAGCATATGCTGCTAACCCAATATATCTTTGTTTGTTTGTTTGTATAATACATTTATGTTTCATGACTTTTATTGACTGGCCCCTGATTTTGTACCTAAGTACATGTATATACCTGCTGATTTTATCACTTCTACATCTTTAAAAACACATGTACACTGACAAAAACTGGATGTTTTAAAAAATCTCAAAAGCATTTTCTCTTTGCTCGTTTTTACACATTATTAGAAAGTCTGGCTGCAATAATCTACAGTTTTTAGACTTGTCTGTTTTGCTACTTAACTTTACCTTTTGGCATCTTTCTGTTTTAATATTCACTATCAGACATTTTAGGCTTACATGTTTTCTGTTAGGTAAACCCCCAGGGGCTACAGGTAGCAAGAAGCGGCCTACGACAGTTGCATGTTTGCCTAATTGTACTTAAAATCCTGTTAAGAAAAATTGTTTTGATAGCATGTTTTTGGCATAAATAATAATGACTTCCATTCTTTTCTGACATGCCTAAATGCACATTTACTCACTATTAAAAAATTACTCAAAATTGACAGTATTTTCTCAAGTGTCACAAACCTGACACATTAAGTTGACACATTGACTCAGGGTTGGCAGTTAAATAGAGCTTAATTGTTTGAGGAGTAGGTGTCATCATGGAGTTTGTTTTACATCTCTGGTACAGGATGTACATTGTTGCAGTCCTTGTTAGGATTTTCCTTGGTTTGTACAGGTGGTCTAGCTGCAACCGTTTATTTTACAATCACTGGGACTGAATATAATGCCCCAGCTTGTTTCCACTTCAGTTAAACATTGGCGGATGGTTTAACTAGGAAAAGCTGTCCAGCTAGAAAGGGTACATTTTGGTTCAGGGGTAAGTCAAATTGTTCTTATCTGAACCTGTACTATGAAAATTTGGTAATTATGGTTTGTTTGACAGGTATTCTTCTTTGATATGAAGCTCTGCATTTACAAGCAAAACTTCACATATTTAGCTAATTCATCAATTGCCACGTTCATATTTATTCATTATTATGTGGGTTGTCTTTGCTGAATATTTAGCTTAGGCAAGGAGCCGCTACTCAGAGAGACATGTACGGGTAAAAGGCTCCGAAACATGTCGAGTAGTTACCCGCTGAAGACCCTTTAATTTATTTGGGCTGATACAGCCTATGTCAAAATTTTACAGAGGAACGTGTGCAATATAGACAATAGTAATTCCATATATATACAGGTTAGACAGGGACAGGTTAGCTTATGGAGAGTAAAGAGTTCGAACTGCGGAATAGGATATTGACTACTAGGAAGTGGTTCTGGGTAAAAAGACACAAATACAACACATCAATATTAGAATTAGAGTGAAGTGTCATCTAGCGATGACACAATAATATACTCCCGCGCCCGAGATCACTTATATATGAGCCTCCCTGAAGAGTGTATCCCCAAGGTATTTGGCATGGTTTGAAAATGGGGAGCACATATAAACCAATAATGGAAATAGAATGATTTAAGTATAATGACTTGCGGGTTAGAAATGACCCTTTCTGTGAATAGAATACTTCCTAACTTACTTAGATTGTATATGAATATCAGATATTATGGTTAGCAGTCTAATTAACATATACACATATGTAACCCTGTAGTATATATAACAAAAATGTTCATGGATCCCAATTTAGGAATCATGTCAGTATAACAGATAATATATAACATGCAATGGCCCACATCTTGCCCTTTGATATTACAAAATTTGAATAGACTCGAAAGAAAACCCGGAGTTCTGCACATAATCCTAATTTGTAAATTTATTTGTTATTAAAAATGTGCATTAAAAATCAGAAACTGAAAGCAGCACCATGACAATATAATATGCATTGACACACATCATGTCAGTAAAGTCTACCAAATTTCAAAGATTTCTGCTGGAAAACCTGAGACTAGTTGAGGATACAAGTTCAGCCCCCTCCATAAATATTAACATGTATGTTTACCAATCATTAAAAAAAATCAGAAAATGACAGCAGTATCATGTCAATGTAATATGCACTAGCCTAGACCATGCCAATGAAGTGTGCCACATTTGAAAGGGATCCAATGAAAAACAAGGGACTAGTTGCAGATACAGGTTCAGCCCTATCCTTTAATATGAACATGTATATTTACCTAGGATCTGTAAAATGTAAATGAATCATTAAAAATCAGAAAATGAAAGCAGTGACATGGCAATGTAATATGCACTGGCCCACATCATGCCAGTTAAGTGTGCAAAGTTTGAAAGGGATCCAGAGAAAATCCTGAGACTAGTTGCGGACAAAAGTTCAGTATTACGGATGGACGGACATGAGGGTTCCAATATAATCCCTGCAGGAATATAATTACATCATATTTAAAATAAATAGAAATAGTGTACATATATATATATATATATATATATATATATATATATATACAGTGGTACCTGTCTTGAAAGACCCTCTAATGAGAGACCGCATATCCTTTTAAGACCACTCTCTCTGAACATTGTGCTATCTTTTCCATGTTATTGTACCTCTAATGAAAGACCACCTGTTTTGAGAGACCACACCTTGACCCTCCCTTGAGGTGGTCTCTCAAGACAGGGACCACTGTGTATATATATATATATATATATATATATATATATGTATATGTATATATATATATATATATGTATATGTATATATATATGTATATGTATATATATATATATATATATATATATATATATATATATATATATATATATATATATATATATATATATATATATATATATGTATATGTATATATGGGGGTGGGGGTGGACAGGAGGATGGCTACACCCAGACTGTGAACCACAAGCACAGCCACTTGCACACCTACCCAAGTGCAGGTGGGGAGTGGGGAACATTATAAATGTTCACATATATCGGTTGGACAAGGCTCACTCAGCCAGGAAGTAAGATATGATGATCCTTGGTGACCATGCTTCCAATGAAATGCTTCTACAGTACAAGTATCATGACAGCAACTCAAAGTTTAACTATTGTATCTGCAAGGCTAACAGAGAGATGCATGCACAGACATGATGGCAATAAATAATTGGCTGATAAGGTTGAGGGGGTAAAAATTAAAATACGAACTCCTTGCAATGGAAGTCAAGCTTTTGCTTATGATGTCTAGGCATACACTGTTCGCAAACAATGACAACTGTACATGTATCTACACCTGTCATACAAATTCCACACAGTAAGTTCACACCTTTGTCTGAACTAATGTGCCATTCAATGTTTGTTAACTCTTTCAGTACCAATTTCTTTAAATGAGTCAACAGCTTTTCTCTGGAACTATTGGCATGCTGGTACTTGAATGAAAGGTCTTTACATGAGGAATACAAATCTGGGATCCTTATGATAATTCAGACTAGTTTGACTTAAGTACATATACTTTATTGGTGATTGGCACAAAAAGAGTTAATATAATTCTAAGCTGCATCCTGCAACTCTTCTCAGGTCTACACTGGTCTCCAATCACAATGATCTGTCATTCATGTGCATTGGTAAGCCATTCTGAACAGGTTTCACATACTTATGATTGTTTAAACTGCACTGGCACTGATCATGTACTTCAAAGAAATATCCATGCCTCCTGTATTTGTGTGGAGCCACTACAGGTCTTGGGCCAGGGAATCAAACCTAATAGAGTTACAGACGGCACATGGTTTTAAATGGGCAATATTCGCTGGCTTGTGTCTGACATTTAAAAGGTTTGTTGACACTGTACCTGCCATTTGCTCAATGAGTACTTCAATGACAGTAATATTATAAACAGAAATGGATCAAAGCCAATTAACTTTTTTGCTTCTCCTGCATTTGATTGCTTACTTCCATAGTTACAGTTCTGAGGCAAACCTAAATGAAAATAATAATCCAACATGATTTCCCTTTCAAGGGCTAAATATTGAAATGACACACTATCCAAACCCACAGATAATCTAAATTTAATTTTTTTACCCTTTCCTTTTCATTTAAAACTGAGTCAACAACTTTCCTTAGCACAAAACCCATGCCAAGGAAAACTGTTTGGTAAAATTGAACATTATTCTTCATCAGTCTCTGAAAATAAGGGAAACAGCTCACAAAAACGTGGCATATAATGAAAGAATTTCTGCCCAAATGTTCCCAAAACAATATTCCTTCTTTATTCATTAAAGGTCCCAAGACAAAAGATTTATTTTTTTGTTCAAGTGAAGGACTTGGAGTGTTATTGATTTTCTTTAATCTCTATATATTTATTATCTGTGTTTTATTGTTACTGGCATCCATGCCTCAACAGTTTTATGCTGAATGTGGATTGTGAATGAACTTATCAAACTTGTCTGTTGACCTACAACATTTCATTTTAAGAGGTCTCATCTACAATTCCAAGGTTCATACAGGTTGGCAAATATCAAATCGAAAGACTTTTCCAGGACTTTCATGACCCTATTTACATAATTGAAGGACTTGTCTGGTTGTTGTTTTCCCACTTACTGCTACATTATTTTTAAGCATAAACTTGGGTTCTACAAAAAAAATACATATAAATATAAAATATTTGCACAGTACAGTTAATCTACATATTCAAATAACTCACTTTACACCATTATGTTCTTTATAAAAAAAAAAACCTTGACTTCCTCAATTGCATTTATTTACCGTGAGAATTGTGAATTCTGTGACATGAATGAATTAGCTTACATATCTTCGGTGATAGGGCAACTCAAATCTCAATGAGCAGTACTTCCCCAGAATAACATTGACATTTGTGGTACACACTATTGAATCTGGTACATGCTAAGCTGCTTAAACATCTAATTGGTATCTATGTAATTTGCAGGTAAAGAATTCCTCTGAATCTGACAAAACAACTTTTTAGTTGTTAGACAACACGCCTACTATGGATCCTGATGAAAGTCATTTTTGCAACTGCTTGAATCTGGAGGTGTTCTTTTCATTATGAACAGATTACACAGGGACGCCCTAGGTTCCTTCCCATCTTTTCTAGAGAGGTGATGAACTCTATCAACTTGATTGATACATTGTATCTGCACATGAAAGCAGGCTGTACATGATTGGTTACACCCAATTTGATGAGAACTGCCAAACCCACATGGGTTAAAAAGGGAGTTAAAAGCAAAAAGACACTTCGTAATTTGCAGTTTACATTTTGATAAACAGGTATTTACCAGCCACTTCAAACGAAAATGAAGAATATTCAATTAAAATATGATAATGTTCATGAATGCAAGAAGTTTGGGAAATAATTTAATATTTTTGGTAACTTATTAGAACTTGCTTCACTGGTTAACACTTGAAAAAAATTAAAGGACTTTTCTGTGACTTTTGTCCACAAACTTACATTTTCAAGGCTTTGAAAATGCATGTAGCAAATTCAAGTCCTATCAAGGACTTTAACTCATTCCATACCAGTCCCTGATTTTTCCATATATTTACCTAGATTTAAGACGACAATTGCTAAATTAAATTCTTCATGAAAAGAGCTTTCATTCAAGTACCAGCATGCCTATAGTCTTAAGTCAGTGGTTCTGGCACTGCCTGGCAAGTCATGCTGCAGCTGCCGCAAGGGCAGCTGCAGCATGACTTGCCAGGCAGTGCCAGAACCACTGACCAAGGCCTGAGACCATAGTATGGAATGAGTTAAGGATCGACCTGTGCAAATCCTTCAATTCTCATTCAAACTGTTTTTCATTACATGTACTGTTGAAACTGGTCAGAAATGTTGCAGCAGACGACAATTGACCAGCCGCCAGTTTTGACTGGTTTAAGGGGAAAATGGTTAAATACCTATATACTTGAACACAAACGTTGACACTGTGGCTGTTTCTGAAGGTAATCAACTAAACACATGGTGGTTTATTACAAAAGCATTGATGTCCATTTTAACATGTACCACAATGCATATATACTAGCCATGCATTGACCCACTTCCTGTGCATATTACCTGTCTGGGGGTTTCCCTCTCCCCATTCAGCAGTGTGCTAATTCAATTATAACCAAATAAATCTGGGGGAAACAAAAACTGCCCCTAAACCCCTAATCCTCCAAATTCAGAGGCAGTCAAATCACATAACACCAGACAAGAATTAGATGTGCATAAAATTGCCTCAATATAAATTCTGTGTGTCTGTGTGCCTGGCCACAGAACTGTTCATCAGTGCATCTGCATGCCCCTCTACACAAGCCACATTGGCTTTGCAAATCCATTAATATTGCCCACTTAGACTGTGCACTGGATTTCTTTACTGCCTGCTGAATCCCATGTTAAGACTGTTGCATTGAGTGTTTTATTGTAGCCATGCTTGTCCTGGGATTATCAGACTCTCCGGTAACAGCCCCGTGTGATGCTGCACTCAGCGGCATCTTGTCCCACAATAACCAGCCATTACCTGATCAGATGTGTGCGCTGGTACTGTCAGTGGCCCAGGTCCCCCAGGGTTAACCCTGAACACAGTGACCCACATACAGGTGACAGTTACACAAGACAATATCATTGCTGGCACAGCAGACTTGACCCCCTGATACATCTATCTGTCCAAGCCAACTCGATCTGCCCCTCCACACAGTCAAGGGGTATCAGTTGTACACCCTGGTCCTAATGCAATGCCTATTTCAGCATATATGTGTGCATACATCAACTTACCTGGCCTTGCAATATTATTTCCAACTGCACACAATTTATTATGCAACACACCTCAAAATGTACATATCATTTGGTTTCCAAGCACAAGCAGTATTTCTTGCATGGTTTGCAAATGGCATGACACACTCTGATGTTGAATATTAATAATAATTAGAAAAGAAGATTTGCTTCACCGCAAATATGTCTGGGTGCCTTCAAAATGAGAACAGTTTGAAATGCTGCACTTTCCTATTGTTTGACATAGTCTAAATTTTATGTATTAGCCTGATCTGCATAAACTAAAATTTTCCAACTTTGGTTCCTAGTTCTTGAATGTGGCCATGTCACAAACTTATAAACTGAAGTTTGAATGACACCGCTATCTATAATAGTTTTTAAGCTATTCAAGATTTTAATTTTGTGTATCTTTAGTGTGTAATTGGATGACCGTGGAAAAAAAAAAAATCCTGAAATGCATTCCCTCCATGACCTTAAGAAAGTAGGTCAAGATCATCCATTTTATGCAACATCAATTTCCACATGACATACATTTGTAGTAAAATTGGTATTGTTACCCTTACTTTTTCTTAACACTTAGAATTTAGTGCCCTTTACTTAAATGCTTCATGACCTTGAAACAGGTCAAGGTCACACAATATAAATTTGGTCATTTCCTTATTGCATACATGTATTTAGTTAAAATTTTGTTGTTCCACCTCAATTTATTATCACAATAATGCAGAGAGTTAACTGTGTTTTGACACTTATGATGTTAATTCCAGTTAATATCACCAGTGGTGTCATCATGACTCCACAAGTCATACAATGTTGTCAGTATAATGTTCCTGTTATGGTATATGGATACACATGTATGTACACAAGTTCAAATGTATAAACCCTACAAAAAAATCATTCCCTGAAACGCATTCCCTCTGTGACCTTGAGAAGGTATGTCACAGTTATCCATATTATGCAATACTAGTATCAAAGTTCCACATATGCTATGCACATCTGGTACATTTGGTATCATTAGCCTAATTCTTTTTCAAAATAATGAATTTAATGCATTTCAACACACTTTTGTCAATATCTTCCCTGTTCCTGTAGATGGAGCCACCATATTTTGCTGCATTTGTCTTGCTGCTTAATCAACATTGCTACCAAGTTTTGTGTTTATTCATGGAAAAAGCCCATTTAAAATAAAAAGGCATTCTCAAAATTTGCACATCGCAGTCCATGTATACAGGTAATGATACAGGTGAGGCACCAAGATCAAACTTGACATTGATTTTCATACCATTTATAAATGCTGAAAGTTGTATGGAGTTGACTTGAAAATTGTGGACTGTATCAAGTTCACAAAAAAAGTTTATGTATGGATGGATGGGTGGACATGATGGATCCTAGAATCTCTGAGACTTTAACTCACAGAGCTAAATAAATCTGTCAGTTTATGACAGTAGCATCAAAACTAGGTGCATCCTCATCTGAGTCCCTCTATGACTACTTTGCCAACTCATTCAGTTATTTAACACAAGCTGGATCCTCATCGCAGTCCCTCTAGGGCTACTTTGCCAACTCATTTGGTTATTTATCCCAAGCTGGATCCGCATCTGATTCCCTCAATGGCTACTTTGCCAACAACTCATTTGGTCATTTATCACAAGTTGGATCCTCATCCGAGTCCCTCTATGGCTACTTTGCCAACTCATTCAGTCATTTATCACAAGCTGGATCCTCATCAGTGTTCCTCTATGGCCACTTTGCCAACTCATTTGGTGATTTATCACAAGCTGGATTATCTGATTCCTTCAATGGCTTCTTTGCCAACAACTCATTTGGTCATTTATCACAAGATGGATCCTCATGAGAATCCCTCTATGGCTACTGTGCCAACTTATTCGGTTATTCATCACAAGCTGGATCCTCATGTGAATCCCTCTATGGCTACTGTGCCAACTTATTCGGTTATTCATCACAAGCTGGATCCTCATGTGAATCCCTCTATGGCTACTGTGCCAACTTATTTTCTCATTTATCACTGAACAGTTTAGAACTAATTTCTGAAGCTCCTGCTTTGTGTCGCCTGATGATTATCAGTGAAGTTTGATGCCTGTTTAATTGTAGGTGCTGCACAAACATGGGCCATTGTTAATTAACATGGCTCTCAACTGCTACAAGTAACAGGCTTTGGCAGCAAGTATAGTACAAACAGCAGGTGCAAATTGCATTTTCAAAACCAAATTTATAAGACTAGCTGTATAATCTTACGATACATGTATCTCAAGTTCGATAACTGAAACAATCTGTGCAATCAGAATTTCAAAGCATGAATTGACACATTTCAAGTGCAATCCTCCTTTAAGATTTCACAACTCTATAGCTAGCATTTGCAGCTCTGATTACCAAGGTTATCCTGTGTTCCACCCAAGGTCATATGCATGCAGGGTAAAGGTCATCTCAATCAGGTCTAGGCCCATAAACCTTGATCACATGCATTATCCTGGTCACTTTCAAATCTGAAACTGAACTTGCTCAAGGATAATGAGGAAAAATTGATTTGAAACTGATTAATTAAGCTCCATAACTTTGAGAAAGTCGTTCATGAACAGCTCTAATATATGTCTTCAGCAAGTCCCCCCATCCCATCCCCCAAAAATGCAGAAAGTGTAAACAAGTCCATAAATTCTGGGTAATATCAAAGCGAAAACTTGAAACATTCAAACTGTATCAACCAGAATGGTTGCAGTATTTTACACATGTAGTGCCAGGACCTTATAAAATGTTGAACCGAGTATTTCACAGACATATGTTTGGATGAAAAGATACAACTTAGACTTCTATCAAAACAAGTTCTATGGTGTAGTCGCTATGGACCCAAATGGCAGAATATGAACATAGCCATGTACAGAAATAATATGACAAACAGTCTCCTGATTATAGATTACTTGCATATTCCATAAACTGGAAGGAAGGATCTGAACATGATGCAAACTACTTTTAAGGACTCATCAATATCTGCAATATCTACCTGTTTGTCATCAAGTATGCCTCCTTTGAAGAAGGGAAAAAAAAACTTCAAAGAAGACTGGCACACTTTCAGCCTTTGCCTCTCCAAGAACACAGCAGTTGGGTCTCTTTAGGCTGTTCCAGTCCGAGGCTATATTAAAGAGGTGCTGTGATGTTTTAGTAAATAGCACGCTGTGCACGAAAATGCACTTCTTTTTTTGTAACAGCAGCAATTTGCTACTTCAGTGAGTTCAGCCGTACTGAATTAATATTGTAGCAGCGACAATCCGCCAGCAAATGAAAGCTGTAGTCAACAGCACTGTCACAGTGTCATCTCTTGACATCATCAGCAATCTGACTGCTCATCCAGGGTTACCTGACCCTCCCACTCCCACTTCTCTTAAGAGCTGTCCACCCCCTTGATGGGGCATTTGGTCTGGTCCAACTCAAGAGGTATGGGGGTGCAGGGGTGTGGTAATGTGTCCGGCTTCTACAAGCTGACAATTTCACATATGAGTTGTCATTCCATTACTGTATGCTCATATGTTCATTCAATCTGCACCATGGCTGTGTTGACCTCACGTTGCCTGTGCAAGAAGACTTAATTGCATGATGTCAATTTGGCCAGCTAAAAGTGAATCTTGAGTGATAATCAACAATTTACAAACTGTAATTGAAAAGATTTGCCTTAATATTAAATTATACTTTCCACAGAGATGATCAGCAGTTTTTTTTTTTTCAAAGTAAGCTCTGGCTTAACACAGGCAAGAATTGGAAAGAAGAAGTGTGATTAATAAGCAGACATCACAAACGGTACAACAGTACCCACTACCACCAACACAGTTTTCACTTTTTTTTTGGTTATCAATATTCCAGTAAATGAAACCTTTCTACCCACCCTACAATTGAACCCTTCAGACTGATGATTAATCTACCTAGGAGCAATACATTAAAAACTGTCAACAAATCCTGTTTTGACATCTTAGGTTTTACCTCAATAACCTGAAGAACACAGCGAATTGAGTACGCCACAAACATGGGAGATGGCAAATTAATGTAACACTCTACATTTTGTTTCCTGTACATCGTATTAATGCTCCTCTGAAAAATACATTATGCATGGCATGTACCTGCCAAATCTCTTTTAACAGCTAAAAGGTCAAACTCTTCCCCATCCCCCCTGCTTCTCTGCCGAGGGGAATGAAGGTGCCCTCACAGTTGAGATTTCACCATAGAGATCGTCCTGGGATTGCAGTTTTGGAAAATCATCTTTATACAGACTGACATGTTCACTCATAACAAGCCATGCAAATGATATCAAACTCAGAAAACATTACTAACTTCATTTTTAGTTTCCGTGTAAAGAGATCCACACTGTTACGATCCCAATGTCAGTAACTGTTCTTTATAATGACCCAAAATATTGCATCTCTCTCTGGCCACCAGGTGTGCTGCAATCAAGAGTTGTGAACGACATTTGAAAATCAATTTGTAGCTCTCGAAGAATTGAACTGGCATGACAACAGAACCGGATCTATGTACTTTAAAGGCATACTACAACAGCCTAACTTCCGTGACTAATAGTGTGTTAAGCTGCACAAAACCTGTCCAGCATTTATTAATCTCGGTAATGGAGAAGTCCCTGAGAGGTAAAATTGGTCTAACTATTATTACTGTCGTCACATATTTGACCCAGCTGAGTTTTCAACGTCCATATAACTTAGAGCTTGATATGGTCCATACCAACAGGTTAATTTTGAACAGTCTTATGTGCTGAATAATGATGATACCATATTGAGGTTACAAAAAGGGCAGGTGGAAGCACTTCACACCACAACAGGCATCACTTTGAGGCAAAGATCACCTTGCTTCCGAAGGCAGCCAACACCCTATCAGGCTGATGTACTGCGCAGACAGAGAGATGGTGCAGATCAATACAGGCAAACTGGGCATGCATGTCATACTGTTGGTGCTGATTTTGACGTCACTAAGCTGCCTACCACACCTTGTCCTGTCAAACTTCCTCCACCGACAATCACTTCTCTAGCTATCTCAATCATGCTGTATTCACAATTTCAATCTTTGATTTATGAGGAAGTGCTAAGCACTTAAGTACCGTATCTGGAAGGTTCAAGGGGGTGCGTACGGCCTATGCATATTAACTAAAGTATTTACTTGTGGACGGTTGCCATGCAAGGTGACTTAACGCATCCGAATAAAATCTGTATGCTCCTATCTTTCCAGCAGCAGTGGATGTGTACATGTAAATCCTGGCTGGTCAGCCATGGATGCTACCACATCTCACTCTGCTAGCATCTATCACAGCAACCTCTTACTTTGACAGAGCTTTGCCCTAACAGACCATTTTACTATCTCTCTCTATACTGACAGAAATGAGACCCAATAAGCAGAAGTTACATTGTGGCGGGGTGGGGGACTCTGTTTTAAGACGAGCAAAACTGCATAGCATTGTCCTGATTCTGTATGGCAGATGTGATGCAGTGGTGTTTATTTCCAATGGAGGAGATTGAAAATCTTTATTCTAGCAATGCTATGAAGAAATGGCATTATATAGACTTCCCAAATCCCATTCTTCTCATGTTAATTTACCTGTGATGAGAGATCACCTGTCTTGAAAGACCACTTCTTGCTACCCTGAGAGTGGTCCATTGAGACAGGGATAACTGTATAGGTAGGTGTGTACCAGCTGAACTGTCTGCTGTGGACCAGTCACTTTGATACCCGATATCTGTCACAACCCTGCCTTGTTGCTCAATTACCTCAGTCTCCGCATTTTTCTGAACACACATGAAATGCTGATCATCCATTAATGAAGGGCAGTCAAATCTGCAGCAATAGGTGCTTATATCTGTTTCTGGTCTCTCTCACCCCCTTCACCTCCACCATGGACCTTCCCATTCCACCCAACACACACCTAGACCTGTTTAACCCATTCCTGGTCAAATTGCCCAGAACTGCTTGGGAACATATTAAAAGTGCCACAAGAAAGCATCATTTATGGAACACAGCATGTCCTCCAGTTCTTCCACACTATAGAATGTGTTAATTCTTGACTGTTCATCTGTACCCATAATGGAATCTCGACAGGGGTGTTTCACTTAGAAAGCGCTTGGGTTCCTGTATTGGTAAGTGACAATTCTTCTTGTTCAGTGAAGGCTTTTAATGTAAACCCTATCCAGTTAATAATTAAAGAGTGCACTTTATCACTGAATTTTCAAGGTTGCCTTGTGTTTGTGAGATGAGAGTTTCTGCTTTTTATGCGTGTGTTTTTTTTATGTAGATCAACCGTACCATGTATATTTTTACACACTTTAACACAGAATGGAATCTCACTTGCTTTGCCAAGCCTGGGTGCTCGAGGTCCTCACAAAAATACTCTCATCATCAAGATCAGCATGGTATTGTTGACTCTCTCATTTTTGTTCAATTCTTATTTGTAGCTAACTACATATGGCTATGGCTACCTGATCTAAAATGGTGTGGCTCCTGTTCGTGGTGGTGAACCCTGGTTGCCTAACCCATCCACTAAACCGGAGGGATTTCACTCTCATGATGCGGAGAACACTATGATTGTCAGGTCCCGCCACTGTGTTCATATGATGGATATGATAAACATTACAGCTTGTGCTACCGTATCTCTTTTATTGAGCGTTTTCTGTGATGTCCCTATGTTGGGTTTCATGTTCCAAGTAAGAGTGTTGTTATATGGTACGCATCTTATTATTTCACTGTATTTATTTGATTAATTTCAAGTATATTTTCCTGGAATCTGGGCTTTAATAAACTTATCGCTGTGTAATTACAATTGCGTACTTGATCCAAAATGAGAAATTAAAATGTTTGTGTGGGTCCCATGAGTATTCACCACACAGAAAGGGGGCAGAAAAGCTAGAGAACAAGAGGCAAGCCAGACACCTATGGCGACAATAGGACAAGATTACATTATATACATGTTTAATAATCTAATAAAACCTTTATTGAAGGTGTCCAGCATGTATGATATGATTCAGTTGCATAACAACATATCGAAAGCACTGACCCACATGAGCCAAAGGCAAAGTTGTATCAAGCACACACAATACCGTGTGACAGATAAAATATGGTGGTAATAACACAGCTCTTGTAAACGGTGACAATCACTCTACAAGGAAACCTACTTCAAAAACACTAAGGTATCCATGTGCATTCTTGATATAAAAGGAGTTTAAGGCTTAGATGAGCCCCAGCCCCATCAAAGTCCCTGACCACAAGGTCCAGAGTGCTGTGCTCTTCACCCCTGTCATTATTTATTGATTTTTGTCAGCAAATTGAACCCATGTGACCACAACTGGTCTCCCGCTTTCTCTAATACAATTACGCAACTGTTAAGCACCATTCTGAGCAGAAATGAGTGGGTTGTTAGCCAGCAATTGCAACTGATTTTATTTCCCCCATGTTTAAAGATGCAATGTTTGCCTCCATCTGGCATCTGCCAACCTGCCAACCAGTCTCCCTTTTCTCTGGTGATGTTGGCATGTCCAACCCAGAACAACACATCTTCATGCTCATTTTACAATTCTCTAAGTCTTATACCTTTCTTTAGCTTCCAATTGTATCTGGACAAGTCAAAGTTGATATGGGGCATTCATGTTAGGTGCAGTGCTGGTTTGACCCATAGCCTTCAACAAGGGGTACATGTACTGTATATGTGGGCAGATCCCTGCATAAAACATGTCAACATGTTTCTCCTGCCACACTAGCAACTTCCACAAAACTTTCTGTTCAAAAAGTCACAGCCATGTTCTCCAAATATACACTGAAATTGTTACTTATAAGGAGTCATCAAATGCTTAAAGTAGGTATCACTTATGCTCACAAATGTTAGCAACACCCCTCCTTTTCAACCAGTATGCTCGCATCATAAGAGCTGATTGTCACCACTTCCTAGCAAAAGGGTCCACCATTTTGGCAGGAAATTAATATACATACCCTGTATTGGGTCTGCAGTACAGACTCCTCCTTTGGCCTTTTGTTGTCCTAGCCATAGCAGATATAGGACAGGAAAAGGCAGATATAGGACAGGAAAAGGCTCTTAACAGCTTTAATTTTTGGGACAATTCAGGGATCTCATGGACAGGTGTGAGGGGTCAGAAAAGATACCTTGCAGCACTATCAAGAGAACACTTGGAACAAAAAGACAGGCACTTGTACATGGATGAGTCTTATGGAGTTCTCAAAACAGCATTGGTTCTTCACAAAGGAATAACATGCGTATTTGTAATAACAATTTTCATATACAGTCTTTTCTGGTATTTTCTTTCTTTATTTTCAAGCTGAAGTCTGGCCAATAAATGTACTAGGCATAAGAAGCTGTTGGTGTACATATCGTCATGGTACCTCAAGCTGGGCAAAAACAAGTCTGCATAAAAGAATGCTGATTTTAATATATCTAACTGGATAGTACATACATTTTTTATGTACCAAAGACACACACCAGAATTTCTACCATTCAGCATACAACTTATGCAGACAATGGTGTACAACAGCCATAGAACAAAGAGCAGAGATGCGAAAGACACCAACAAAACAATGAGCTGGCCTCTCAAGCTGTATAGAACAGTCTTGCATATGAGGTACATGAATTTACAAATGAAAGGTACAATCTATACTAATATATTTATCAAGCCAAACCTGCCAATGCATGCTGGTTCATCTTACATTAATGTAGATGAAAATGCACTTGGGGTTCCCCCCTTCCCATCCCTACATTTATCATGTGTGAATGAAAGGACAGCTTAAATTTTAATTTGGAGGGGAAAACAAAATATGGGTACCTACATGTAGGGTTGCAGCAAAACAAAGAAATACTTTGTTTTGGCCTTAAACCTTCTACTAATTGACTTGTAATTAAATTCAAATAAAAAAAATTGTTTCAATTAACATGAAAGGATTTGTGCATGTGGGCTTGCATAAATAAATCACAGCGCTAGCTTAAAGTTATTAAATAATGGTGGAAGAGGAAAACATGTCCAAAACACAGGTTAATGACAATCTGTACACAGATACCACATGGCAGTCCTACATCAAGGACTAATATGCACCACTAACAAGCATCTGCTGTGATGTGATGGGATGTTGCCAAAGCACAGGCCAGAGATCAACATCAGTATTGTTGCTGAGTTAAATACATCTTATACCAGTCATGGCTGCTGCTACATAGTTAGCTGGAATTATAATGTGAACTGTAGTCAAACAGAGCTTCAAATCAAGAACATGTGCTTATGTACCTTGTCTGTAGTCAGTGGCAACTAAAGCAATGCTTCTCAGACAATGTAAAAAAAAACAAAAACAAAAACAAAAACAAAAAACAAAAACAAAAAACAAAAAAACAAAAAAAAAAAAAAACCCCCCAAAAAAAGAGAAAAAACAAAAGAAAAAAAAAATACATTGACCATGTTCTATACAAGGACTACCATTGTAACACCCCCTCACAGCTCTTGCTGCACACGTTTCAAACTGACACAGATTTTCCCTGTAAAAATGTTAACATCATTTGATCATCATGATTACCCAGTAAACCCTTGCCCTACTTAACATGGTTAAGGACTGCATGCATTAGATCTTCTCCTGATGAAATCTATGTGTAACGGTCTAATATGCACCTTGAATGACTGAAGATGACAGTAACTAGACTTATCAACCTAAGCTTTTCAGGTCCTTTAAAGTCCCATCTTCAAAGTTGATAACTAATTATTAATCAAAATTATTCAAGTATCTCAACATCACATATGGCCTTCTGTTATTTGCCCTCTTCCTATTTTCATATTTTGGACACAAAGCCTGTAAAACAAGCAGAAGAGTTGGCAAGGCCTAATATTCAATCAGTGCAGTGTATCGTATTAATTTCACAACTGATTTACACCCACAGGATCTAGAATAATTTTGAAATGCATACCTTAAAACCATTCAATTACATCTGGAGGAAGTTAGATGATATACTCCGCTGGGAGTTTATTTTTCAATTTAAAACATTAATTACTTTGGCTTTATTTGTTATTCATTTTTTACCTCACTTTTTGTAACAAAAGGATGACATAGGTTTCTGCTATTGTTCCTAATTTTTGATGTTTCTTATTAATTTTACATTCAGGATTAAAACTAAAAGATCCTGCAAGGAAAGAGATAAAACAGGCAGAGTATGCATGAAGTACAATTGAAAGAACCACAATTATAATGCATAATGGTAAGATAAACACTGTAATTACTGCACAAATATAATATCCACAAAGTCATCAACATCTAATGCTGATCTACAAATTGGTGTGTTTCCAATTAAAATCAACAGAAACTGAAATTACTGCTTTTCAAAAATCAGCTTAACGGGCACAAAGTATCAATGTCAAAAAACAATGTAATATAATGGATCCTAACCCTTTTCTGCTCAAATCACCCAATAGCTGTAATGCAAATTGTTGTCTATCTCAACATTTTTACATCAGATTCTTGTTACATTTTTGCTGAGATTCGAATGTCAGACCATTCATGATGGTCTCACCTGGGTCATTAACTTGCCTTGGCATGCGTTGTAATAATAACAATAATAATAATAATAATAATAATAATAATAATGCCAATTAAAAATTAATAGTCCTTTCAACTGTAATCATTGCCTGGTGATTCCAACTTGTGGGCAGGTATTATCCACAAATTGGGCCTCTGGTGCAAATGCTAAAGTTTCACTCATTTGGATAAAGAAATTTGCAAATGCCTACTTTATTTCAATGTGAATTATGTAAGGTTTAGGTCAAATTCTGTAGTGATTATCATTTCATTTCCCGATTTGACTAAAAATTTTTAAGGCCTAGTTCTCTCCTTGTACACCTATCATATTTTTTCCTTTTTTTTTTTTTTTTTTGAATGAAAGTTATCCATAAAATGTAATATTGATGGAAGCTTTTGCTGACTTGCTCACCGACCAAATATTTTGCTGCCGGTGGGAGTATAAAGAATGGACATAACAACTCTGTCTGTTGTGTAACAACTGCCAGGTCAGAGAGGTGTGATGATGTGGCAGTGGTTATGGGTGCATCATGGTATAATGATATGGCTATGGTTATGGGGGTATCACTGTGTAAAGAAGCAGCAATGGTTATGGGGGGGATCATGGTGTCATGATATGGCTGTGGTAATGGGGGTATCACTGTGTAAAGAAGCAGCAATGGTTATGGGGGATCATGGTGTCATGATATGGCTGTGGTAATGGGGGTATCACTGTGTAAAGAAGCAGCAATGGTTATGGGGGTATCATGGTGTAATGATATGGCTGTGGTTATGGGGGTATCACTCTGTAAAGAAGCAGCAATGGTTATGGAGGTATCACTGTGTCAAGAAACAGCATTGGTTATGGGGATATCATGCTGTAATGATGTAGAAGTGGTTATGGGTGTCCCATGTCATGATGTGGGAGTGGTTATGGGTGTATCCTTGTGATGATGCGATAGTGGTAATGGGTATATCATGGAGTAATGGTGCAGAAGTGGTTATCGGTACATTTTGATGTGGTGATGTAGCAGTGGTTTGTGTGAATCATGGTGTTATGATGTGCAAATTGTCATGGATGTATCATGGTGTGATGGTGTGGCAGTTATTATGGGTGTATTACGGTGTAATGATGTGTGAGTGGTCATAGGTGTATTATGGTGTGATGATGTGGGAATGGTGATGTGCATATCATACTGTGATGATGTGGCAGTGGTCATGGCTATATCATATTGTGTATGACACAGCAGTGGGTTTGGCTATATCAGTGTGATGATGTGGCAGTAGTTATGGCTATATCAGTGTGATGATGTGGCAGTGGTCATGGCTATATCATATTGTGATGACACAGCAGTGGGTTTGGCTATATCAGTGTGATGATGTGGCAGTAGTTATGGCTATATCAGTGTGATGATGTGGCAGTGGTTATGGGTATATCAGTGTGATGATGTGGCAGTGGTTATTGGTATATCAGTGTGATGATGTGGCACTGGTTATTGGTATATCAGTGTGATGATGTGGCAGTGGTTATGGGCATATCATACTTTGATGATGTGACAGTAGTTATGGGTGTATCATAGTGTGATGAAGTGGCAATGGTTATGGCTAAATCATAGTGTGATGTGACAGTGTATATGGGCAAATCATAGTGTGATGATGTGGTAGTGGTTATGGGAATATCACAGTGTGGTGATGTAGCAGTGGTTATGGATGCATTGTGGTGTACTGATGTGTCTGTGGTTATGGGTGTATCATGGTGTTACAGATTGCCACATGCATGGAACTGTAATCATCAAATGAGGAACATAATTTTCATCTGACCTTGTCATGCTATTGCCACTGACACCCCAAGCAATGCTTTGCTTTGCAGCTTGCAGGTCTATTCTTTATATCATTTGAACCCCAATCCAAAATCCTGCCTATGCCCCTGTGTTTGTCCTCTAGGTGCATCTACTGAAGCACAAACAAAGTTGCACAATCAACAACTTTACATGTCTTCAAAACTATTATACACAGAAGTGCCATTCCAACTTCAGTATATATATGCTTGTGTTGTAGTCACATTCAATGAACCACAAGCAAAAGTTGTTAAATTGTAATTTATGCTAATTAGGGCACTTGAAGAATTTAAATGTTGACTATCTTTAAAACTATTAAGGGGAGTGGTACCATTCATACTTTGATCATCACAAATCAGGAGAATACACAAAATTTAAATCTTGAAGAACTTCAAACTATTCCAGATAGAGATGTCATTCCAACTTCAATTGTTAGGTTGGTGACACATCTGGATCTAATGAAATATGAACCAAAATTAAAACATTCAAATTTACGCAAATTCACAAAATTTAAATTCTTAAATATTCAACTTCAAAATTGTTACAGATAGAGGTGTCATTCTAACTTTAATTGATAGGTTTGTGAGATAGCTGCATCCAATAAACCATGGATTTTAGTTGTAGCACTTTGATTATGTAAATTAGGCAAATACACAAAATTTTAATTTTTGAATGACTTCAGAAGTCTTACAGATACAGGTACCATTCCAACTTCAATTTAAGAGTTTGTGACACAGCTCCATTGTTTATGTCTCTTATTCAAATAACAATTATTGTTGCAGGAGTTAAATAAATACTGAACAGGCCACTTTCAAAAGTTTTCTAGGTGCAGACTGATAAGCTGACAAGCAAATCAAATTTTTCTAGTTAGTGTTTTTACTTTTCCTCTACACGTATGTTTTTTTTTTCTTTTTGATGACTAACTACAATTTAATTTTTAAACACCTAGTACAATGAAAGTTAATGATTTAAGATCAAACCTATCTGGTTTCAGAAAATACATATTTTATAAGGGCTGACATGAAAATCTCACCATATATGCACAGAAGTTTAGATGAAAGTCACAATTTACACAGGTATTGTACAGTGCACAAGCCTCTCAACTGCGTAGTAAGTAGGCAGTGCCTGTGCTGACACACATTACACATAATCGCTCCAGGTAAGTTGCTGAGGAGACATCTTACTGCAAACCTCAATGCATTCAGTTCCATCTTTTTTCCTTCTCCCATGTCTAATATGTCATCAAGCTGTCCTAAGCATGCCCATTTTTTGGTGGTGCTGGACTCATTTCCAGCAAGAATAGACCGAGTCAGTCACTCAAGTCTCGGCATTAAAGATCAGTGCATACAGAGACCAGTTAGCAGAAATGACAGCCCCAAGCAACTGTCGAACAGAACGGTACCAATTAGCCTCTACAATGGACATGGCCACTGATTACACATGGCAGTGGCTAGTCTCAAATGCCAATGATTATACTGCCTACATGAATAACCCAGGGCTTCCAAGAATCAGCCTATCACTGTTAAAGCCTTCTGACTAAGACAAGGCTGCCCATAAGGCCAACTTACATGAGTGTGTCTTCTGCCAACTGTGCACACATTTTGTCAGGAAGATATTCTGATCATGCTCAGTTCCTTACTGATAGTCTCATTCTTGAGACGTCTTTCTTTTTTTGTGGTTCTATTTCTTTTTTCCCTTTTTTTGTTTTGTTTTTGTTTTGTTTTTGTTTTTAATGCTTGCTGCTGACTTGCTGGAAATTTCCTGCCACCTGAAACTTGCTGTTCCATGGACTGGTGCCAGGAAGGTTGTGAGTTCTTGCCTGTACAGCATATAAGGCACAGTTATCTCTTCTGACCTGACCCCACATGCCACCAACCCAAGCCTAATTACACTCAACAGTCCATTGTTTTTTGTCAGGCTCCTACTGAGAAATAAAGCTGCCCCCTTTCACAGCCACATATAGTGGTTCCCCTCTTATAAGGCCCCACTCACCAGAGGCCACCCCTCTTGAAAGGCAGCATTCTTGTGCAGAAAGTATGGTATTTCCATTATAGTCTCCCCCTCAAGACAGGCCACCCCTTTTATTAGACCACTTTTTGGCTGCATTTGGGGTGGCCTTATAGGAGGGGGGCCACTGTACTGACAATGTTCTGCAGTATCAATTCCTGCCAATTCAGACTTTCCTTCACTTCCCCAGTACATGTACATGTATATGTATGTTGTCATTTCAAGTCAGCTGGAGGCCTTAATATAGGCTTGTGACCTGTTGGCCAATTGCGTTTTCCAGCAAAATGTGTTTAAACCATGTTTAAGTCAGGTGGTTGTCATTTACTGATATAAAGGTACAAGCTACCAGCCACATTTGTACATCAACACGAAATGTACAACCAACTAACTTGGATTGTAAACCAAAGAGTTTTTTAACTCCATTTGTATAATAATGTTATGCACTCACCACTGACAATGCACTTCAGAAAGTATTCTGTCCTCTTGGAACTAAATTTTAAAGATTTTTGCCTGTTTCAATATGTACATACGTAGGACTGAACTACCAACCTTTGTCACTTCAATTAGTCAACCAGTCCTCAAGTACTGATAAGAGGTAAGAACTACTTTGACACAGCAACAGTTCACACTCTTCACCCAATGGCCGCTTAACTACTTGGTCCGGAATGGCCACATACACTATTTCAATGGTCTGTAACTTTTCTCCTTTTATTTCTTGCCTGTCTGGATCATTCATTAAAAAAACAAAGTCATTCCTGCTTCAGCCTTATCCAGGAAGGAGTCCATCCACATACAATACAATTACACTTAGGCATATATAAAGACGGGTACTACTAGGTTCAATATTTGTCTTTTCTGTGAACTGTAAAAGATAACTTTTGTTTCATCATGACATGCTGTTGTAATGGTACTGTTTAATTGTAAGCAAATTTATCTCTGTGAGCATGCATGGAACATTTATTTTCTGCTGCAAGTACCTCTGTTTCAAAGGTTTTTCACATCCACCACAGACTATATACACTTTGTTTACAATTTATGACCATGATATGTTTGGGGCACTGGATACATCCAAATATATAAAATTTCTACTAAAATGAAATTAACACACATGAAAACTTAAACAAATGGGGAGTGGGTTAAAATCATCAGAATGCTTTGAGGGGAGGACCCTGAGATTAGGGGAAGCAATGCAATCAAATACCTCATGTAAAACGTGATGCAAAGACATGACAACATTGGAGTTTGAAAGAAAGCAATTACAGACGAGAAGAAGAGGGCAGAACTACTTGACCAGCACAGAGCAAAGGCAAAAGCCACGCTACGTAAATGAAATTGGACACACAGATTGATCACTTGATGAGCAAACTCACCAGCCATTTACCCATTGGTGCCTCCTCAAGAACAAGTTGTGCTATTAGCCACACTGAAGCCAACTTCTTCGGCCACACGTTCTGAACTGACCCGTCCTGTCTTACTCTTACAGCTATTTCCCCGGCTCCCTAATTTCAAATTACAGACTTAGTAAAAAGCCACAGGTCTGAATGTTAACCTTTGGTCAATATTGATTTTTTCTCAGCTTAAGCTGATGGATGCTGGTCACTTGCTTTTATACAGTTCATCTGGTGTCAAATTGAATGTAATTATCATATTTCTAGGAACAGAAGTACATCAAGAAAACATGTCACTGCCATTGACTTGTGGTCTGCTCACTCTTTCAATGCCAATTTGGACAAAAGTCGATTTGCTCTGAATTGACGTAACGATAACAGATTCGTATTCTTTGCACACTGACCTTTGACCCAAGGACCAGCATGCCTACAGCTTCAAATACCATGTAAGAATGGCCTGGATCAATAACTTTCCTTGGTATTCTTTGGGCGCAACAGCACACCAAGGAAAGCTGTTGACTCAGTCTAGACTTGGTGCTGAAAGGGTTAACCCCACTCTGCTCAAGATACCACTGTCCAAGACCCCATGTGCACAAAACGCATCCAAGACAAAGGCTGACCATGTGGTTTTCAATTTGATTTTGAATAATTTTCATTAAGCATCTCCATTACTTAGATGGAGGTTCAGTTTAACTATGGAAGACCCAATGAGTGCCCAGAAAAACATGTGGAATGGGCAGCAAAAAGAGAAAGTTTCAATCTTACAAAAAACACATAATACTGACTAAGAAGAATAAACATAAGATATTTTCAGATCCCCAAAATTTGAACATTTATCAGTATTCTGGAAAACTTGGAAATTCTGAAAACTGAAATAAACAATTTTTTTTTTTTTTTTTTTGTTTATTCTTCTTTTTGTTTTGAGGTCAGGATGAAAGAGTTAAAGGTAGCCAATCACTGGACTTTCGGTGGCGGTGGCAGATGTTCTGAGCACGGGTCACAATACAGTTGTGCATGAGAATGGGATCTGGAATAATTTGATCAGTTCTCTCATACACTGAAGTGTGGTACCACTGGGACCAAGCAAGCAGCTGGTCGCCCATATGGCCTGTGCTTCAAATGCATCAATCACATCTATTACCTGTATTTACTTTATCACACCTCATTGGTGTCCATTGTGTATCTAAATGGCTTTAACCCCTGTTCTGCCAAAAGGTCCATACTGTAGGTCATATTTTTTTTCCTGCTAATGTTGCCAAACCTGCATTGTTAACAAGTTGTGCATATAAAATCAGGTGAGAAGTCATGAATTTGGACTACAGGCTTCCTACATTAATGTCCATCTCAGAAATGAATACATGTACTGATTACTACTGAAGCAGATCAACCTCAAGGGCCACAAGAGAAGTTTGGACCACACAATAATTTTACAGTTTTATTCCAAGAAAGCAGCTAACATTAAACCCTAATATCAAGGTATAGCCGGCAGATGCCCATGTTCTCTCACAATGTCTAAATCAATGAATAGATACTTTACAACCAGACATAAATTAGAGTAGAGCTGACTTTTTATTCATTTTTTTTCTTATTAATTTATTTTCTTTATTTATTTGTTTATTTTTAATATAATTTTTACTTTTTTATTATCAAGTGCAGTCAGGTCAACAAGATGGCGGGATGGAGTATCATGGAAACACCCGTAACTGCCATTTTTTCTCATTATGATTTTTACTTCTACATCTAGAAGACTCAATGGTCTAGTGGGGTGCACAAGGGTCCAGTTTACATCCATTTATCAAAGGTACTTCATCAAACTTGTAATAGCAATTACATGTAGTCTTGCTGGTTGCAACTGACAGATGTCAACACTTACTTCTAAGGTCATATTACAAGGACTGCTTTTGATGATGATGAAATTTAAAGTCATTTACAGGTACCCTGTGTACTTTAATTTTTTTTCACTAGTTTTAAGTCCAGTAACTACAAGTAAACATGGTCAACTCAGGCTTATACTATCATCTGATCATAAGCCTGTTACATTTATGGGTTGTACTCACATGGACTTATGTTTCTGTGACATTTTAGACTGCTAACCTACCATCAACATACAATTTGTAGTCAATCCAAACTACCTGTCACTCTGCTTTGCGCCACAGAACTGAGAGATCCGCATAGGATAAAACTGGTACATGTATTACTTGCCAGGTCCTCACATGATAAAACAGGTATTACTTGCCAGGTCCTCACAGGATAAACCAGGTATTACTTGCCAGGTCCTCACAAGATAAAACTGGTATTGCTTGCCCGACCCTCGTCAACTCTTCGCCAACACGGCCAGTGTCAGCACAAAGCAGCAGATCAGTGCATGTAGTGAACTCTTCCACTAAACCAAGCTGTACACCAGTCAACATGGCACAACAGATCTTGTTGATTGGATTGTGATGTCAGTGCCTGGGGCTGGGACATGACCAGGCCTAGACCTGGTACAAGAACCTGTACACTATAGTGATCCATCAAGCTGTCTCTGGCTTCAGTCTCTACATGTACACCTGGTGTCCCGGTGTCTTCATCCACACCACAAACCTGCTTCTGTTGTCTTGATCAGACTGGGAATTCATTTCATTACAGCTATCTTATTTTTTGGTTTACTTTGCTGATGCTTCAAGACTCACATTATGAACACAGGAAACAAGTTTTTAATATGACATTTACTGACTAGTACAGTGAATCTGGTCTCAATGAAAGGTCCAAATGCAAAAAAAAAATGAGCAAAAAACACACGCAAATTATTGTTTTCACAATAAATATATACATATAAAATGTTCCAATGTATCAGCAAAGTGGAAACACTTCACAGACACCCCAAACAAAATTTGAAAACAGATGCATTTGAAGATTACTGCAAACTAAATGTACGTGCTGATACCATAATTGAAAGAAAACTTGTAAGAATTCAGCATGGGAGGGTTAACACAGTCAAGGACTGGTGACAATATGTATGCCATGAGGCCTGTGCACATCTGATACCTGCCTAAACAGGTGTCCAATCTGTTTACCTCAATTACCATAGATATCCACTACAGGTTGAGATACTGACAAAGAAAAATGTGTCCAACTTAGACATGTTAGAGACAACTAACACAGACAATGGAAGTTCCATGTGGATGACGATGTAAATTGATAGATAAGATATGATTCCCAGTCATTAGGACATATACTTCTAGATGCCTTTGTCTGCTCATGTATTTGATGCCTTTCTTTATATTTTTGCTTGAAGACCCACACATGCCATCAGCCTACATGCCCGGGCTTTATTTTCGGAGGGGGGGGGGGGGAGTTTGATTTGTGACCATATTATTTGCTGATCAGATATGCTCTCTTGAAAATAACAGATTCCATACAATCCCAGTACCTTACAAAATAGTCATTTGAAAACAAACAAACAAAACACTGAATTCAATCTTTTCTTGCACAAGCTACTTCACTTATATTTTGTTCTGATTTGTTTTGTTTTCAGATTTATCATTCTGGTTTTCTTACAAAACATATCCACAGGTTCTGGTTTATCTGTAACTTTATTATTATGAAACTATGAACTTTTGGCTTGCACATATACATGAGCATTGCCTATGCATTGACATGATTTGTAATACACAGCAATGAATGGTAATGTATACATATATTGAACATGGACAAAGACAAAAAATCAGGAAATGGTAACAGTTCCTTCTGATTAACACCTGTGGTATAGATTTACCTTACGTGCAGTCCTAGAAAGTCTGAAAAATTAAAATGCAATCAGAGATTGCTAGATCCATGCCCCCCTCGCTTCATTTATAACATTCCTAATCAAAGGTTTAACTTTGGAATGACAGAAGTCAATAAAAATAGGCTATCACCTTGACCCAGATACTTGACCTAGTGACCTACTTTTGTTTCATGACATACCTTTAGGTCATGATGTATGTGTGCGTGAAGTTTGATTACGCTAAGTTAAATACTCAAGAAATTATAGCCTGGACATGATTTTATAAGGATATACATCACAGTGATCCAGATACTTGCCCTAGTGACCTACTTTTGTTACATGACACACCCTGATCCCAAAATGCACCTGTGTGTAAAGCTTGATTAATCTATGTTGAAGGACAAGTGAATTACATCCTAGACACGAACAGTAGATGGACAGACCCAAGGACACACAATACTTGACCTAGTGACCTACTTTTACTATAATAAAACGTTTGAGTCAAGATGCGTGTGTATGAAGTGTCATAAAACTAATTTATTTAGTAAAGGAATAACTGTCAGGACATGATTTTACCAGGATACACCACTCTGACCCAGATATTTGATCTAGTGACCTACTTTTTGTTGCATGACACACCCTTATGTCCAGATGCACACCTGTGCAAAGTTTCATTAATCTGAGTTAAAGGACTAGCGAATTATAGCCTGGACACAAACAAATGTATTGCAGTTTAATATCGGAGTGACTTACTTTTGTTCCATGACACACCTTTGGGTCAAGATATATGTGTATGAAGTTTCATGAAACTAACTAAATGAGTAAAGGAATTACAGTCCAGACACAATTCTACCAGAATAAACCAATGACCCCGATACATGAACCACTTTTACTTCATGACATACCTTTGGGTCAAGATATATGCACGTGTGACGTTTCATGACACTAAGTTTAAGACTGAAGGAATTCTAGCTCAGACATGATATTAAAAGGAAATGTCACTTTGACCCAGATGCCTGACCTAGTGACCTATTTTCAAGCTTGACACACACTTGTGTCCAGATACACAGGTGTGTAAAGTTTCATGTTTCTAAGTCAAAACTACACAGAAGTACAGCCTGGACATGAATTGGTCTGTAGTTTTACAGTTTAGTTTGTATCACCTTGACCCAGATACTTGATCTAGTGAGCTAGTTTTGTTTCATGACACACCTTTAGGTCAAGATATGTGTGTGTGAAGTTTCATGAAACTAAGTTAAATAGTAAAGGAATTATAGCCCAGGCACAATTTTACAAGGATATGTCATTGTGACCCAGATACTTGACCTAGTGACCTTATTTGCTACATGACACACTCTCCTTCTCAGACCAGGAAGTGTCTGTACTACACCAAGAGACTGACTGATTCAGGAGAGGAGTGGCGAAATCCATCCATATCTTCACAAAGAAATGCCCAGCCTAAACAGAGACCGAGGCCGACACTCCCTCCTGGCAATATACCGAGAGATCATTCAATCCCATGACCCCATAACACCTGGGTCACGAGATGATGCAACAGCTCACTAGGCTGATGAAGAGGCTTGGATAAGCCTCGAAAGCTCCCAAGTCGAGGAACTTTCAATGTTAGTTGTGAGTACTCACAAGTACTAAATTTCATTTATACAGGCACACCCTCATGTCCAGCTGCGCCAGTGTGTAAAGTTTCATTTATCTAAATTGAAGGACAAGTGAATCATAGCGTGGACATAAATAGTGGACTGATGGATGGATGCAAGGACAGAAAAAGCAATTACCATATGCCCCTCCTCCAGTAGAAGGGGGGCATAATTCAAGCCGGTAGTTTTTGGAGTGAGATTAAACAATAACAAAAGCACACAATGTTAAAAACAAAAATCAAAACAAAAACAAAAAAAAACAAAACAAAAAATCGACCCCCCCAAAACAACAACAACAACAAAAAAAAAAACAATGACCATGTAGCACCACCTGTTGAACCAACCAGGGCCTAGCTGTCCCTAGATGTTTGCTTGTCTGACTTCAATGCAATTTGCCATGCAATTTTAGCAATGATTTTAATGAAATATTTGTGCATCATCATCATCATCATCATCATCATCATCATCATCATCATCATCATCATCATCATCATCATCATCATCATCATCATCATCATCATCATCATCATCATCATCATCATCATCATCATCATCATCATCATCATCATCATCAAAATCTTTTTGACATGACCTATCAAATGCATTTGATAGAAATTCCCATTGGCACATCCTCAATAAATTTGAAAATGCATCTTGATTGCTGAAGATAATTAATTGTATAAATCTCAAGATGTATTGAGTCGCATTTTCCATTGACCTAACCAAAAGGTCGTGTCACTATTACATTTTTCTTTCAACCCTTTTCCCTCCTGATCATTCCATAAATTTCATAAGATCCATCAAATATTAAATATATCAGAGTGTTCAAAAAATTTTCACATTTTGCTCCATATATTCCACATTTCTGCACATGGCACCATCAATATTGACAGGGACCTAGAATTCCACATATTTGGCCTCTGGTTTAGATTTAAGAGTTTGCGAGTTTTTCCCAGAACTGTGTGGCAGTATCCACACCTCCACACAAGTGAGACAGTTAAACTGAAAGCTGAGCACCTAAATATTCTAACCTCCTCATACCAGGATCAATATCCTGAGGAGAGGAAAGAACATGACATTGGACTGAACTTTGTTCTTACATACAAAGGATCATTTGCTTTAATTTGCAGTTTGATATCAGATCCTGGGAGTGGCTTCTTAATACCCCAGCACAATGTAATCTTTACACATGGATTATTAAATATTTGCAATAATTTCCTTCTAAGTCATTCTCCGTTACCAGATGAAAGCAAAACTCAAGTGAAGGATGTGGCATAGATCAGACAGCAGGAGATCTGAGGCAGCCACAGTCCCTGAGAGGCCCCTGTGCTGGTGAAAAAAAGGCAAAAAAAACCCCCCATAAGTATGCCATTAAAAAGATAAGGGAATCCATTTACCTGGATATGTTAGTCATAAATATTCATCACCACATAAAATGTGTGGAATACCCACCTAGATTGCACCCTAAGGGCCCTTTCAGTAATGCAATTGTATGCAGGAAATTAACCCTCTCCCCTTAAATAAAGACTGACTTCATTGACAATTGGCAGCTTTGAGGGAGGGAAGAGTTGTGTTTCTACTTTTTGGAGACTCAAGGAGATTATTACCTGATCTATAAATAGCCCACACGTTTGACACTTGTGGCGTCTCATTTGTGTTGCTGACAAAACGCCGTATGCACATTAACTTCCCGCCACAAAATACGGGTTTGACGCCAGGCGATCACGGGGGACGTGCAGCACAGACAACGCCATATGTTCATTTCTCACAAAATTAGCGTTTTTTGAGGAATTTAAGTTCAAAAATGTCAAACTGGTATTCATCTAGTACTTCCCAAGCCATATATAAAGAAAACTTTTCATCTGACTTTAATAAGTATTCTTCATTTCCAAAATATTAGCAATATCCTGCTTGTCCCCACAGGTAACGACCCGTATCACGCATTATCCCGTCAAGCGAGACTACGCAATCATGTATGCAGTTCTGGCGGGAAATTTATATGCATATCTCCTATACCTTCTAGGTCAATGAAGGTGTCTGCTGTCGCACTGTTCTTTCTTTCCTTGCATCACATTTAAAAAAAAAAAAACCTCTTGAGTTCTTATCTATTTTATCTACTTACCTGTTTCCCAGAATGCCTCTCTTGACAATAATGTCCCATAAGAAGACTGGAAGCTCTAGGGACCACAATCTGTGATCAAACATGAGGAATGAACAAGACGAGAGCGATAAAAAACTCTGACTCACACACCTCTGCTGTCTATGTCACAATTAACAACAAAGTATTGTGCAAGGTCTCCACGCCTGATCACATAACAGGCTACCTTGACTCTTCCATGTTCACAAACAGTACATGTATATGTCAATTTAGTGCAATCAACTTCAGTAGCTTTACTTATGACATGATTCATTCACAGGAAACATTCTGAATGAGAGTTGTAGGCAGAACTTATCAGAACATACAGGACTTCACAGGAAACATTCTGAATAAGAGTTGTAGGCAGAACTTATTAGAACATACATGTCCTGGGACGTGACTACTGCATTTCAACGGAAGAACTCACAACCAGCTAATGTGGATCTTCTGCATTGAGACTGGGACAATCATGTAATGTAATAAACACAATATTGACAGTTCTTACAACTTACAGCTTCATCCTGTCATGGACTGATTTTCCCCAATTTCAAGGTTTAATAAAAATAACAACTGCGTAACAACACTGCTCAGCATATGGGTCAGTGCCATGAAATGGAATTGAATTAAAATACAGTCTACACCTTCTATGGTCTACAGTACAAAATATCCCTCTGACACACACAATACTTTCGATAGTGCTTGACCCTTTCCCCCTTAACCCGGCCAAAACCGGCTGGTGGTCAAATGTCGTCTGCTTCAGCATTTTCAACTGATTTCAACAGCTATGAAAAACAATTTGACTGGCAATTGAAGATGAGACCTGTCAAGACAACATGACCCAGGTCAACAGCTTTCCTCGGCATGGGTTAGTGCCCAACCCATGCTAAGGAAAGCTGTTGACTCAGTCTTAACTAGAACAGACTGATTTTCCAACAGAAAATCAAATGTCTCCTGGTGGAACACTTACGTCTCTGAATAAGCTACAGGTGATAACAAATTACAAATGACCAAGTTTGCTTGAAAATTACAATCCTATTTTAGCTCTCACCTAGATACATTACTCTAGCAATTTTCATCAAGTTCTTCAAGACTTATTGCAGAGAAACCAGTTTCACATAAATGACCCTGTGACCTTGAAAATTAGGTCAAGGTCACCCAAATACAATCCCAAACTTGGTCTTTCCTTGATACATAATCCTACCACGCTTCATCAAATTCCATCCTGTTCTTCATGACTTATCGAACGGAAACCAATTTCACATAAGTGACCCTGTGACCTTGAGAATTCGCTCAAGGTCATCCAAATACAATCCCAACCTAGGTCTTGCCTACATACATAATTCTACCAAGTTTCATCAAATTCCATCACGTTCTTCAAGACTTATTGCACAGAAACCAGTTTCACATAAGTGACCCTGTGACCTTGAGAATTCGCTCAAGGTCATCCAAATACAATCCCAACCTAGGTCTTGCCTACATACATAATCCTACTAAGTTTCATCAAATTCCATCAAGTTCTTCAAGACTTATCGAATGGAAACCAATTTCACATAAGTGACCCTGTGACCTTGAGAATTCACTAAAGGTCATCCAAATACAATCCCAACCTAGGTCTTGCCTAGATACATAATTCTACCAAGTTTCATCAAATTCCATCAAGTTCTTCAAGACTTATTGCACAGAAACCAATTTCACATAAGTGACCCTGTGACCTTGAGAATTCGCTCAAAGTCATCCAAATACCATCCCAACCTAGGTCTTGCCTAGATACATAATCCTACCACGTTTCATCAAATTCTGTCAAGTCCTTCAAGACTTATCGCACAGAAACCAAGTGTTGAAGAACCTGAACAAGAAGAAGAAGAAGAAGAAGCGGAAGAAACGGGCACTAAAACTACATGTCCCCCGGCTTCCACTGGGAGACATAATTCAAGGGGGAAAGGGTTAATGCCCACCAAATAAAAACATACGAGTGATACTGTCCATCCTGTGTGCCAGCAGAATGGCACAAACATATATGTTGTCCACAAAGGTTTCGATCCAGACAGTGACAAAACAGCAAATATAGATGGACAGTCACAAGTGAAAATAACAATGAAAGTTAAAGGAATTACATGATTCCAGCCCAACATATATTCTTGCGTGACTGTATGTTTGAGGCATTTCAGCGTGCTTAGGCAACACAATGCAGCATCCAATGTGTGCTTGTAGAAAGGAAAAAAAACTGTCAATGACCACTGGAACCAATGTGTAATTACATCTGTAGCTGCACTTTAAAAAGTGTCCACCCTATACGTAGTAAACTGATACATTTGATGCAGTGGAACAACGTTTTGTTTCACAAAACCATGGTAACTTTATCATATCTGACTATGCCAAATACAAAGTTCTGTATTATCACAACACGACAATGATGCTATCTGAATGAAACATGGCAGCGGTGAACAAAGTAAATAAATCAACTCTTTCCTGCTCAAATCACCCAAAAGTGCCACATGTAAATTCTCTGACTTCAAGTTTGAACTTAAATTTCTTGTTAATAGAAAATCTTTTTGCTGAGATTTGTATGTAAGACCACTCATGATGACACATGCTAGGTCAATAGCTTTTCCTTGGCTTGGGATGAGCACAATGAGCTCAACTTGTGCCAAGGAAAGCTTTTTATTGACTCTGTTCTACTCTGACCAGGAATAGGTTAAAACTAGTACAATTTATAAAAGCTGAAGCCTGTACCACTTTTTACCCAGTGAGGCCAATTTGCAGGCTGTTCATCTACCAATAACCATCCTGCTTTGTGCTTTCAACATGTTCAGACCCATCCTGAATGCAAGTTTGCACAGCACATCACCATGCCACCAAGTACGTGGATCTCACAGCGCTGCCCAAAGAATAAGTAAGTGGACCAATCAAATAACCCACTGTTATCTGTATGCAAGGCTTGTGCATTATGGTAAAAGTTTCCAGTCACACTGAATAAACATCAGACACACAGATTAGCTAAAAAACACAATGTTTGCACCCGTGGACTGCAACTGTGCATTTCACGATCCAGCTGCAGTAACATGAGCAAGAAAATGCTTATAACATGTACCACAAAAACAGATGTGAGATGTATAATATCTAACAGTGATCACACATTACGGTACCAGTCTGGCCGCATCCTAAACTCATCCTGGCCTTTCTTTTGAGAACATCAAATACACGGTCTGTGCTTACCTGTGACCATGGCTGCTTCCCACAGAATGTATACATCTTTGTCAACCAATTCACACAAAATGGAACTCTAAGGGCAACCCAAACATGTAGACAGAATTTCAAACTGTCTCTGACCTAGTAGCAAATCCTGAATCGATTAACAAAAGAAAAAAAAATCAGAGAAAAACTAGGACAATTTATGCCACTGACATAGATCTGAACAGATGTTGACAATAATATAAAGTATAGCAAACAACATACATGTTAATGTTCATACACTGTCAGCAACACATCAAGATTGTCAGCAGGTGTGCAGTAACCCTGATCCACCCTAACCCTATGGTTGCCAAGTTTCTATGTTTGAGTTTTTTTCCTTTCATTTGAAGAAAAGCAATATATGTACATAGAATTCTAATACATTTACTGTAAATAAACATTTGTCCATTTGGTTTCTTCGTGTTCAGTACCTTCCCTTTTGTGGTCTTTACATTCAGATTTCTGGGCAGGGGGGTGGGTGGGAGTGAAATTAAGTATTTTGACAATAATTCACAAAAAAGCACGGAAAATGAAAATCCCTTTGCTGTTATTTTCATGGCTTGTGGCACATATGAAATTGACACAAAAATACATACACATGGGTAACAATGCAGTGAAATAATGTTACCAATAACTTAACTCATTCAGTGCCAAATTATGGACTGTGTCAACAGCTTTTCTCTGGAACTACAGGCATACTGGTATTTCAATGAAAGGTCTTTTTATGAGGAATACAAATCTGAGATCTTCATGGTAATTCAGACTAGTTTGACTTTAGTACATTGACTTTAGACGTGATTGGCACTTAAAGAGTTAAAAGTATCCTTACACCTTTTACCCATGAAGAAACCTTCTGTTCATGGAAAGTTTCAGCAACAATAAAGACAGAACCTGCTTTGCAGGCAACTACATCTTTAACTCAGGTTACATATAAAATTTTAGCCACCTTGTACATGAGTCAAAACCATTAACTAGCACTTGAGACAAGGACTTGGTTAAAGATCTGAGCTGGTAGCTGTCCGCATTGGTATGCAGAGAATAAAACAGAAGCAAGTTTATCAGTATAAAAATGCTATTAAAGGTAAAAGGAAGTCATACAGGAAAAGTGGTCCATTGTTGGCAGGCTCTTTTAAGTGGGATGTCATTCTGCAGATGTCATGTTGTAATTAGCTCACTTCCATCTCCCTGCTAGTATATGACACAAGCCTGCTCCACATATCTATGTGTTTGTATATATATATATATATATATATATATATATATATGAATACATAATCAGCCATCTGGTGCCAATAGAAGTTCTTTTTCCCTTTATACAGTTTTTTAATACATCTAAAAATTTTTAAATCTGTGTCTTCAAAATCAAAGTGTTACCTAGAACACAATTAAAATGATATTTCCAATACTAGTTACAAACTTTTTACTTCAATTGCATGACAATGTAGGCTACTTTGGCAGGGTACCAGTGGTAATGGTAATGATAATTGGTGAATTTACAATAGAAGAATGTATTTCTCATCAGTACAAAAACTTAGACTACTGTCCTTGGAACACTCATGCTCCAAATTCTGGACATGTATGTGTTGCCAACTGATTCAAAGCATAAAATGTCCACAGGGATAACATAGTGTACTTTAAAGTTTTGCACATTTGGAAGTACATAATTTTTAGTATGTCAAAGGTCTAGGATCCATATACAGCCAAGCAAAACCCCAGATGCACATAACACCTTCATATAAGGATAATTATTTGTATTAAGGTCCATGTGCATCCTCCACCCACAAGCATTTTTTTTTATAAATACAACTAAAATGGAGCGATTTGGTGCATTTTTGTGCTTTGTATTGCATTTGAAGCTTTGCATGTTCTCCTGAATGCAAAACAATTTCAATGAAAAATCACTTTATGAAATAAAATAAAACCATTTGTATTCGGTCATGCAACAGTGATCAACTTGAAAATGGGCAAAACAGTGCAGATGCTGTAACACAACAAATATTATCCATGGATTTCTGACAGCATTGACATATTTACAATTTTTTATGCAACAACACTCGTTTTAAAAAAATTTTTTATTACCGTTGCTCACCTTCCCGTGCTAGAGTTATGCTGTTATTAAAACATTTGTTTTAATATTGGAGAGACCGTCAAATTTTTAACCCTGAAACTGTAACTTTACATTTCTCCTGACCCCACACAGGGCATCCAGGTGAAAATCATTCACCTGAATCTTTAAGCCCAACATAACTTGCACCGCCTAACCCTGGCTGATGTCATATGATCACCTATCCATATTTGGATGGATCACAGATTCAAAAAATCTGTTGAATCCTTTCCGCTGTGGCAACAATACCACAGTAATGCACGTGGCTCTTTCACGTAATTACACCCACACGTATAACGTGACAACGGCAAAGTTACGCGTGTGTATATAAAAAGGGCTTCTTAACGGTTTCCCCCATTGCCTGATGAGATCAATTGAGATCGAAACCGGTCGCAATCTTTCCTCCATCTATCAAGACACTAGTCTTGTCATATTCGCTGCTAACACTCCTTTTATGCCACAAAACTGTTGTGCTATTCCCCCCCCCCCCCCCCCCCCCCTAAAATCGCAAATTTATAAGGTTTTGATCTGTAAAATGCAAGGTCACTGAATCCAGGTCTGAAATTCCGTAAGACTTAAAGCCATAAGAGCTGGCAACACTGGCACTCCTGACAATGAATGAAATCACAATTTTATCCCTCCTATTTGCCCCATCTATAAAAAGCTACACGAGGTGGCAAGGAACAGAGTCAGCATCGGTTATGCTTCTATCCAACACATATATCACCTATGCTTTGTCCCGGTTATCTTAAATGTGTACAGAGTTCTATCCAACACATATATCACCTATGCTTTGTCCCTGTTAGCTTAAATGTGTACAGAGTTCTATCCAACACATATATCACCTATGCTTTGTCCCGGTTAGTTTAAATGTGTACAGAGTTCTATCCAACACATATATCACCTATACTTTGTCCAGGGCTGTTGGTTTAAATGTGTACAGACTACAGATAAATTAAACCCCATACTTATATTACACGCCAGCATGCAGACACAATGTTTGAGTGAGTGGTGCCTACATTACATTTACAGAGATCATTTCTCTATTTACCACCTGTGCTACCACAAAACCTGTGCCAAAATAGTAATACAGGTTAACCTAAAAGTACTGTAACACTAGTTCAACTATGATTAGTTTGTCGCAAATTGAATAGTGTACTGGACAAAGCTGTTCACCCATTGGCTGACATTTTTTATGACAATCATGGGTATATGTTATAGGCAGATGAACCCTTGTTCAGTCCTGTGCTGAATTTTTACCCCCTTGTTCATCTGCCAAATAACAATGACACTCGTTTATGAAACACTAGTTTCCTAAATCACAAGCAGGGAGAATATTATGACATCATGCTCAAAAGAACTGATTTACTTAAAAAAAGGAAGAATGGACAAATATATTTGTTAAATGTTCAAGGCATGATAAATATAAAAGTCAAGTCTTCCAATAAGTCAGTTCTTTTGAGGTAGATATAAAGTCCATTCTTCCTTTATAGTAAATCAGTTCTTTTGAGCATGATGTCATAATATCCCCCACTCAAGAAGGTAGGCTGTCATGAGACACCATATCTCTTCTAAATAATAATAAAAATTTGCGAAGATGGCTGGGGACCATCTGGTACAGTGAATGCCACAGCAGTGGCAGGATCTGTACCGGCTGCATTGCCTAGGATTCCTACACTGCACTGACGCCACACCTGACTTTTTGCTTTGTGACGTCATGTGCACGTATGAACATATACCTGGACGTAAGTCGCGTGTATGTCGCCCCCACTATATAAAGCATACACACACAGCCGTTAAACTAGCCTCTGATCAGCCAGGCTACTGGCAAAACTGGTCAGGCTTTTGAGTCAGCCCTTGGGGGGGGGGGGGGGGGGTTAGTAATTTTTGGCCTTGCCCTGTCCACATTGTGTTAGGCAGGATTTGGAAATGTTGGTGTGCAAACTCCCATTTTTACATAAAACTGGGTGTGTATCTTCTATCTACTCCATTATAAATCTGCTAAAATCTGGGTGTGTTTTTGAGAAATTTGGTGTGCAAAATACACCTTAACACCTGGCTGGCTAATTCACTGCCTGTTAATTGCACAAATCATAGGTACATGTATAACTGTGATTATTTTATATTCATAAAGAGTATGGTGATAAAAGTTTGACATCCATGAAAAAATTGACACTGCAGTTTTTTAATACATGTGTTTAAAATGATGTCCATATGCAGTTAGCTAGGTATACATGTGACCTGTGCTTAGAGCTCACAATAAAAGTCCAGCTGCAGGGAAAACATGGTGGCATGCAAGATTTCTGGCCATTATTAGATGCTGTAAATTTGTGACGGATCTGTAAAGACAAACAAACAAAAAGAACGTGCCTTCGCTGCACTTTTCAAATCAGGAATCTGAGGCTTGAGCCAAAGAGGAAAATAATTAGTGATCCAGCACCTTCATTTTGTCTCTCAGAAACAGATAAGATGGCCTTTCAGCAGGTTTTATTCCATGAAAAAGACAGGAACAGAACTTTGGTGCATGTGGTCCTCCAAGACAGGTGATCTTTCCCGGAGCACTCTTTATAGCCATGTCTCAGTGTACCCATAAAATACAATACATATCGGAGTCTTTGATTTCCATCATTGCATAACTACAGTTCTCATCAGCGTTCTGCATACAGTTAACATATTTCAACTGAATCATTACCACATAATATCAAAGTTATGACTTATCCTCACACAAGGAAAACTGTACAAAAACAAATACTTGATGCTGGGCTAAAGCAAGACTTCACAGCAGTGATGCAGCCCAGGGGATTATCCTTCCAGTAAAAATAAACATCCACCACTGACTTCTTGAAATAGTGATGACCTATGCATGGGTCTGGCCACTCAGACAGACAAATGTGCCGTAACATGAACACATAAACACAGTAATTGGCAATAAGTATATATCCCACTTCCCATATGACCCAAAGGTGCACATGTATGCACAATTTACAGCCAGCCTCTGGACATGCAGAAAATCTTGTTTGTGTTGTTTATCTCTCACATGGTCCTGACTGTACTCTGTTTGTTCAAACTAGGACACTCATTTGTTATCCTTATCTAAAGAAGAGCCACAAAGTGTGACAACTCAACCTTGGTTTGTTGTCTACTGACTGACTGCTGCATTGTGGGATAGGTTTCAGGGCACAGATGCATGACTGCCTGCATACTTGAAGGTGTCACTGTTGGACAACATTTTATATGGTCACAACATAAATTCTGCTTCTTGGATATGGGTAACTCACACCAATCACCATGATCTCATTGTAATGGCTTTCCCATCAAGTTATGCTTTCTCTGGGATATACTTCAGCTTTAAATTTGAGAGTTGCACAACAAACCATAAAATACCACATAAAACAACATCCTAAATCTATTCCGTCAATGTTTGACCACAGGATAAATGTCAACTACTTCCAAACAAATAAGAGACCTTAATGTTTCTACATTCTCAGATGCACACCCTTTTATTTCTTCAAGATAAGAATCAACTGTCAAGATCTATTGGTACAGTTTTAGACAAGGGAAAGTTACAAACAGACTCAAATTATATTCTGGCCAATTCTTCCCAGCATGCATTGGAAAGAAACATTAATAAAGTCATCCATAGCAGGAAAGTTGGCGGTTTGGACGTTTGGACATACATGTAATTTCCTGGGCATAATGGTTAATGACTCCTGGCAATATAGTTTCCCTTTGCAAACTTAGTCTGTGAAAATAAGAAAAGTAGACTTGCATATTGGTAACACATTCATTTCATCCATGTACATATTGTGGGTGGTGAATGCTTGTTAACTGACTGGGTCAAGTCAATGTGATGATACACCGCATTACTAAAAAGTGGCATATCTCTGCTGTAAAACATATAATGGCAACCCAGAGCCTCCAAGCACAGCCTGTATTAAAAGTGGGAGATCTCCCTCCTGCAGGTACTAGTAAGTAAGTAAAAATTTTATTGACAAAACTAAAGGTCAGTACTGAAAAGTGGGAGGACAAGCAGTGAAGGCGTGAAGCATAGCTAGGGGGGTCTGGGGGCATGCTCCCTAAGGAAAAAATTGAAATTTACACATTCATTTCTTGCATTTTGAACCATTTTAGGCCCCATCATAGACATATTCCACACTTATATAAAGTACAACATGGCAAAACAGTGCAATTTCACACCCACTGATGGAATATTACTACTTTTTTTCAAATTTTACAAAAACTGAGACACATTTCATAAAAAGCAGAAGAACGGGAGACTTTGTAAAAAAAAGTATGAAAAAGCGGGAGACTTGGAGGCTCCGCAACCCATTTCACATAAAATTGAAAAGCCTTTGCCAATAATTTTAATTTTATGGCAAGCAACCTCCCAATGAAACTAAATGACTTGCAGAACTCAGATTTTGACTGAACATTATAGTCACACAAATGATAAGCAAGACCTTGCAGGAGATCTGTAGATGACTTGTGTATATGCTGCTGTCCATGCAACTGTAATTGGTAAGGATGGAAGCCCTGGGAAACTGTGCGGGAATTTCCCCTTAATTCTGCACTGTCTGCCAAGAGAAGTATAAGCATGGTGATGCCACACTGAATCAGGTCACCAAGCTTCTGGGTACAATACACTTGGACAGACAGCTGGCTGACCATCACACTCTTGGTCTGCTTTGTGGCCCCACAGCTGGTACCGTGACATATTGTCCACTCCATGGTCCTAGACCACCTCTTCTGCCCTATTGAACCAAATTTATGGCTTTAAACATCTTGTTTCCTCTATCTTCCTGTTGTTTTGTGCAAGCTTAGCTTCATGATGTCATTTTAAGCTGCTCCATTTTCACTAATTTTCTAGTTTGACCAAAATCTGAACTCTGGATGGTTCTTCAGCTGGGGAAAACTGATACACGTACCACATTGACCAAAATCTGAACTCCTGGTGGTTTTTCAGCATGGGTAAACTGATACCACTGACTTGGATCTGTCAATATGGCCAGTTACCAGTAATATATACACAAAATATTCATCTTTCTGAATTCCTTTTCTCCATCCTAACATCTCACTTCCAGTAAATCTGAACATTAATGAGAGTGTCATTGTGCTATCTTGTTTTGATTGTTTACAGTTCGATAAGGAGACAACATGTTCATCATTGTGATGTAGCTAATAAGTAATTAAAAAAAAAGAAGATTCCACGTGTGGGACTCAATATTTTTGTAATTGTGGAAATGACACGCCTGACTATTTTGACATCACGCATCAGGTCACATTAAGTTTCCACTGTTATTTTATTTATATGGCATATCAGTTATCAATATTTCATGCCTCAATCTTACGTAACTCTCCTGGGCAGTGGACACATCTTGCCACTCCCCTCATTTAGTAACACCAATCTTGGATTTTATTAAGGGTCATCTAAGTATAACCCAGAAAAATAACCCTTGCTCAATACAAAGAAAAAACTCTCCAAAATCAAAATGTGAGGCACAACTACAGCTGCAAGCAACCGATAAACCTGGTGTCTCTCTTTCAGGAGCGCTGGCATACAATTGGGGTGAAGCTCAATCAATATGTGCTGCTCTCCACTAGTGTTGAATTAATACTGAGGCCACCTCTGACCCACTCACTAAAACTACAATCACTCATTGGATGCTGCCAAATAACACATCAGTCAATGCCAACATGAGTTGAATTATATCCAATATCAATCTGACAAGTCTGTCTGGGGCAGTCAGTTGTAAGAGTTGTGATATTTGTTGTTCTGTACAAAAGGCAACACATATGAAGATCTGCACTCCAAGCAGACACAACAATGACATACATTCTGACCCCATTTTACAAAAAGCAAATTTGTCTGAAATATTTCAGTTTTGTGCTTTAAGACAAGCCTGCACTGGGGCAAGTGCTTCCATACTTTTTCTCATTTTGTACCAGTCCAGACACTTGGAACCCTTTTTTCTTCATTTAAAAAATAAACAGAAATACCTGAATATCATCTTCAATGTTGATTTGAACTATATATGCTTTCGAAATACTTCAGCTGAGAATTGTATGAAACCTGGTGAAAGATGAATCCGAAAATGGCAAAACGCCCAATTTAATTGTCCTTGGTGAACTGATTCACTTGAGGTCTTTCACTTAAATGGCAATGAAAGGTCGCTAAGAGTGGCAAAGGTTGTGAAGAATGTCACAAGATTTATTTAGTTAACCCATTCCTGGACAGAGTACAACAGAGTCAATAACTTTCCTTGGCAGGGGCATGTTGTACCCAACCCATGCCAAGGAAATATATTGACTTAGCGCATGTCATCATGAATGGTCTCAAAAAGAAATCTGAACAAAAACGTTTCCTGGTGAGGAAAAATTTAAGTAAAAACGTTTGTTTCCAAGACTCAAGATTCTACTCATTCATTTGACCAGAGTAGTGTAATACATGTACTCGTACAAGGTAATATCGTACATAATACATACAATGTGTTTCGGTTCATTTCTGAAATATGATAATTATGGTCTGGGAGACTCATGTTAAGATTTTTAAAAAATGTTATCATTTGAGCCACCTCTTTCTACCTAACATCTTAAAGTTTAAACAATGGTGACACACTTTTTCGAAAACTGGAGAGCTTTAAGATAGGTATTTTGTAGTAAATGATAAATAAAAATAAACCAAGACATGTTTGTAAACCATAGATGCCCCCCTACAATCATTGTGTTCACCTTCATTACCCTGTTGATAAGGATAGTTTCAATATATTTCCTTGGCATGGGTTGGGTACAACATGCCCCTGCCAAGGAAAGCTATTGACTCCGTTATACTCTGTCCAGGAATGGGTTAACTAAATAAATCTTGTGACATTCTTCACAACCTTTGCCACTCTTAGTGACCTTTCATTGCCATTTAAGTGAAAGACCTCAAGTGCGTCAGTACTAAATGGGGCACTCTTGACCTTGAAAAATGGATGAAAGTCATCAATTTGCAAACCTGATGTAGTCCTTACAGAGGACTTTAACTTTGAGCAGTATAAAAGGCCTAGCTCTAAAGTTTTTTTAAGGTAAAGGTTGGGGTGAGTTTGAAAATAAGAATAGTTTTCACACAATAACTGTATACTGGTTGTACAAAATCTGAGCAAATTCTGAGTCAGGACACAGAAATCAAATTCACAAAAGTGGCCTTGTGACCTTGGAAATTAGGTTAAGGTCAGCCCTCTTTGAAGCTGATTTTGCCGTTACAGAAGACTATAAACATGTGCAGTATGAAAGCTCTACCTCAAAAACCTTTGCAGCTATTGAGCAGAAATCAAATTCAGTCATGTGGCTCTGTGGCCTTGGGAATCGACTCAAGGTTACCAATTCGCAAACTTGACCCAGATAGAATGCTATATTCCTGTGCAATATATGAAACCCATATGTCAAAAATGTCTTAAGTTATCATGCGGAAACCAAGTACATATTAAAAGGACTCTGTGTGATGACCTTGGGAATTTGGTCAAGGTCATTTAACTTTTAAGTTGACCAAGCCCTAATTGAGGACTGTAATCATGTACAAATATTGAAGTCCTCAGTTAAATTCGGAGCAAGGATGCAAAAATCAAATTTGCTGCAGTCACCATGTGACCTTGGAAATTGGGTCAAGGAACCATCTTCAAATTTCACCTAGCCCTTATCAAGGAGTATATACTTGGGCAGTATCAAAGTCTCATCTAAAAAAATTCTTGAGTTATGGTCTAACTTTATCAAGCCCTTGTAGAGGACTATTATCATGTGCAATATTGATATCCCAAATTAAATTCTGAGTTAGGATGCAGAAACCAAATTCAGTAAAGTGGTCTTGCAACCTTGGAAATTAAGCCAGGGTCACCCTTAGAAATAAAAATTGGAAGAATTGAGAAAAGTACATATTATTTTAGGAGTTTCATACATAACAGTTTGACATTTTGCAGATGGTTCATACTTTTGCACAAAATATGTTGAATGATTTTCTTAAATCCTAAATAACTGCATATGCACTTTTGATTTTAACAGTCTCATGTTGAACACACTTTCTGCAAATTTATGGTTTACTCTCATCTTATAAATTATGCTGTTGTCTGGTGCATTATAGTAGTATATGTCTGACATGTGCAAGATAGGGAAACTGTGGAAATATACTGGTAATTTATTGTTACAAAGTTTAAGGACTGGTAAGACACCAAAAACTTTTGCATGGCCGATTTTGAGATTTTAACAGTTTTTACAAGATGAATGTCATTTCTATTAGTTGTCAAAATTTCAAGCTTTTAACTAAAGTAGAAATATGAGAAAAACGCCTAAAACCACACAAGCATGTGGACATCCGAACGTCCATGTGTCATTATTTTGGTTTTCAGCCGCCAAACGGAACAATGCCACCCATCAATCATACTTAACAGCCTGTCACGTGGCTGCAGGTAGCAATGGCCCATGGCAAAAGGAGATTGGTATCAGGGCGGCAATGCGAAACAAGGCAACATGCCGAAAGTATGTTTGTGGGCAGGGAAAAGATGCAAACATGCTATCACAGCCTTAGTGGTTTACTTTATAGTTATCTTGCTTGTTTTGTGTTCTAACGAAGGGAGGCTTTAAATGTTCAAGAGGAGCGGCAATCGTCTAACGATGTCCCTTCAAAGGCCGTGCCGCGATGGATTACCCCAGTGGTCCTGCACACCAAAGACAGGCGGGGAAAAAACTGACACTGTAATCAACAATACCCACGTACATGATATTTTATCGAAACCCAGGGATGAGGAAATAAAAGTACAAATAAACACATGGAAAATAAGCATAAACGTGAACAGCAGAGAAAACACAAAAGAACGTTACAAAATTCAGGTTGGAAAGAGAAATGAAACTCATTGACAAAATAACTACAAAATAATGACAAGCTAACTAAGTAATGTGTTCAGACAAGTCTAACAAGATAACTACATAAAGTATACAGATAGGAGTAAATACAATAAAATACTATCCCTAAAAACGGGATGAAGAGGTAGGGGGCGGAAGACCAAACCCGCATCCGTGCACAGACCACGAGCGGCCGCAGGACGCCCACCGAAGCAAGGCAACCAATTTTCGTTGCCAGGCTGGAGGTCACGGGGCCCGAAGGGCCGCCTCCGTGACGTCACGCTTTGAAACCACACTGTCGTTGTCGCCATTTGACAGATCGCTGAATAATGCTTTCTGTACTTCAAAGGCTCTTTGATTCATGTGATTGGCCAAAAATTGATTGATAACCTCCCCAAATGTTAAGGGGTGATGTTTTCTACGTTTTGTACAAATATCAGCACAACGTGACCAACTGGTATTGTTTCAGAGGCAAATGATCAACATCAAAGGCCTTTGAAGCTTGTTTTCTCAGAATGGACAATAGGACGAGAACCCCACCTAAGAATGGTTATTCCAAGAAAAAAGGCTTGGCGAAATTTAATCCGGTTAACGGCTTTTGATTCTGTAATGTCTGAACTGCAAAAATGATTCAGCGATTTTCAAAATTTTGCTTCGTTCTTTTTCTATGAAATGAAGAAAATGAACATCCTGAAAATCAAAGGGAAAATTGAAACGTCAAACTTTGAGGATGGATAACAGAAAAACGAAACCAAACATAAAAAATCGTAGGATCGCTTTTTGTTGCCAATATGTCAGGATTAAGATGCAAGTGAAATTATGATTTTATCACAAATAATTAGTGACTTATATCGACATTTATGGAGTGGATGCTTTGCGGTCAACTTTCAATTGTTTATTCAACAATTAACATTACAGACACCCAAATACGGGCCATATAAATTCTTTGGAGTATGACGATTACACACATATATGATATGTTATCCTAACACAAATAGAGTTTTAGCTAGGATTGACTAAAGTGGGATTTATTTTTGGTGTCTTACCTGTCCTTAAAATAAAATTTTAAAAGTTGGCATTTGTAGATATCATCAAGCTTTAATAATTTATTCTGTTTGAAAATGAGTTCAGTTGGTGTGTTATACTTGCTATATGGTTTATGGTACACACTGCTCTTTTCTGCACATCACATCCCTGTGCTTTTGGGTGATTTAAGAGGGAAAGGATTCATTACTGCCCAGGCATTTCTTCACCATTCACAAACCCAGCAGAACACAAAACACAGGCATTCATTCATTTAAATTTACATGTTGTAGAAACTGAATGATTTTTTTGTGTGTGTAATAACAGAACTACACCTGGATCCAGCTAGGGCCTGGCATTGATGGTAAGCTACAAAACTTCTGAGCTGAAACATGAAAAATGAAGAACGACAATTTTAAAAATCAACATATCACATGATTCCAAATGGTGACACTGCCTAAAACCACTAGCAACAGCACATGTATTGCCAAAACCTGATAAGAGACATATATATGCATATAAAATCAGGATAATCACTAGCTACTTAAATCATGCACCCATATACCCCCTGCTGAAATGTCAGACAGACCTAGACCTGCTTGGCAGCCAACCTTTCAGTTTCATCACTGACACTGCAGATACCCTGGATGCTGTCACATTGAATTCCTGAAGCCCCAACACCAAGCCATGGCACATATCACTATTTCCTATCAGTCCGCAGAGTATATAGCTAACTGAAAACACAGCTAGAGACAAAATACTATGGTAACCTGCCCTATCCTATGGCCGACAAAACATGTGAATGTATATACAAATCTTGCAAGGTAACAATTACCTGCCAACAGCAGCACTATTATTGTTTGAACCAAGTACACTATTATTGTTTGAATCAAATACACTATTATTATTTGAATCAAATACACTATTATTGTTTGAATCAAATACAGCCCCCATATGAGGCAGTAACAATTTTTCTCTCATTAATGCATGATGTGTCTTGTCAGCAAGTCACTTCCCAGTTAAAGTCCCCATATTAAAAGCTTAACTCTTTCAAAGCCAATCACGACTTAAGTCGAACTAGTCTGAATTATCATAAGGTTCCACATTTGTCTTCCTCGTGAAAATACCTTTCATTCAAATACCAGTATGCCAATAGTTCCAGAGAGACTATCCCAGGTCAACAGCTTTTCTCGGCATGCATTGAGCACATCATACCCAATGATAACGAGAAAAGCTGTTGACTCAGTACAAATTTTGGCACTGAAAGAATTAATTTCCACATGTGCTTCCTGCCAGACTCCAATGAGTGCACAGGTTGCTGCCAAGATGTCGTTACCCCCCTGAGCAAACCTTACAAGAACCCTTTCCCCCTAAAACCAGCCAAAAGACTGACCTGTGGTCAAATGTTGCCTGATCTAATGGTTTGGACTAATTTCAACAGTAATGAGATTAATTAGATGAAAATTGTTGATGAGATTTATCATGGCAGCATGCTTCAAATCAACAGCTTTCCTTGGTGTGGGTTGAGCTTGAAGTGCCCAACCTACACCAAGGAAAGCTGTTGACTCAGTCTTAATGCACCAGGGAAAGGGTTAAGTCCTAAGTACAAAATGGATCCAGCAGTGAGCTCAGAAGACTGTCACAGACACCCCACTCCAGCACAGGGGCATGATCCACTTTGTACAAAAGCCAAGTTAACACAAGCGGATGCTGCATGCAGCATAAAGGTAAAAGCAATGTTATCATTATTATTGGGCTATTTAATAGTTGTGCAGCTTCACAGAGCTGGCTGCTGGGAGGCAGGCTAGAGATGGCAAGGGTGGAGTGATTCTTGGAAAGCTACAACAAATTGCTACGGTGCATAGATGCAATAGACAACAAATGACAACAACAGTCTGCTTCAATGGCTGTCTATAATTGATAAAAGGCCAATCCAGGCCTGCAGTAAGATGAAGCTAGAGAGTCTTTACACCCCAGAGGGCTGGGCCATCTACATAAAGCCTTAAAGAGGATCTGGATGAAAACCAACCACTTGCAGGCTCAACATCACACAGATTACATACATTATTTCCTCATCATGTTTCCTTTTTTCTGTGTGTGTCTCTTGCACAGATTTATGTTTTTTATCTTGCATGTTAGTATCAGCAGGTCTACACCTGACACCAAATTTCTGGGTCTGACAGTTCAGAACTTTCTTGGGTTCCCAAACTTTATGAACTTCATCCTGACACAGTTTTTGCAGAACACCTTAAACAAATATCCTGTTCCATAAGCATTTGTGACTGTTAGTATTCTCTTTATCACCACAGCTGATGCTCTTCTCTGCAGCCTTAAAACAAAGGTACTGAACACAGTTGCATACATGAGAATGCACCTTACCTGCCACTAAAAAATCAGAGATAGATCTAGGCCTCCGACATTTTTTTAGGCCAAATTGAGATATAGAAGAATAAAAAGAGTAATGACCGCAGAATTCAACCTGCCTCTTATATAATTCATGTTCAAATATATTAACCATTTGCAAAATTCTTCAGCCACATGAATAAAACATTAATAGCATTTAGCTAATTGGCAAATGTCACTAGAAGGGCCTGTAAGCTATAATTACATGTTGTCGTAAACTTGCTAAAGTTTCACGGCATTTGCATTTTTTGCCTAGTTTGCTAGTCCCACAAAAGCTTCCAAATAACAGCTAAATGAAGTAATATTATTCTACTGGTTAGCCGTGATTTTTTTTTCAAAACCAAACCTGTGCAATAACATCTACATGAAAGTCACTAGGGTTGCAGAGTAAACACATGCACAGTATCCTCCACTAAGGCTGTGATTCAAAATATCCTGGGCATGCAGATAAGAGCTGTCGGAGTTTTGACACCAAGTCTCCCAGAGGTAGCTAGATGTTGATGGACAAACTTGACTTAACTCATTCAGTACTGGTCAGACTGCCATGCCATCATTAAATGAGAATCCCATAATTAAATTCCTTACTGAACGAGTTTAACTCAAGTCCCAACATGTCCAGCCTGAAGTCTGTCCCGGTATAGTGCTTGGCAAAGCATGGCTTCCCAGGCAAGGCAAAATGAGCTTAGCAAGGCCTTTACCATGACTGTATGCAGTCAGTCAAGCATGGTCACCTGATGAAAAATATAGTCAATCTTCATCTTTCTAAGATAGTTTGATTACATGACAGTAAAGCCAAAATGTATGTCATCATCATATCCCTGGGTAACACCTTAGTCCAAATGCCCACCATCTGTGCATTTGACCAGAACTATGAAATGAAGGTTATGAATATGATAAAGCTTTCCTTTGGCAGCCCCAAATAGGTACATCAAAAATATCTTCTTCTTTTTTTCCTTCCCCCCCCCCCCCCTTTTTTTTTTGGCAAACTGTAGCAATTGCTTTTTGTTGCCTGCATGTTGTGGTTGCCTTGTTAGCTATTGCTTTCATCTTATGATCTTTTCAGATTTGTACCATTTTAGTTGCACACCCGCCATTCACCTCTGCTACCCAGGTTCAGCCCTGGGAAGCAAGTGGGGAGAGTTCTTGCCACTCTCACAGTGCTCGGTGGTTTTCTCTGAATCCTTCAGTTTCTTCCTCATAATTAGGTAGGAAAAGTATATGCCAACAGCTGTGCCATGCAGAGTGATTAATGTAGCCTTGGCCTGCTTCACAATCCATGTGGAACAGATGGGTCTATACTTTTAACAGGGTTTTTATGCAAACCCTAACTCACTTCCAGCACAGCCTGAGAGGCCACTTTCTTGCACTGCATATCAAGTTTCATGTGTGCAGTCTCCACCACTCAGGTAGATTGAACATGGAACTTGCTAGGACTTGACACCATATAAAAAGCACATGTATAAATGGAACTTGGTATCACACAGATGTATGAGGGCTGTCAAGGGTCATCACCTGATTGGTTGGACACAACCATAAATTATCTTGGTAACACCAATGTTCTCATCTGATTGGCTGGTGCAGTCATAGATACTGGTAAAATCAGTGTCACTTCATTATAAATGGCTTCAGGCCAACTTAAATCAATGATTTTGACAAAATACAAAATCTTAAGTGACAAGTGTAGTTATCACTGTTATCCTTGATGGCCAGTCAGTTTCAAGACTGCTTTAGGCTCACTTGGCTGACACCCTCTCTGCTTTCTCAATCCTTCCATCATGTCAACTTGAAATATCACGAACCTGAGTTCTTGCCTGCTATGCCACCTCTTTCAGAGCCTGCAACTACTTTGGTGGGCTGAGACAGCTGCCTGCAAATTCAACAGTCCACTGATTCAGCCAATTGAGCATTCTGTGTTCCTTTTTGACAACAAATAACTCACCAAACTATGGCCACAACCACACTCAGTACAAAGTTTAACCTATCTGGGTTTTTTGGCACAAAATTTTTGGGTGAGTCACATTATCTTTGTACATTAATAACCTGTTCACAGTGAAATTTCCCCTGCTGCATAGGTGGCCAGTTTCACTTAAATAAAGGGGTGTGTAAAGCAAGAAAGGTTTTCTGTACCATAAGACTTCCGGGTGCACCAGTGGCCAGTATTCTATTATATGAAGAGAATTTATGGTCTTTATAAAAAAACAGGTAAATAATGAAATATCATAAAAGAACCCACCTCATAAATTATCCTATTTCGTAACTAATACACAGGATTTTCCCCAAAGCCGTATAGCCCTAGAATAGTGTATATAGATGTGTGAAATGCATGAGTGAACATGAAGAACAATAGAAAGTCCTGCAAACTTTGATAAATTTGAATAAAGTACAAATTTATGTATTCCACTATTGACTGGGCATTTCACAATTTAAGTATGTAAAGCACTAAATGTGACTGAAAAACTTTCTTTTCAGCATTTTTCATACAAAGTGTATCCCTGGTTTCTGTGGGCAGTTTTTAGGGAAAATGTAAATATTCTTAGTGTATTTCTTTGTAAAATACCCACACCTTTACAGAACATCAGCCAAGACCATTGGGACATGACTTGTGTATTCAGCTATTAACAGGCCAATTAAGCCATTGTTCTTGTATACTCGCACATGTGTTATTATAGGGCTTTACATTGAAATTTAGACCTTCAAAACTGGCCAACCATTACATTGAAAAGGAGGCCAGGGCTTTCATTTTTCCTTTGCACCCCTCTACTGTTTCAGAATTCCTGGGAAAAAACCCTGAACACCAGTTAATGCATCTATAGATTATTTATCCTTTATACATATATGACACATCTATCCCAGTAAAATTTTTATGGGAAGTTATAAAATGCTTAGAACACTAAATATACTTAGTTTGAAGAGGCATAGTGTTGGCTGCACTACATCTGGACTATTACATAATAAGCTGTAATAATAACACAAACCATCAGAACCTATGCAACCTGCATACATAGCAACCTGGTCATGCTGATGCCTAACTCTTTATGTCTGCAGAACAAAATTTATTTAATTTACTTACTTTTCAACGTTTTTCAAGTTTACTTGCTTCCTTGTACCTCAAAAAATAATAAAAATAAAGTATAAAAGCTATGAAATATTTGAACATACATACATGCCTGATGGAATACCAAATAAGGTACAATGTTGTGGATTCAAGATGTCAAAAAACGCCCACAGAGTGGAAGTCATGAAAATTAGTAGTAGTCTTGTTAAAAGTGAGTTCATGTACGTATACTGAAACATTTAAATACATATGTAACTTGACAGGGAATTGCCACCCAATGCCTTCTGTTAACAACAGACTGTTCCATCACTAAGCATTATGTAAGACTTGCAACAATGCACCTTAGTCTCTGCAGCCATATGATGCTTTTGTAATTCTTACCACCCAAATGTCTGCTGAAAATGTTTTGTTTGTAAAAAATTACAGAAAATGTGTTAACCATAGTCATCCTGATTTACTCTGCAAGATGCTGAAAATTTCTTTAATCTGTCATATTAGAGTAAATATTTGAAGACTTTATCTTAAATACATATATATGCTGACTGGAAGTGTGCGTGAAACAGCTGAACTGGTTCAACATATTCAAGACTTCATAGTTATGGCATGTCCCAGAAGGTCTAACAGCTGGAGCGTGGGAGGGATATTATGTAGGGTGAATAAGGCACAGTAGTATTGGCTATTTAAGACCACCACTATTACCAGCAAAAAGTGGTCTCATTTTGCAGGTAGTCTTAAAATACATTGTACAGGTAAATTAATAGAGAAACAGATACCAGGGTCATGAAAGGACAGCTTTAAAAAGATAGTCTGTCACAAGAGGTGAACTTCTGAGCAGATACAACTGTACTAGTATACACAAATATATTGTATAATACACCACCACTACATAAAATTGGTAGTGATTCTGGAACAACAATTTTGATCAAAACTTGTAGCAGTCAGTATGTCCAAGATCAATAACTTTCCTTACACAAATCATAGTCATACACATGGAACATGTACAAACTGCACCTGCAAATGGCAGATGTACAGATGCCTGGTGAACTATGGGTTAACTGCATGCTTTCCCATTACCAACAAAGCTGATCCTTGGAGCTGTACAGTCTTATCTTCACACAATATTACAAGTTGTGTAATGACACAATAATGTTATATCATGCCATAGCTTTCACAGAAAATTGCATAATAAAAGATTTATGAACTCTAGTACCACAAGATCATAGGAAAATCTTTCTTTTATCTTTTTCTTTCTTCTTTCTTTTCATCAGTTCTCCTGTTTATCTATCTTTCTCTCCTTTTTTTTTTTGCTTGTTTTTTTGGGGGGGGAGGGGGGTCATTTAAACCTGAGACAATTAGAACTTCCTCTCTGATGCTCATAAATTTAAAGGGTGACTTATCTATCTCAGTGCTTCATATAAATTTTAAAATGCCTGATCAGCTAGAAACCTTGCTCATCTGACCCATTTGAGGAGTGATCATCAAGGTGACTAATACACCAAATGTCGATAAACTTGCCTTGATGTAAACGTTCCTGCAAGCCAGACCTTTAAACACCTGCAACATATTTATGGGGCAATCAGACAGCTGTCCACTCAGTGGCATCAAAATTCAACGTCCCAATTATTCACCTAAGTAGGCATATTTACAGGGGTTTCTCTTCCCCTACATGTACCTGCTTAAGGTAGCAATCTAGTGAAGACTACTCAAGTGTCCCATAGTTTCATTTGCTGTATCTTCTTCAAAATTGAATTGAAACACCATTGAAGTTATATATTTCCTGAAAGAAGAGAAAGAGGGGAATGCAACAATGGCAATTATTTTTGCTTAAATACAATATTTCAAAAGATATGACTAATTATATAAGCAATTAAATTTTAATTAAAATTCCAACTTTCAAAAAAATTGGAACCGACACTAGTAATGCTGAATAAATTATTTTGGTGCCAAATGGAAGAGCTAGGTATGTATTGCAAAAAGTTGTTTCATTTTTTCAGTCTCATATTTATTTTTAAAGATGTGGCTTATTCAAATTTGGTAATGAAATTTTAGAATTAAAATTTCAATAATCTATCCTTTAATTAGTTATAACTTGACAAATATTGATGGTAAGAAGAAAGCAAAACACTTTTTTGGGAATACATACCGTACTCTTCCATTTGGCACCAAAATAAGTGACTCTGTATTATTTGTGTCAGTTTCAATTTTTTCAAAAGTTAGAATTTTAATTAAAATTTAATTGGTTGTATAATTAATTATATCTTTTGAAATTTTGAATGCAAGCAAAAGTAATTGCCATTGTTGTATCCCCCTCTTTCTGTTCTTTTAGGAAATATATAGTTTGGATGGTGTTTCAATTTAATTTTGAAGCAGATAAAACAAATGAAACTATGGAACACTTGATAAGTCTTCACTAGATCGCATTCTTGTTCAGAACAGGACATACATGTACTATTTACAGTGTGTACAAAAATGGCCATCACTTGCACAAGGTGCATGACATCTTCTGTTCTCCTTCCCAATTATCAGCTTTTTAGATTTTCCTACATACCAACCCTCTGTCTCTGCTTACTGTCAGAAGATCTCTAAGCTTTAACCTTCCACAAATCGGTACCACACTGGCTGTTATCAGTTGTATGCAAGATATATCAACACTTTTTTTTTATCTTTACTCCATGACAGGAGCCCACAATTATATTGTTTTTTTAATTATGTGACTCCATAGTTCTTTCCAACTTTTAGGTATAATGCCTGACAGCTATATTTATAATATGAACACAGTGAATATAAAAACTTTGCCATCAGAGACTCTGTAACTATGTATACTCGAAAATACTGTCAACCTTTCCCTTTTTTTTTTTCAATACCATACACAAATACCAGGGCTTGACATAAGCAGCAGCCACCAGCCAAGTGCTGGTAAATTTTGCATTTGGCTGGTGATGTTGTACGCTTGGCTGCAAATTACACTGAAGATTTTTAATGAGAATGAAGCAAACCCTCGCCAGTGTTGCTGTTTGGGCTGGTGGGTAAAAACATTAATTTTGAGCCCTGAAATACCACTCTGAGAATACAAAAATGGAATCCAGCTTGACACAGTTAATAGTTGTAAACACACCTAACTTTCTGATTGTGCATACAAAAATCTATTTACAAAAACACTGGGAGTCAGGTTCTACCAACCTGTCCTCTGGCTATATGTATGCATATGTCTGGTACCTGGAGACCCATGTAGCTGAGTTTCTCCATCTAAAGTGTTTACCTGCAAATAATTATACCTTTGGGCAACAAAATGCAACAGGAGCAATTTTTCTTATGAGGAAGCTTGGTACTGAGGAAGAATACAGGAGGCTGAATGGCCCAGTCGTGTTTGTGTGCACAAGCATGACAACTGCCTGCTGTCAGCTCTGCTGTTCTCCTGCATGTTCACCAAGATCTGTTTACTCTAGTCAATACACTCTACATGTATATACGTTTCTGCTGACATCAATCACATCTGGCCTGTTTCATTATGTCTGACATTTTGCTTTTCCAAGAATTCTTTTTTTCCTTCCTTCTTTCAACTTAACGACAAAATTTATCAGGAGTTTTTCTTACACAGTATTTTTCCGAAAAACCCAAAACTTGCCATGGTCACTGATATACCAGTTAACTTGCGCATATCCTTTGGAAGAGTCATGATATTTAAAACTATGCAAATTAGGAGCAATTAAAATTTTAAAAGCTCCATATCTTCCAAACTATTGCAGATAGACATGCAATTTCAATGTGTATGTATAGCTTTGTGAAAGCTGCAAATATAATAAACGGTAAATGAAAGTTGTAGAATTCTAAGTTATGCTAATTAGGGGCATTGAAAAATTTAAATCTTGAATATCTCCAAAACTATTATACATAGAGGTGCCATTCCAACTACAATTTATTGGTTTATGGCAAAGCCACATCCAATGAACCATCAATCAATGTTGCAGGATTTTAATTTATGCAAATCAGGTGAATACGCAAAATTCAAATCTTATATAGCTTCAAAACTATTATAAATAGAGGTGCCATTCCAACTTCAATTTATGGGTTTGTGACATAGCTGCATCCAATGAACCAAGAACCAAAGTTGTAGCATTTCAATTTATTAAAATTATACTAATACACAAAATTTTAGATTATGTTTAACAATGGCAAAGTGTAGCATTTCAACCTGTTCACATTTTGAAGGCACCCACATATTTGCTGTGAAGCAAATCTTCTTTTCTAGTTTTAATCCATCTTGACTGAACCTATTTTCTTCAGAATTTTAAGCTATATCATGCAAAGGCTTGGTCCATATCTTTCTGAATCCAAGAAAGCCATGTATTTAATCTAAATTGAAACAACACATTATATTAGTGTCTTTTCGTCCAGAACCACTTCCTGGTAGTCGTTACCCTATTCTGCAGTCCGAACTCTTTACGCTTCATAAGCTAACCTGTCACTGTCTAACCTATATAAATACATGTATGGAAGTACTATTGTCCATATTGCACAGGCTTTTCTGTAGAATTTTGACATAGGCTGCATTAGTCCAAATAAATTAAAGGGTGTTCAGCAGGTAACTACTCAGAACATGTTTCAGAGCCTGTATCCATAGATATCTCTCTGAACAGCACAGTGTTTCCGTTAAGCCCCAAACGGGAGTATTACCATTTCAAAACCTGAAATACCCTCTGAGAAAATTCTAAAAGGTCACAAGTCTTGTTTATTTACATGTAAATTGGCAAAAACCTGTCTTCTCCCCTAAAATTCCCTTCATGTGACCCCCTGAAAAAAATCTTAATGGGAACACTGTAGCGGCTCCTTGTCTAAGTGAAAATTTTCAGCAAAGACAACCTATATAATCATGGAAAAATATATGAATGTGTCAAAAGATGTATCAGCTAAATAAGTGGAGCTTTGCTTGTTAATGCAGGGCTTCAATATGAATAAAGAATACCTGTCAAACAAAACATATTTACAAAATTTGTATAGAAGTTCAGACAAGAATAATTTGACTTCCCCCTGAACCAGTATGTACATTTTGCTGTAATGCCTCAAAGGATTCTATAATCAGTGGGCACACCTGGCCCTTTTTGATGCCTAGATACAATAGGGGCCTTTCTTGTCCACTTCTGTACGTACTCTCAGAAGTCACATCCAAAGTGTGAGGAGCAAAATTCTGTAGAAACGCACCCTGCTTGTGGAATCATAACTGTGGTCAGACTTGGTGTCAACAATTGTACAGGTAGGACTTACAGATTAGTGGACGATAGAATAGTCTCCCTTGCAGCATGGACATTTATACGGGTCAACACCAAGGGAGACCCGTTATGTTTTTTTCGGGTTATCCGTCCACCTGTCTGTCCATCTGTGGTGCTGTCTATCCACCATTTGTTTGTGGACACATATATTATGTTTTGGGGACATCATGGAGGAATAAACTAGATTTTAGTTTATTTCTCCATGGTGACACTGTCAACATTTTTGAGGCCACAAGAGTGCTGTGTGTGCACAGATGGACCCATCAGTCTATGCTGTGAATTGAAATGCCTACTTTTGAAAATAGAATATGTCTAATAAAATGTGTATTTCAATTTTGTCAACTCTGCAAAAATTACGGCAGCTGAAAATGTTCATGTCTATTTACTGTTTGTACATGAAATATACTTAATGTAAGGTCACATGTTTTGCACTGCAGGTACCAGTCTCTGTGCTTGACAACTGTGAAATTATAAACTGGGACATGGTTTTTGTAAAAGCCAGTCTCTGTACTTGACAATTGCAGAATTATAAACTGGGACATTGTTTTTGCAAAATAATAAGTGAGTCACAGAATTCAAAAACATAGCATACATAGTTAAATAACACCCATGATCAATACTGCCACAAAAACAAACAAAAAACAAAAAAAAAACTGAGGCCCGACTTCATGCACTAATTTGGTGTCCTTTTTTTTTTTTTTTTTTTGCACTTCAAAAAAGCAATAGTAACAAGAGGCCAAAAGACCTCATGATCTGATGAACATCATCCATACCACATAATATCCTAATAATGTCAGGCATGGTGCATGTTCCAACAACCATGCCAAACATAGGTCAAAGACTTGACACAGTCCTAAATTCTGTCAATTTGTTAACAGCAGCTGAATTTTTCTTTGCATATTGATAAATATAAATTTCTGACATATGTTAGCTTATATTTGTAGTAAAATATCTAGTTTCCTGCACCAGCAAGAGATTGGTAACATTAGTTTTATTCTTTCCTGTCAGCTAATACACAGGTTTCTTCTTCTTTTGGTTCACATTTTCCTCATAACTACCAGTGACACTTTTGGTATCATGCTGGTCTAATATCCTCACCCCAACCCACATACAGTACAATACTATCATTTCCACACAGATCCATAAAAAAAATCATTGATGTAGTGTAATTTTGCACGTTTTGGTCCACATTATGTAATCCAATGGGTGATGCAACCAATATTGAATTAAATTTGACTCATTTTGATTTTGATTTGATTTTTCTTCCATGAGATGTGTTAACAAAAGTACATGGGGCCAACTGTAGAATTGTATTTGCTATCATCTTCACAAGCAAGTGTTTATTAACAGAGGTACTAACAAGAGGTAAAATGTGTAGACTTTAGGTTCCACACTATAGGTCAATGTCCAAGCCTTTTCACCCGCACAAAATTCACTGTGTCAACCCCATACCGTGTGGGTACAACAATAACCCAACACCACACTTACATGTATGTATGGACCATGATCCCACAACGTAGCCCTCGTATGAACTTTCACGTCTGTATCAAAACTGTGAACATAAAAAATCCTAAAAATACACTGTAAGGTCCTTCATAACTTACTTGCTTTAAGGGATAGTTCAAAATTGTCATCAGTTCCAAGAGACTACACGCAGGAATCTATTTTCCCCTTCCTGCCCTGAAAGAGTACTTACCATCATTTTAAAATGATGACTTACCAGTGAAATTAATCATAGGGGAACAGACTTTACGAAAAACCTGTTTTATCTTTGGTTTTTACTTGAAGTGTAAATGTATGAGCAAGATATATTGGGCTCAAAATGCAACTATTTCCAGTACATCTTGTTAGTATCCAGTGGCAGTCACAATGTAATTACTTAATCATCATTTTACTGTAATATTAAGGAATTTACCCCATTGACCCCCTCCCCCAAGAGCACTGTCTGATTGTTTGTGAAAATAATGAAAATGACAAACCATCCTTACACCAGATGTATCATTCATACATATTTAAAGGCTTTTTATTTTGGGCTAGACCTATTGTGTTGGGGAAAAAAGACCTGATGAGGAACCTGCAATGTAGCACTGATAAGAACGGACCAACATGAGTTATCCCATGAGTTTTACTTAAAAAGATTAGCAGGGCAAAACATTGCATGAATAATATTATCTGTTTTATACAACTTTTACTTAAATCCCTTCTTCCCACCCCTTCATTTGGCCATTCCCATTTGAATTATATGTATGTATATGTATATATATATATGTGTGTGTGTGTGTGTGTGTGTGTGTGTGTGTGTGAATTATTTCCACATTTTCACACCAAGAGAGTCACATTAACTCATGCACATGTATTCATGTACATGTACTTATCCTGAAGGGTCACTGACACTTGTCTATTCACATGCAACTTGTTCTTATTCAAAATTATCAACAATGATCTAATGTCTTAACGCTTCCTCCTCCCCCCCCCCCCCCCCCCCCCAACCTAACACTGACTCAACAGCTATCCTTGTCATGGCTTGGGCACTATGTGCCCAATCAGGCCAAGGAATGTTGTTGACCTGGGGCATGTGATCTTAATAACTAATCTCATCTACAATTCTCAGTCAAATTGTTTTTTGTTATTATTGAAATTAGTTGACAACAGTGAAACTGACATTTGAGCACCAGTCGGTTTTGGCCAATTTACTTGGGAAAGGCTTAAATATCATCTGCTTCTTTTGGTCTATTAAAGCAATATAGGTCCTGGTCAACAGCTATACTTTGTACACTCTGGGTGCACTGTGTCTGGAGTACTCAAGAAAAGCTGTTGACAGCCTCCACAGGGTTAAAATGTAAGTTTCAATGGGGAGTTATTTCTGCATTCACTGTGAAATCTTGATTTATTATCACCGACAGCAAACTTCTTTTCCCCAGTGCCCCTTGAAAACACAACCTGCCTCCAGAAATCTAAAAATACTTACAAGAATAAATACACCCAGCCTTGAGTGTCATTCCATTCTCATCACATCACAGCCAAATGTACTGCTTACCTCATCTGATAGAGAGGGCCTAGGCATTTGCCAACTACATGTACTGTATGCAAATATAATTATTAACAATGCAGTTAACAATGCAGTAGCTCGTAATTCAGACCATCCTTTCAGGCAGCTTAAAGTTCTTTTAGGTGTATGGCAGTTCATTTTTCTATGTAATTACAAAGATATAACAGGGGTAGATTTTAAGATATTTAGCTGGTAGCCAAAAGGGCCACCAGCTGGTTACATCTGGTGGTCCTTCTGAAATTCTGGTGGTCACCTACCAAAGTGAGTATTTCTAAATTATTTTCAGCAAATGAATGTAATGCTCATACATAGCATAGACCTATTTTGTATTATTATGACACCCAGTAAATCAATGTCCCTGATGAAACAGCAAAAATTAATATTGCAGCACTCAAAATTTTTGACGGTCAAATGGACTCCCACTGTAAGCTATGGTGGTGATCTGTAACTTCTGTTGGGTGTCTGCGGATCACCTGACAACCATTAAATCAAACCCTGTATAGTCTTCTGAAGAACATGCCATGCACCTGTTCCAAAGGAGAGTTGGGTATTCTTCAGCTGAGCTTACTGAATGATCCATTAAGTGTCTCTGACACCTATAAGAATTCTATTGATGCTTAAAAATAATACCTGCATTGATCAAGAATGATACATCTCTACCATATTTAAGCTTGTCGGTTTAAAACTTGTACCCAGACAAATTGCTGAGTGTCTTACTATCTCCTGAGAATCTGTTGGCAGCAGGTTACTGTGAAGGATTCCAGGTCACAATCAAAATGCTAAGAAATGTGTGATATTTATCTATCAGCCAAACAAGTTCATCTGGTATGAGAATGATGCTTCAAAATAAAAACGTTTTGTTGTCTGGCCTACTTTTAACAGTATGCTGGTAACAGAAGTTATTGACAAGATTTCAGGTCATGGTCAAACTACAGTGAAATATTTATATCAGCCATAGTAAATACTGGATAATAAACAAAAAGTTGTGTCTGACAGGGTTCACATTGTTACTGAAGAGCAGGTATGACTGAAATTGTCTGCTCAAGATGTGTACGGTTCTAAACCATTGTCTTTTTTAGGAATCAGCAAAAAAATTTATGCAATGAACATATTAACATTTCTTTACTTTTTGCAGAGAGGTGCGTATCCCCATTGGATTAAAAGCCTTGAATTAAAGGATTACTTTAGCAGCTGAAGTTTATTTATTGACTGTTATAGCTACACACCTGGATATACTATGAGAAATTTGGTATCTTCACATACATCAGTTTTAAAGTTCATAAGTTTGCAAGAAAGTGGAAGGTAATAAGAATAAATAACTGTGTCTATCCTGACTACCTCAATTGGATGCACACAGGAAACTTCTGGTCATTTTGTTCAGTATTGTAGGCAGTGCTATTACAGCTTTAAGAGTACATGGAGCACGGAAAATGTTAACATGGCTGCTGGGGATACTGGTTTACAAATTTAAGGTCAAATAAAGTATTCAAACAAGTTTCATTAGATCTCATTTGCTGCATGAACATGACAGCCATCTACAAGAGGCAAGTAAGCCTGCAGATATAAAACTGTCAAACTTAACTACCTATATGTGGAATTTTTGAAACAAAGTATGTCAATAGTTTTTAATGATAGGCCTATCACTGGCAAAATTTGGACTCAGACTGGGCATAAAATGTAGTTCCATCTTTTTCATACATCATTTGTGCCATAAGCGGAATCATTAATGACTTGCAACAATGATACATTAAAGAAATTACCCAGGTACCATGACAAAACGTAATACTCATAGGGAAGTGACTGCTGGCAGAACCACCAGCTGAATCCTAGTCCATGACCAAAGCTGAGCACAGATCAGCTGCAGTACATCATCATGATTATGTACATAAAAATCAAATTTTTGATGCACCAAAATAAATTAGTTTACTTGGTCATTGTTAGTCTGTTAATGACCTGCTAATCCCTACAATCCAGCTCTATGATTGGATACTGGTCCTTAGCAAGGGCTCAAACAGCAGAGTTAAAGAAAAGCACATGGGTTTGGAGGCATAGCAATGAAGTATATGTACACATATAATTGCTCAGCATAAGGGTTGCAGATGCCTCCAGACCCACTCATTTTTCTGATTCTAAACTTGTTATCATGTACCTTGTCAGGCATATACAACTCCAGCATTACAGCTGTAAAATGCATACCAGTACATGATATTTCATGTTGCATTACTGCATTGTATTTGTGTCTTTTTGCCCAGAACCACTTCCTAGTAGTCAATATCCTATTCCGCAGTTCGAACTCTTTACTCTCCATAAGCTAACCTGTCCCTGTCTAACCTGTATACATATGGAATTACTATTGTCTATATTGCCCACGTTCCTCTGTAAAATTTTGACATAGGCTGTATCAGCCCAAATATGGGACACAGGAACTGCCCTAGTCATTCACCGATTTCCCAAATGTAAAACTGAGCTTCAATGTTGATCCAGCAATCATACAACTGACATAATATAATGCAATGCACAATAGACTTTTTTTTTTAAATGCTACAATAGTCCACTCTGTCATGACAGCCTTATTTTGTCCTTTCTTCTATTATTGTATTATAATTTATATGTTACAGCACTGTGCGACACTGAGGTTATTCAGTTTATGTAGAATATTTAAAGCTTATTCACATGTTTAACCCCACATTTGTCATTCTGGTCCTCAAAGCAACAGATGTTTGCAGGTGTTTGTTTTTTGTTTTTTTCAACTTTACCTGCCCCCCCCCCCTCCATTCTTTCTCACTTGTTTGCCCATTCACTGCAATATGTCAGAAGTGTAAAAAGCAAAATTGTTGATTGGTTGATATAATTTTATTTGTGAAAAAAAAGTACACGTAAATATAATACATGTATCAAGGTCTGTCACTAAAAATATCACAGCATATTGTTTTACATAAAACATATGCACAAAGCTGTATTCATAACATACAAGTTTGTATGTACTAAGATTCACAAAATGGGAGCACTAGAAAGCCTATGACTTATTTCCATGGTGGACCACTCTGAAAAACAAATGAATGAAACAAGAAAATGTTGTTTGCCCAAGGGAAAGTGATTTAATGTTTGGATGTGGCGACTGAACCAAGTCCGGTTTCAGTTGTTCAAGTGACTACAGAGCCTGAACCAGTATCACAGCCAATATACACAATGAGCCGGATCTGGTACTCAATCTCATACTATAAGAAATCACTCGAGTGCTGGGTCGGGTATTGCAGCCACCTACAGTATGGGGGCCGGGTCCATTACTGGAACTATAATACTGTAAGAAAGCACTGGAGTGCCAGGTTCTGCACATGTAGAAAACGGGACCCAGGAGCAAGCCTTGCTGCGAGGAAATACATGCCCTACACAACAGTCTTGATTTCCAGCACTAACCCTAGGGTGGTGTGAATACGAGCCCAAAGTCGCTTGTGTAAATGGAATAAAGCATAACTAGGTTTCTTCCGTTCCGTCCCAGATTTGGGCTCGCATTCTGCACCACCCGCACTAACCCAAACCCTTCGAACTTCAAAGGTAGCCAATCACAGGCCTCCTGGTTCTCTAGCTGGAAAATTATCCACAACCAGACCCAGTTCTGTAGACACTGGTACTATAGACTGGAATTTGTTCTGTGATAAAGGGGGTCAAATTGGTTCATGCCCCAAGTATCTTTGATGTACACGGACATGTAATACATGTCATTTAAGGTTCACATCCAGTCAGATAACTTATATTAACAAGTGTGTTAAATATGTTCCTGTCATCCTGAAATTTGAAAAGTGAAATTTGTAAACATACACAAAAACTTGTCAAGTGTTACTATGCAACGCTACATATCATACTGTTGCTGACGCTTAAGCTCTGCGGTACCATCTCTGATCATTGTGTACTGGTGTGAATCTGTGGCCACTTATTATCATCAAACCAAGTGCTGATCCGCCAACTCGCCAACCACTGCCAACATGACCACCAGACAACAGCCTTTGTGTTGAACCCGCAAGAGCAGCCCACTACTTTACGAGGGGGGGTTAGGCTGTTGTCACTAATTTCACGGTGTCTGTGCAGGATTGCATACAGGAGACTCTTTACCCTAACTTCGATCTTTCAGTTACATGATGCTGGCATACAAGTAATATGCGGATTACCACAATGAACCTTATGCTTTACAGAGTTTTCAATATATTGTGTTATGATCACGACGTCTGACAAGATCACCCATGTTCACTGGCACTGCCAAAGTGACTGTCAGAACCCCGGCTGCCTACCTTTTCCCAATTATGCAGTGTTATTCGCCCATAGATCACACAGATATGGAGTCCATCAGAGATAAATGGTTCTGTGGGTCCGTAGATTTCTTCTAAGTGTCATGATTCGCAGTTGTGTTGCCCATAAGTGTGTAGGAACCGTCTTTCTGACTTGTGTTTTGTTCCCAGAGAAAATATGGAGGATTTCCTGTCCAACGACAGTGACGTCACCAAATGGCTCCGAACGAGGCTGATGCACTGTTCAACAACCTGTTGTGGGATGTGTTTATGTCTTTATGAACATGCCAAAATCTTCATTGGCCCAGAGTCTTTCTTTCTTCAACAACCTGTTGTGGGATGTGTTCATGAATATGCCAAAATCTTCATTCTCTCTCTCTCTCTCTCTCTCTCTCTCTCTCTCTCTCTCTCTCTCTCTCTCTCGCGCGCGCGCGCGCGCGCGCAGTTTTTCTCTGCTATGAAGAATGGGTTCGAAGATATTCAATGAAGATTTGAAGTTTGAAATATTTCTAGTAATATTCAATGAAGTGAAGTCGATTTGTGACTAACCCTCTGGGCGCACACACTGGTTTGAAATGAGTAGGGCCTATAGCGAAGAGCAAGAACAGAAGCTTCTACTGCTTTCCTGTAGAGGGCATTTCGGTCATTCAGGGCTAGAGTTGTGTATTCCACTACTTTTCATTGTAATTTACAGCTTAATAACTTTAAAACCTCTCGTTGCAGCAAACTTGGTGTGGTAAAATTATGTACATGGCTTAAATGCTCACATAAATTTTATTTTTGTAGCTTTAAAAGTAGTCTTTTAATTTGAGGTTATTGAGGTTATCCGATGGGAATGCACATCTGTAGCCCAGAAGAATTCTGTGTGTTGGATTGTGTATTCAGCTGAATTCACAGATAATTGGTAATTGTGACCTTTCCTATTGATAATGATGTAACAGAATTGCATTGACGCAGAAAAGTCAGCACCACGTGTTCAACGTATTTGAGCACCATCTTATATCACAGTTTAGCCTAGTTTGTATCATAGTTTTAACGGACGAGTGGAGTCTATAAACAAAATTGTATATCACATGACGTAGTAGTCCCTGCAAATAATAATAATAATAATAATAATAATAATAATAATAATAATAATAATAATAATAATAATAATAATAATAATAATAATAATAATAATAATAATAATAATAATAATAATAATAATAATAATAATTTATTGCATATTCGGGCCAAATGCCATACATTATACAATGTATTACAAGGTGCACTTGGCAGGTACAGGTGTACAGGAACAAATAATTAAAACTAACTAAGCAGGCGAAAAGGGATATAAACATCAAGACATACCCTACTACATATCAAATACAATAATCTCCCCCCCCCCCCCCAGGAGGGGGGGGGGGCAGCACCTGGCTCACCATATAAAACTTGTGGGCACCTTGCCCTGAGCCAACAACTTTTTGCAAGTTTACAGCATATATCAAAAATGGTTAATACAAGAGTTCTAGATATATATTCAGGAGACAAATTAAATTAAGAAGTTGAACACAGCGTTTTTGGCTTCAAGGCATTCATAGCAGAACTTAGACACGGCCTTGATACAATTGCCTTTTGCAGACAATAAATAGACAACTTTATCTGGATCATTTAAATTAACAAAATTTAAACATTCACTATTGATAACATTAAGCATTTTAGATCTCTAGGTTTAGAAACTTTTGCATCTTAAAAGAAAATGTTCTTTATCTTCTACCTCAGCTGAATGACAAATGTTACAAAGTCTCTGGTCTCTGGGGACCACTGGTTTCAAGTATCTGTCTGTTTCAATCCTTAGACTGTGAGCACTCATACGTATTTTGGTCAGGGCTTTCCTATGCACAACATTCCTCACTATATTGCAATAATTTTCATACCCGTGGCCATGTTTTAACTTAAAGTACAGCTTTTCCATTACGTGAGTCATGCATGATCAACACGATGCTGAGCAAACATAGCACTTGCACTACCACGAGTAGGGTATCCAAGGAAACATCTCAAGTAATTTTGAAGCATATTATTATTTTATACATTTCCATCTTAATATATTTCTACCAGAGCTGGGCTGTTTACAGTGATGAACAAAAACCTTTGAAAACGAGAATCTTTGTCTCGTGACTACAACAATAAAATTTACGGCGTGGCATATTATAAGCCCTTGGAATTATATATCTAAATTGACGTTTGATGTCTAAATCGATTATCAGAGAAGTCATGTGTCAACATGTGACCAAGATACTTGAAACCTTCTTTTACAAATGTCAACTGTTCTCCGGCCATCTGCACGGTAGGACTTATATCAAAGGATGAAGGAGGCGGCTTGATATACATACATTCTGATTTTTTCCGTGTTATAAGTAATGTCATCTTCTACGACGAATTCTTTACAGAGAAAAATTAAGTGTCTTATAATTAGACCATTCACAAAAGGGCTAATCAGCACATATCATCTTTATGACAAAGGTTATTTACAAAAGTATACCGGCGATGTGATTGATTGATTAATTGATTGATTGATTTTTATATAGATAGCCAGTCTGACTGTTTACCAGTTTACTGTTTCGGAAGGTCGGCCATGAAGACATTGAACAGTCGAGTGGAGAATAGATTATGTCACCCTGGCGTACCCCATTTGACACAGAGAAAAAAATAAGAGATTGGTGACGTCAACCAGCATTACAACGAAATCATACGGAAAACCAACTTTACAACGAAAATCGGCACGTGTCTGTTAAGCAGTTTACGGAGAAGTGTCCATTGGTTAAACATATTTTATTCCATGATAATACAAATGTACGATTGTTACGTGTATATATAATATTTGTCACACAATTGGGGAGGAGGACTAAGCCTTATAGTAACCCCTCTTGCAGAAAGTAGACAAAAAGACAGGACAGACAAGACTTCGCATAACCCGGCACATCCTTCCATGATATGAATTGTAGTCTAAACATTTAATTGAAATGTAACATTGCGCCAGGCCAACAAGTTTCAGGAAGACACAAGTTTCGACGAGACAGACAGAAGGGCTAGCTATGGGCATCATCGTATGACCCACCGAAGCGACGAAGCTCACCAACCGTACGGCGAGAGATGGGGTCCCACGACGATAGTAAATGAGAATTTTTCAAAATGTATACAGCAGCGCTAAGCTTTCTAAATGCAACTCGTGTAACAGCACCGCACTGGAAGCGTTTAGTTTTCACAATGTATTCTTGAACTGCGAGAAAAATGATTTTGTTGTCTTCAAATGTACAATTTGGTGATCCAAACAAAACCCGATCCTCCTTTTGGAGATCAGTAAGTGTCCATTAATGATTTACGTTGGCAAAAGCTTTCTTGGCATCTATGAAACAGATAAACACTAGATTACAGTGACATTGATAACGAGAAACGATTTCGTTCAGTACATAAGCACATGTCAGTATCATGAGGACTTTTAAGAATAAACTGAAAATCAAAAGCATAAAGAAAGTACTCACACCGTGTCATTAAAACCTTTTCAAAAACCTTTGACAAGATAGTAACGAGAGCAATTGGCTTGTTATTATTTATATATATATATATATATATATATATATATATATATATATATATATATATATATATATATATATATATATATATATATATATATATATATATATATATATAATTGATTGTTATGTAATGTAATGACAGAGGGGCCAATTGCAACATCAATTCACTGGTTTGTAGAATAAGTGTGCCCAATAAAGGGAAAATTAAAGGTGTAAAATTTGAAATATTCAGCACCTTAAAGTTATTAAAAAGAAGGGGCAATTTCAATTCAAAATATTATGGTCCATGTAAATCTGAGTATCATTGAACAAAATTTAAAAACATTTTAAATTTTATCAATTTTCAAGACAAACAGACAGGTTTGTTCCAAAGCATTTTTCTGGTTCAGTGTTTCTTTTGTTTTTAATTAGGTTGTCATGTTCAAAGACAAATTGAGGGTGTTTAATACCTAATCAGTTGTGCTATGGTTGTCTTCAATACATGTACGAAGCTCCTCATGGGACACACAATTTTCTGGGCCAAATCTCTCTCTCTCTCTCTCTCTCTCTCTCTCTCTCTCTCTCTCTCTCTCTCTCTCTCCATCCGTTTGTTGTCAGATTAGTGCAGCTGGACTAGTTCTAAACAAATTGGTCAAATATGGATGAAATATCTACAAGCACATTTTAAAATCGATAATTCGTGTGGAAAGAAACCACTACAAACCCTTTGTGATGAAAAACCGACCAAATATATGCAAATGAACGCCAACTGCTGTCACCCTGTGTCTGAAATTATGGTGCCCATTGTAGATGGAGGCCATTTTTGGACTATAAGATAAGATCAGATAAGTTTGTTGGAAAAATACTACCGCCTTACATTGGGAGGGGGGGGGGCATCCAAGATATAGGCATATGTATCTATTAAAAAGACACGTGGCAACCACATATAAAAGGTATGCTATAAGCATGTCATATAAAAATGCACAAACAGTGACATATATACAAGCGAATAATATTTACATGTCAAGCCCCGGGGCATCCACCAATCCATGACTTGCGGGTAAACCATATCTGGTTCAAAAAGTATATATATGTGTGTATATATATATATGTGTATATATATATATATATATATATATATATATATATATATATATATATATATATATATATATATATATATATATATATATATATATATATATATATATATATATATATATATATATATATATATATATAAGAGAGGGATGCCACCATCCTCTGAACACTCGCTTCTCTCCGGACACCTAGTTCTGATTACCTCGAACTTTTCTTGAAATAATTAAATATACAAACAAGCCAACAAAAAATAAATAAATAAATAAATAAAAAAAATAAAATAAAACAACAAGAAACCCCAAATAAATAAATGGATAGATAGATAGATAGATAAATAAATAAATAAATAAATAAATAAATAAATAAATAAATAAATAAATAAATAAATAAATAAATAGATAAATAAATAAATAAACAAATAAATGAATAAATAAATCAATAAATAAAATAAAATAGGAGATTAAGCTTTTGAACAGGCTAAAAGTCAAACAATGATAAAACCACTTTATGTGAGAACAAATTATTTGAATCAATTCAATGGCTTTATTTGAGGCTCCTGGACTGTTTTCAAGAACAATAAAAAACTAGGAAAGATGGTTTCCTGCATAGCAAATCCATGTCTGTGTCTTCAAAGCATATTGGTATGGCAATGTACAACTGTTCCATAACACAGGAGCAGATGTTGGAATGGCATCTTTATCTGTTATAGCTTTGAAGTTTTTCAAGATTTGAAATTTCTAATGGTGCTATTTAGCATAATTTAGATTGCTATTTTTAATTCATTAGGTGCGCAATGGTTGACAACCCCCTCGTAGAAGTTGAAGTGACATTTCTATCTATTTTAGTGTTGAAGATATTCAAAATTGAAAATTTCGAATACTGCTAATTAGCATAATTTAAATTGCTACAACTTTGATTCAGATTCATAACATGCACAATGGTCAACAACCCCCTAGTACAAGTTAAAATGACATCTCTATAATAGTTTTGAAGATATTCAAGTTTAAAATTTCAAATGCTGCTAATTAGCATAATTTAAATTGCCACAACTTTTGTTTTAAATTCATTAGATGCGCAATGGTCAATAAACCCTAGTACAAGTTAGAATGACATCTCTATCTGTTGTACTTTAAAGATATTCGAGATTTAAAATTTCAAATGTCCCCAATTTGCATAATTTTAAACATCTTCATTCCTCTGTATAAAATGGTCAAATTCCTTGTATGGAGGTACAATCATGCCAAGTTTGGAGTTTGTATGTATAATAGTGTCCGAGAAAAGTGTCGGATAAATTTGCTGGTAAAGAAGAAAGAAAGAAACTAGAAAAGAAGAGTTGCTTCAAGGCAAATCTGTCTGTGTGTCTTAAAAAGAAGTAAATATTACGGGCTACAACTTTTGTCCTTTGGTAACTCGTATTCCATTAAAGCTTATGGCTGGATGAAAATTTCAAAGTCTAAATGACCTGGACTTTCGACCTTTGAACGTCACATGTAAATTGCAAAAATGTACGGTGTTACAATACCCACAATTTAAGCCCAACATGAACCAAATCAGATGAAAATTGACCAAGTTACGGCAAGATGAAACCTTTCAAAGGGCCAGATGACCTTGACCTTTGCCCTTTAGAGGTTACAGGTTCTTACAAAAACCTATTGTAACACTGAACATTTTTGTCATTTACATGTGAACTCTAAAGGTCAAAGATGTAGGTGATTTGGACCTTTGAAATTTTCATCTAGCTGTAACTCGGTCAATTTTTATTCACTTTTGATCATATTGGGCTCAAATTGTAGCTATTGTAACATCGAACATTTTTAATTTTACATATGACGTCTAAAGTTCAAAGATCAAGGTCAATTGGATAATTGAAATTTTCATCCACCCAGAAATGCGTCAATTTTTATCCAATTTTCATCATGTTGCGCTCAAATTGTAGCTATCGTAACACTACACATTTTTTGTAATTTACAGGTGACCTCTGCGGTCAAAGGTCAAGGTCATTTGGACCTTTGAAAATTCCGTCTGGCCATAACTCAATCAATTTTTATCCAATTTTGATCATGTTGGGTTCAAATTGTAGATATTGTAACATTGCACATTTTTGTAATTTATCTAACCTCTAAAGGTCAAAGGTCAAGGTCATTTGGACCTTTGAAATGTTCTCTTTAGCCATAACCTGGTCAATTTTTATCCAATTTTGATCATGTTTGACTCAAAATGTAGCTATTGTAACACTGCATATTTTTCATATACACGTGACCTCTAAAGGGCAAAGGTCAAGGTCATTTGGACCCTTGAAATTTTCATCCAGTCATTACACAGTCCGTTTCCATCCAGTTCTAATCATTTGGACTCAAATGGTAGGCATTGCAACAATTAACATTTTTGTACTTACCATATAACCTTTAATGGTCAAAGGTCAAGGTCACTCGGCCCTTTGAAAGTTTCATCTAGCCATAACTTAGTCGATTTTCATCTGATTAGTTCATGTTGGGCTTAAATTGCAGGTATTGTACCATTGTACATGTTTGTAATTTACATGTGACCTCTAATGATCAAAGGTCAAGGTCATTTGGACTTTGAAATATCCATTCAGCCATAAGCTTAATTGAATGTGAAGTACCAAAGGAACGGTCTTGTAACATTTAATATTTGCAACTTTTGAAGGCACACAGACGGATTTGCTTTGCAGCAAATCTTCACTTCTAGTTGATTCTTTCTTTGTTCCTTCTTTCTTTCTTTCTTTCTTTCTTTCTTTCTTTCTTTCTTTCTTTCTTTCTTTCTTTCTTTCTTTCTTTCTTTCTGTCTTTCTTTCTGCACCAATGAATTTGTCCGACACTTTGTTGGGATACTATTATACATAGAAACTCCAAGCTTGGCATGATGGCACCTTCATACAAGAAGTTGGGCTTTTTTTATGCAGATGTATGAAGATGTTTAAAATTATGCAAATTAGGGGCATTTGAAATTTTAAATCTTGAATATCTTCAAAAGTATAATAGACACAGATTCAACTTCCACTAGAGGGTTATTGACCATTGCGCATGTAATGAATTTAAAACAAAAGTAGCAATTTAAATTATGCTAATTAGCGGCATGTTAAATTTTAGATCTTGAAAAGCTTCAAAACTATTTTAGATAGAGATGTCATTTCAACTTCTACTAGGGGGTTATTGACCATTGCACATGTAATGAATTTAAAACAAAACTTGTAGTAGTAATTTAAAGTATGCTACTTAGCAGCATTTGAAATTTTAAAACTTGAATATCTTCAAAACTATTATAGATAGAAATGTCATTTCAATTTGTACTAGGTTTTTTACCATTGCGCATGTAATGAGTCTAAGACAGAAGTTGTGGGAATTTAAATTATGTTAAGTAGCACCACTAGGAATTGCAAATCTTGAATAACTTCAAAGCTATGATAGATAGAGATGCCATTCTTACTTCTACTCCCATGTTATGGACTAGTTGTGCATTGCCATATCAATACGCTTTGAGGACACACACACTGATATGCTATGCAGCAAATCAACTTTTCTAGTTCTCTTTTTTCCCTTAGCAAGATCAGTGTATCATTTCTCTAAGAATCAGTGAAACATTGAGCAAACAATGACACCTTATTAATTCCCTAATGGAAGGCACCACTCACTAGTAGGTTTGCGATTGGTACTGTAAATCATGAGCTTCCCAAGCTATTCTGACATTTGGCATGAGTAAAATATTTTTCCTTATCCAATCATGGGAAAGCTGATTTTTGTACTTGAATTCCACACTGTACACTTAAATATGATCTAACCATGCACGGAATGTTTCAGCAGGTTCCTGATCTATGCAATAAACAACATTACTCCAGAATCCCAAAACTTATAAGTACCCAAGAGCCATCTGGTGGCCAAACATGTCATACCACATAGTCCTCTAAATATTATGCCATAATTTTGGGGTAACAACTGCTCACGCTCAGAGACATGGCAATTTATAACTGTACAAGTTTCAGAGTATTGGCGAATTGAAAATGTCTCGATGTATTCTGAGAAATCTGAGTTGGAGTCAGCGTATATTCTATCCATACACCTGATAATTTGAAGTCGGCATCGTTTCAAGCAAAGCCAAAGACGAGATACAGAACTGCGTAAGGTTTGCCGTACATAGGTTACAAGACAGAATTTGGCGACGTGGGGCATATCTGTTTCGGGTGGAATAAGAATGGATGAGCAAGTGTGATAAAAACATTTCATAAATCTGGTTAATTCATTTTGGGATAGCGGTAATAAATTTTTAGAGTTCTGGTATGCAACAAATGGTATTTGTATGACATCATTAGAAGTCACACAAATACCAAGGAATTTTCAATCAAATGTCGTGGTGCTCAAATCTTGAATAATACCCCCCTCCCCCCACCAAAGACAATAATTTCTCCATGTTCAAAAAATACTTTAAATTAAATTATTTGAATAACTGATGTAAACCTTTCACCGTTTGCTCTGTGTCTGCACATGTATTGTGAACCTTCACAGCCGTATGCATATTAAATTTTGTGTACCTCAACTATCAACCAAGCATTGTGTCTGTGCATTATATCTGTGTGTTGTTTCAATGTACTGACAAGAGAATAATTTGTACCATAGGGGAGGGCCAATAAGTATTTCCTTCCTTCCCTACAGCCAATGTTTGTGTTGTACTGTATGTCTTGCGTTATATATTATCATTTATTTGGCAAAATAAACAATAAACAAATCACAGAATTTCCGGGTATGAGTTCTTTGAATACAAATTAGGTATGGGTGCTGAAACAGGCAGAAAATAGTAAACGTATGAACTTGTGAAGTTTAACTACATGGTTATGGTCACACGAATAACCACATGCAAGAATTGTGCTTACAATAATGATATGGGATAAAAAGCGAGTCATACATTTGAAAAAACCCTTTGGAGGGCAGAAAAAAGGTGTGAGAACATACGGAAGCTCATTGGCATCCACGCAATATCCCTTTTCTGATGTTGTAATGGCTTTTTAATGTCGTAGTAATGACTTTTTATGCCGTAATAACGACTTTTTTCGTAATGACCACGTTTAATCTCGTAATAACACCATGTATGTCGTAGTAATGACTTTTTTTTTATCTTGTGATAACATCTTATATCATAGTAATGACTTTTTTTTTTATCTCGTACTACCCACCTTTATAATAACGCCTGGATGAAATTGAAATTTTCAGACCATGACCTTGACTTGGTTTAAACGTCTTTTATCCACAAACAGTGAGAACAATAGGGAAGCAGAACCGGGCCCTATGTAAAACTTTCTTGTTGGAAAAGACGTATCAACAGAAAAAAAGCGTAACTCACAGGACCAGTTACACCGCAGAGTACAAGAAACACCAGAGGGGTGGCATCGCAAAGGTAGAAACAAGAGAACCAAAAAAGAAGTTTTGTTTCAAAGCAAATCTGTTTGTGTGCTTTCAATGGTTGTAAATATTAAATGGAATAACTTGTCAAACAGGCAAAACTATTCTAGGCATGTCGTCCCAGCATATTGTAATGCAATACAATGTTCAAAGCCTTTGGTACTTCACATTCCATTAAGCTTATGACTAGACTGAAAATTTCCAAGTCCAAATAAACTTGACCTTTGACCTTTAGAGGTCACATGTAAATTTTTAAAAAGGGTGCAGTGTTGCTATACTTACAACTTGAGCCCAAGATGACTGAAATTGGATGAAATTTGACCGAGTTATGCCTAGAGTAAAATTCTAAATGGCAAAATGACCTTGACCTTAAGAGGTCATATATTACTTACAAAAATATGCAGTGTCACAATATCTACAATTTGAGTCCAACGTGGTCAAAACAGGATGAAAATTGACCGACTCATGGCTGGAAGAAAATTCCAAATGGCAAAATGACATTGACCTTTTGAAGTCCCATGTAAAAATTACAAAAAATGTGCGGTGTTACAAACTTATGAGTTGGATTGGTTACCTATACCTAAAATAGTTTTGGAGATATTCAAGATTTAAATTTTCAAATGGCCCTAATTTACATAAATTTCAAAACAGTTGAACCTCTTTACAAAAACTTAAGACTTCGCACGGTTGGCTAAGCGGTAAGACGCTCGCCTTTCATCTCTGCGACCCGGGTTCGATTCTCGTCCTGGGCAGCATGTGGAAAAAGTTCCTACCACTTTAACCCTGCACGGTGGTTTTCTCCGAGTTCTTCGGTTTCCTCCACTAGGCAAGGTAGGAAGTATACGTCAACATCTGTGCCATGGAGAGTGACTCGATAAGTCAATGCTTGACTTCTTTCACAATCCATGTAAAACAAATGTGTCTATACTTTTTAATTATTTAACTAGAAAAGATGATTTGCGGCATAGCAAATCAGTTGTGTGTGTTCAAAGCATATTGGTATGGCAATGTACAACTAGTCCACAACACAGGAGTAGAAGTTGGAATGGCATCTCTATCAATTATAGCTTTGAAGTTATTTAAGATTGAAAATCTCGAACACTGCTAATTAGCATAATTTAAATTGCTGCAACTTTTGTTTTAGATTCATTACATGCAGGATGGCCAATAACCCCCTAGTACAAGTTGAAATGACATTTCTATCTATTATAGTGTTAAAGATATTCAAAATTGAATATTTCGAATACTGCTAATTAGCATAATTTAAATTGCTACAACTTTTGTTTTAGATTCATTATATGCGCATTGGTCAATAACCCCCTAGTAGAAGTTGAAATGACATCTCTATAATAGTTTCGAAGATATTAAAGATTTAGAATTTAAAGTACTGCTAATTAGCATAATTTAAATTGCTACAACTCTTGTTTTGAATTCATGCACAATGGTCAATAACCCCCTAGTACAAGTTGGAATGACATCTCTATCTGTTATACTTTTGAAAATATTCAAGATTTAAAATTTCAAGTGCCCCTAATTTGCATAATTTTAACACCTTCATTCATCTGCACAAAAGGTCCAACTCCTTGTATGGAGGTACAATCGTGCTAAGTTTGGAGTTTCTATGTATAATAGTGTCAGATAAAAGTGTCGGACAAATTCACTGGCAACGAAGAAAGAAAGAAAGATAGATAGAAACAAAGAACTAAAAAAGAAAATTTGCTTCAAAGCAAATTTGTCTGTGTGCCTTCAAAAGTGGTAAATATTAAATGCTACCACTTTTATCCTTTGGTACTTCACATTACATTAAGCTTATGGCTGGATGCAAATTTCAAAGTTCAAATGACCTTGACTTTTGACCTTTAAGGGTCCCATGTAAATTGCACAGTGTTACAATACCCACAATTTAAGCCCAACATGAACCAAATCCGATGAAAATTGACCAAGTTATGGCAAGATGAAACATTGAAAGGGCCAAATGACCTTGACGTTTGCCCTTTTGAGGTTACATGTTCTTATAAAAATGTGTAGTGTTGCAATACCTACAATTTGAGTCCAACATCATTAGAATTAGATGGCAATTGGCCAAGTTATGACTGGATGAAATTTTTCAAAGGTCCAAATGACCTTGACCTTTGACCTGTAGAGGCCACATGTAATTTTAAAAAATGTGCCGTGTTACAAAAGCTACAATTTGAGCCCAATACAATAATAATTGGATAAAAATCAACCAAGTTATGGCTAGAAGAAAGCCACCATCGAATGTGGCCTTTGACCTTGAAATGACCTTTGAATTTGAGATGACCTCTACCTGAAGTGAATCTTGACCTCAAAATGACATTTTGGCCTCAAATTGACCTTTGACCTTGACATAACCTTGATATTTTAGATGACCTCTACCTTGCTATAATCGAACTCCTATACACTCGGAACCACATCTACTATAGTATATAAGATATTGAAGATTTAAAACTTTAATTAGCGCTCATTTGCATAATTTTGAAAAGCATGACCTCTCATTATAAAAAGGCCAGACTTTATCAATAGAAGTATAATTGTGCCAAGTTTGAAGTTTCTACGTATAATACTTTTCAAAAGAAATGTCGGACAAATTTGCCTGTAAAGAAAGAAAGAAAGAAAGAAAGAAAGAAAGAAAGAAAGAAAGAAAGAAAGAAAGAAAGGAAGAATTCCTAGAAAAACAACATGTCTGTGTTGGCACACAGACATAATTCCTAGAAAAACAGTATGTCTGTGTTGGCAGACATAATAAAGAATTCCTGGAAAAACAATATGTCTGTGTTGGAACACAGATATAACTCGAGGAAAAACAGAAAAGTGTGCGTTGACACGCACAGTTTAATGAATCATAGACATAAGTCATAAGAACTGCAACTGTAGTGTGATTAGTGGTCTTTGTACCAGACCATCTGGTGAACCTTCCCATTGAAATCACCAGAAATGGACAAAACTGGCTATAGGGCAGTCATCAAGTACATGAAACTGAAGGGCTTACTCTCTACTTAAGGGGATGATGCCCCTTTCTTTTCCACTGTTTAGAAGTGGGCTGCGGAATTCAAGCGTGACAGAGAGAGCCTTGATGATGACGCGCGTCCAGGAAGGCCTTCAACAGCAACCATTCCCGAAACATTTGCCGGGTGTATGACATGGTGATGGCTAATCGACGATTGACCACTCGACACATTGCCAGTGTTGTGAGCTTCTCTCATGACAGAATTGAGCACTTTATCCCCACGCAGTTGTGGGTGACAAAAGTTTCTGCAAGATGGGTGTCAAAGCTAAGGCAAAGCTTTTGACAGCGGATCAGAAACGTGTTAGATTCCTGGCGTCCCGTGACAATTTATGCCATTTTGAATCAGATCCAGATGATTTTTTGGCCCGATTTGTAGCCATGCATGGACGAAACCTGGATTCATTACTTTGAACCAGAAACCATCTTTCAGTCTAAACAATGGAACTATCCGGGATCGCCTCCGCTGCCCCCCCCCCCCCCCCCCCCAAAAAAAAGCCAAGTCGGTTCCTTCCGCTGGAAAGGTGACGACTTCAGTCTTTTGGGATTCCAAGGGTATTCTGCTGATTGACTTTCTTGAAAAAGGCCAGGCGATCAATGGAAGATATTAAGCTTACCTACTGAGAGAGTTGCGTGAAGCTATCAAAGCTACGCGATGGGGAATGCTCACTAAAGGAGTCCTGTTCCAACAAGGCCACCAAGACAATGCTCCTGTTCACAAATCAGAGGTTGCTATGTTAGCGATCCATGATTGTAGCTTCGAACTCATTGCCCATCCCCCTTATTCACCCGATTTGGCCCCGTCAGACTTCCACCTGTTTCCCTTAATAAAACTAGACATATCTTCAACGCAAGCATTGACTCAAGGGTCCGCCATTTGCTGCAATTAGGTCATGGTGACACCAAAATCTAATCAGTTTATCTTGGCATGCAACAGATAAGCATACTGCCAAGTTTGAGCAAAATACATTGGAGCATTATGGATATATTGTGGTATAACGAGCCCTAATGAGCATGTAATTAGGATGCCATTTGCTCAAATTAGGTCATGGTGATACCAAAATCTAATCAGTTCATCTTGCCAGGTAAGATAAGCATAACTTGCAGAATTTGAGCAAAATACATGGAGGCATTATTTACATATTGCTATAACGAGAATGTCCACACCTGGACGGACATTGAAAAATTTAAAAGTTGAATATCTCCAACACTATTGTAGATAGAGATACCATTCCAACTTCAATTTATATAGGTTTGTGGCGAAGGCGCATCCAATGAACCATGAACCAAAGTTATGGGATTTTAAGTTATGTAGATTAGGCAATATGCAAAATTCAAATCTTGAATAGTCTCAAAACTATTACAGATAGAGGTGCCATTCTATCTTCAATGTATGGGTTTGTGACATAGCCGCATCCAATGAACCATGATCCTTTTTTAAATTATTATTATTTATTGTTCTCCAAGTACATTGAGTGTTTACAAAATAAAATGACACATTATTACAGACATCATATCAACTTAACAAAAACGAAGATATTGGACCCCATTGCTGAATAAACAGATTTTGCTTTGATTGATAGTACTGTACTTGCCTTTCAACTTTCACTTTATGTGTTAAATAAGGTAAAAAGTTGTTAAACTGTATATTCATTTTCTAATGAAGATGAATGTAATATTTCCCTTGTAAAATACGATTGTTCAAAGCATACATGCTATTTGATTTATGTAAAACCAAAAATATTATCAGGAGATAGCACAATAGTTTTTCCAGTGTACATATTATTCCACCAGTTTTGGAAACTAGTCCAAAATATTTGAATCAGGTCACAATCTGCACATCTATGAATAACAGAATCCACTGATGAGCAATAAAAACATAGTTCAGATTCTGTTAGCCCCATTTTTCAGCCTGGAATTATGGACAACAAAGCGGTGGAGTAACGACAATTATAATGTGTTTGTAACCTTGTTTCTATGGTGCAGGAATAAGGAAGCTTATAAATGTTCACCTAATCAGGAACGGAAATTTCAAATGTTTCATAACACCTAATTTGATCGGCTGCTACATCTTTAAATGTAGAATCAACAAGGAACCAATGTATTTGTTTGAAAGAGAGAAGTGATTTACATTGAGACATATCATTGATGTGTGCTACTGGAAACTCCTCAGGAATTTTGATAATGTCGGTACAAATTTATTGTTTCCAGTGTCCTGGTATTGCAGATCGTAACGAGTAATATTCTAAAAAGTGTGTGTTGATACCACATTTGTTTCTCGAGTCTTCAATGGACAAAAAAAATTTGAATTTGACTCTTTTCCCATACCAGTGTTTAAAAATATAGGTTTTCTCTCAATAGAAGACTATGGGGTGCCAAGTGTAACATCAATTTTGTGGTTATTTTAATCCATTTCGTGGACGAAATCCGTAAACTCGAACAATTTCGTCCACTGAATTGTTAAGTATATCAATTCTGTCCACAGAATCCATAAGCCTATCAATTACGTCTACAAAATCGAGTAAGTTAATCAATTAAATTGATTAACTTACTCGATTTCGTAGACGTAATTGATTATTACGTCCACAAAATCGAGTAAAGCTACCAATTTTGTCCACAAAATCGTTTAAGCCTACCAATTTTGTTCATAAAATCCTATAAGTCTGCCGATTTTGTCCACGAAATTGAAAAAAAAAAAGGATTCTGTAGAAAAGCCATATCGATTCTGTCAACAAAATTGTCAATCAATTTATCAGTTTTGTCCACGAAATTCTGATATATAATTCACAGAATTGAACAAGTTTTCACGAAATTGTAAGCTTTATACGATTCTGTGGACGAAATTGGAAAAGAAAATCACGAAATCCAATCAGTTTAACATAATTCATCAAAGCCTGTTGTTTCATTTCTGTGCGCATAGTTTTGAATTTCGTCCACAAAATGGTATAAGGTTTTCACTTTTGTGTGCAAGTTTGTTATTTCGTCCACGAAATCGAGTAACCTTTCAATTTTGTCGAAATTATCACGAAATTTAGGCCTAAATCATCCTATCGATTTTGTCGACGGAAACGGTATTCAGTTCACAAAATCCTATAAAATTGATCCAGTTTCGTGCACAAATTGGAAGGAATGACATTGTGTGCAGAGAATCGCAAATGAAATGAGGAAAACGTATAAAGCCACAGAATCATTATCGTGGTCATTTTCGTGAGTTCCTTCAATCACTTGTAGAGGGCATCGGTCACCACGTATCGCAAGAAGTCATGTGCAGCCTTAACGGTAGATGCATACTAAAACGCGGACGCGCATGCGAACCGCGGAGCCAATGCTGAAACGCGAACCCCGAACTGTATAGTTTGCACGGCACCATATTCCTTAAAGTATAATTTATAAACCAGCAAAATTCCAGGTCTTAAATATGCTTTTTTTTTATCAATAAATTTGAAGTTCCACAAATTTTAGCTTGTTCCTGGAGTCTGGTATCACGCTCACCATTGACCTCAGTGATCCGAGACCCGAGGTTAGTGACGGCACAGGTCACCGCGGCCCACCTACCATCGTGGAATAGCGGATGGCTGAGAGTTTATTTGACTGTCAGTTTCTTTTGTAAGTTTAGGTCTAGCATACCGTGAGATAGGCCTAAAACCTGACAGTTTCAAAATTTGCAGGAAAGCCCATTTCTACATTAGTTTATTTGTTTGCTTCTCGCTTGTCTGCGAAGCAGGCCCAGAGCTCTTCTACCTGCATGGCAGCGATATAAAAGTCGGAACCAATAAAAGTCGAGTCGCTCACAAAAGGCAAGTTTCTTTCAAGAGTTTACGAATATAGGAAGGTGTCGACTTAGCTCAGACCGGTGAACTGAGGGCTTGCACTAAATTTTGGTAATTTCTCGGTCTTGTGCCTTCTCGCCAACACGCAAATACTGCGTAACTTTTCTTTCTTTCTTTCTTTCTTTCTTTCTTTCTTTCTTTCTTTCTTTCTTTCTTTCTTTCTTTCTTTCTTTCTTTCTTTCTTTCTTTCTTTCTTTCTTTCTTTCTTTCTTTCTTTCTTTCTTTCTTTCTTTCTTTCTTTCTTTCTTTCTTTCTTTCTTTCTTTCTTTCTTTCTTTCACTCTTTCTTCAAAAGATTAGTGGGCCTACACTCTTTTAGGCGGAGGATGAGGGATTAGTAATGAAGGACACTGGGTGAATGAATGACCTTTATTGCATCTGCACCATTTCATACATATCCATGGTATTTTGTTGATGGGTCTAAAACAAAAACAGTACAAACACAGCCTACATCATAAAGATCCCCCATCGGCAAACCTGTTGGGAGCATAAACAATACTTACAAACACATACGGGTAAACATGATAATAAGAATTGTATAAAAAAAAAACCAACAACAACATACAAACATGTGTACCAGAACTCAGAACTCTTTTATTTATGACCAACAAATGGTATAATACATAAATATTGATACAACAAAAAACTGTCTAAGTTGGTCAAGGGAGACTCTTGCTATAACATTATGCATGTTACTGTAGGAAGAGCCGCCCTTGTAACAAGAATTGTGTTCATGAACATGATGATTTTTTTAAAGAAATCTGTTATACATCATGACTAATAAATTCTTGTAACTATCTTAAAATGTTATGGTGTACAAAAACCTTTACATTAATTATTTTGTTGACAAATGTAACAATCATACACACTGCATTCATGGTTGTATTTGTTCCAAAAAAAGTTTTCACATAGTTTGAAAAACCGTTTAGGCTATGAGAATAGACTTTATTTAATATTTTGTCATCAGTCGAGTTTATGACTTTTGGAATATCAAAAATTTGACTTTCCTGTGCAAATTTGTTATCAACTTGATTAATAAATAACCCAGCTTTTTTTAAACTTCTAATATCGTGATTATGTATATGTCTGTTAGATATATATGGTAATGAAAGCTGTCTTGTCGGAAGTTTCTCATGCACAAATTTGGAATAAAATTTAAGTTTGGCTAAAGTAAACAAATCTTCTACCTTCAATAGGGTCAAACATTTTAAAATTGGTTCACTATATGCATTATAATTGCTACAAGATATACAACGCACTGCCTTCTTCTTAAGCTTTGTTATTTTATTATGTTTGAATCCCCGGGTAAGTATGCCATTATTTGTATGAGCTAATTTCAAAGAATTGTATAAGGTAATTTTTGTATTTAATGGAAGAAAATGCTTTAACTTATTAATGATGCCAATAGTTCTTGATATTTTGGAACTTATTTTAGCCATATGATTATTCCAACCAAGTTTCTCATCTAAAGTAAGTCCTAAGAAGTTGAAGTTATCTCGTGTACAATAAAGATATTATTTATTATAAGTGCAGGTACATTGAAAGATTTATTAGGTTGATGAAAAATCATAAATTTTGATTTATTAACAGTTAGAGACAGCTCATTAACTTTAAGCCATTCACTTAGGAGATTCAATTCTTTGTTTATAGTAATGCAGCAATTTTGATCCTTTGGATTTAAGTATGTATAGAGAGTAGTATCATTAGCATACATTATATATTTAAATAATTCACTAGTATTTGACAAATCATTTATGAATATAATAAACAGATGTGGGCCAAGAATAGAGCCCTGTGGGACCCCAATTGATATCAAGGTAGTATCAGAGATGGTACTTTCTATGCCTTCATACTGTTTACGATTAGTTAAATAATTTTGCATGAGGTTTAGAGGTGTACCATTGATACCGTAATAGCTCAGCTTTTGAATTAAAATATTATGATTTGTGACTCCCTTAAAACTGAAGTTGTTTGGATATGTTTTGTTAAAATATTTGTTATAGTCTATCTTTTTAGTTTTTTTTTTTTCAAATTTGTTTTGCAAGATCTGGGCCAATATTTGTAAAAAAAAAAAAAAAAAAAAAAAAAAAAAAAAAAAAAAAAAAAGGAAATTATTGAAACTGTTAACTATAGTAATTTTGTCAATAATCTGTTGTCCATCTATTACAAAATAGGCAGGGAAAGACTTCTTTCTTTGGGTTCTGTTTAAAATACCATTAATTGTAGACCATGTTTTCTTAATATTACTCTTGTACTTTTGAAAAATAAAACCATGGTGCTTTTCCTTTGTTAGTCTTATATTTTTCTTTAATATACTGTTATAATTTGTTAAACTTCTTTTAATTTCAGTATACTCTGCTGTGTTATGTTTAGTTTTCTTAAGTCTTCTATACAAATTATCTCTATATTTTATGGAAATCAATATGCCTTGAGTAATCCATTTATGTTTCTTGTGTTTATATTTATTAAATCTCTAAAGTTTGTTTGGCATATGTTTATTTAGTACATCATTTAGTATCTTATTGAGTAGATTGTAATTTGTATTAGGATCACAATTTGTATCTAAATTCAATATATTTGTGATATCCATAAGTTCATGCTCCTGAAGTGCTTTTTGTACAGAATCGTGACTATTAATTTTACAGTTATTGAATTTAGGATTTTGTTTATTACTCAATATTGTATTCAGGCACATAGAATAAGATTGATGGTCAAATTTTTAGTGAGAATTCATGAAGTTCTATGAAATGTAAAATCACTTATGCTACACAAGATATTGTCTGTAAGTGTTCCACTTTTATTTGAAAAACGGGTGGGTAGAGTAATCATTGGAATGAAACTATTGGAAACCATGGTTTCAAAAAAACCGTTGAAGATATTTCTTTCATGAACCTGTAGAAGGTTTATATTAAAATCACCTGTTATCAGTATTTCATTATTTACTTTGCTCAAACATGTTAGGGTCTTTTTCATTTCTTCATGAAATTCAGTACCAAGTTGAACCAAAAGAATAGGATACCTTTCCATCACAACTTTCTTCTGATTTTTACAGCTTTTGTTTTTAATTTTCACAAATCCCAAATTACTTCCACGTCATCACATTTCATCAACTTAATAAATTTATCTTCCGGAGTTAAATATTCAAAATCAACTGGAAATTCCGACACGTTATCAATTAGTTGTTTCCTGGCATCACAGAACTTTTGACAAATTAAGATTTAATGAAATTTGTCTTCTAATTCAGAACACAAGTCACATATTCTGTCACCTACTGGCACTTTAACTGGCCTTTTTTGTCTCCCTTTTTCAATATTTAAATTATGTGCACTGATTCTTAATCGGGTCAAGTTTCTTCTTTCATCTATTTTCTTCAATACCAGTACAAGTAATTATCCCTGCGAAACTTTGATTTAAATTTGGAATATGTTCTTAATTTTTTTTTTGGAAAAGATTGTCTAGAGAAGTCAGTGTGCCATTGGAAAAGAAATTTCTGCTCTAACAATTTTTGTATAATATTTGCCGAAAAATCGCCAAATTCATCGCCGCCATTGTTCCAAATATCTTGGCATTCGATTAATTTTAGGATGTTCTTCAGTGTTTAGCCAGTTAGAGTTAGTCATTGACAGAATTTCGGAGTTACATTTATAGGCATCATGCAACAATTTGTCATTGTTAGAGTTTTTAATTCGGCACCAGTTTTTACATATAGTCTTCAGTATTTTCAGAGAATATGGAAAAGCTGCGAGCTCTCAAAACCACAATATTGCATGCTTTATAATTAACTCCTAGAGTATATTTCAAATAACTTTAATATAACTTTTCGAATTCAGTCTTGGAATAACCTGATATAGATCTATAGTCTTGACCGATGCAATTTATAGGAGATAGAACATATGCACCCCATATTTCGCAACCATAAAGAAATATGGGGGCAACCAGTTTATCAAATAAATCCCAATATAAACATTTTTTTTCACCAGACAGGGTATGTTTTAAGCGTCCAAGAGCCTTTTTAGCTTTTTCACATAAATGTTTTATGGCTTGAGCAAAATTTCCATTAGATGTCATTTCAATGCCGAGGTAGGTATATATATATTAGTAATTTCTAGTTCCTCCTAACCAACAAAGAAGCGTCTCCTAATTTTTTTACTAGACCTATTAAATATAACTACTTTGGACTTTTCTACATTGATATTCAAATTCCAATTTTTACAATATCCGAGTAATTTACCCAAACAACATTGTAAGCCATGTTCACTTTCCGAAATTAGCATCAGGTGTAATCCCTCAAAATGTCTGCCTGTCCGCCATCCTTGGCCATTATAAAAGAAAAAACAATGAAAATGACATAACGCTGTCTACACCAAAAATTTGTTGTCTCCATTTTACTCCACCACTTTATAAATACAAAGTAAACTGCAGACAAGTTTTCACATTATAGAAAGCGTAGCACACGACGCGTAGAGTTTACATTCATACTTTCACACAGTCATTTACGTTGCTATTATAGTTTTAAAGAATTAGGATAATGAAAACGACCATAATAGGATCGTAACAATTAACGTTAGGCCTTTAGCGTTACAATTTACAGATTTTTTTTCAATGCAAAAACGTCTTGTGTCGTATTTAAATGTTCAGAATTTTCCACATGTTGCGTTCAACACTATTTCCACAAACAAAATTTGCCCAGTGGCAATTTCTATAGGCCTATAGATGTGATTTTAACCCTATCCTTTACAGATTGATGTTTATCAATGTCGGGAGGTCCCAGTAATTTGGTTCAGTACGCCAGCACGAAAATTAAAACCCGTACCCCTCCTCTCAAACTCAATCAAAGAAAGATTGGGGGAGAAGTTAAGTAAAAACTAAAAAAGAAAGACAAAACATACACCAATAGGCTATATTTAGGCTAAGACTAATATATATAAGCAGGTGTATAGGCCACTTTAAACAACTTGAAGTGATCAATGATGTAGTGAACCTACCCTATAGGTGACAACCTATAAAGATTTACAAGTGGTGAGCACGTTTTTTTCGGTCGTTTTCCCCTTAAGAAACTTCCAATTGAACAAAGCTGACATGAAGAATAAAAATACGCAGCGTGTTGACAAAAAACAACACACACACACACAAGGAAGAGGCAGGGGTTTAAAACCCAGGTGAAGAATGACGAAACATTAGTCCGGTAGCTCTCGGAGAAACAAGTAGGCCTAAATGGACTTTTCAGCAAATTTAGAAACTGCCACAGTGTAGCCTATATTTGGAATAAAAACTGGATTGATAGGCCTATAGTGAAAGAAAACTCATGTTGACTGAAGCTTTTCCCTGATGGCAAGCGGGCCGCTGCCTTAGCACTACAGTGATCAATCATCAATGAATGTGAGTGCAATGGTGAGCGCAGGTACACGTAAGAGTTACGGGACTCCACATATATAGCCCACAGACACAAGCTAGAATTTGCGGAACTTTAAATATCTCGATAAATAGGCATATTTAAGGCCTGAAATTTTGCTGGTTTTATATTAATTATACTGTTCGGGACGGTATGGAGGATATCGAGGCAGTTGGGGCCCGCGTTTTAGCACAGTCTCCGCCGTCCGCATCCGCACCGCACCCGCGCCCGCATTTTAGTATATACCGCAAGCCGTGGATTGACCGTGCGACAGGAGACTGTCTACGTTACATTATACAAATGGTGCCCTTGGCCGAGGGGGACAGGAAGAATTGTGAACCTGAGGGATGGTCTGTCCACCCGACGCGAAGCGGAGGGTGGAGAGTCCATCCCGAAGGTTCACAATTCTTCCTGTCCCCCAAGGCCAAGGGCACCATTTGTTTTATTATACCGAAGAACAATAAAACATCAAAGCTTCCATTTAATAGATTTTAATAACACACATTCTATACATTTGGCACACAAGGCAAGATTGACATCAGAGGTGCAGCGCCATCTAGCGCTACAGTGAGCGGTGGACAGTACTTTCACAGAAGTGGACAGGCAAAACTGTCCCATGCCCAATTAACCAATCACGTGTACGGATTTCCCTCTGAGGTATAATAATGCAGACTGGCCAATATTGAATGAAATTCTGAATGTTGATTGTCCCTTTCGTCCGTTTTTTATTTTTAGTCTATCATTTTTTCTTTTAGGCCTATTATCCTTTTTTATTTTTTTAGCGCGCCAAACGGTCAAAATTAAAATATAGACTCACGTGCGAGATTTGTTAGTTTAAATCTGCTGACATCGTCATGGGTCTCTGAACACAGGCGCTTATCTACGTCACAGCGACCGACTGTGGGCGAAAGAAAAAAGGCGCTTATCTACGTCACGGCGACCGACTGTAGGCGAAAGAAAAAAGGAAGGAGTAGGCCTACCCATGCGCCATTGTTACCAGCAGATGACAGAGCATATTGTCCTAGTTTCTGTCCTTTGCACGACTCTATACATATGTTTCCTTACTCCACAACAGTTGTTTCTTCAAATAAAGTTTATTTCCGATACTTCCTTACTTGTTCAGCAATACACATTGATTTTTTTGCGAAATTCTTCATAAATCGATGACATCCTTTCTCGCTGGCCGGAAGTAGCAGGAAACAGCCGCTGCTGCGCATGGCAGCAATAATTTGGTGAATTTTGATTGGTCGCAAGTCTCTGGGCTCTTAAACTCTTTTAACTTAGCTGTTCAGGGCTCGTCCTGTAAGAGGCTGGAATTAAATTTCCAGAATCCTGGACCACGCTTCTCATACAAGTCGCCTTGTAGATAAAGTGAAATCAAGCTGCGATCAGTCTTGACTGAGGGTTTTATTTTGTCATCTCTCAACCACTAAGATAAAAAGGCAGAAATAAACCAATAGTCGTGACGACACTGGATAGATGGGCCTTTGGACTGCCATGTGAACATACATGTGTCAGGATTGTGAAGATGCCAAATATCAACTAGGTCAAGCTCATCCAGTAATAATTTATCAATGCTTGTTACGATGCCCACCTTCTGAATATTTGCAGAACTCAACAAAGAATGACAACATTGATATAACTTTAACGACAACAATATATTAACAATAAAAAATCAGTACAAAGTAGGCAAATGAAATTATGCACTCAGCTAGGTTGGTATTCAACACTAGAACAGTCTTAGGGAAATCCTAATCCCTGGTGAGATTATCCACAGGTATTGTCCCACAGTTCCAAGTCCTATGGCAGGTGCCAAATAGTCCGGTACAAATCCCACAGAGGTAAGGTTTGGTTCCAATGTGGTACTCAAAAGCGCGGTGCTGATCCAAATCCCACAGAGGTACAGTTTGGTTCCAATGTGGTACAATTAACACCAAATATACCAGTCCACTCAAAGACACTTTGACTCCTTGCTAATGTATTTTCCACTTGCCAAAATGGCAGTAGGAAGAGCAGGTCGTGTAAGCCAAAATGACAGATTTAATTGAGTTGGGCAGTATTCCCACTCAACAGTTAATTTTCAGAGGAGTACGTGTCACAATGACGAGAGCGCACGCTACAAGAAACCTATTGCAGGTAAAGAAGCAATACATTTTTGGAATTTAATACACTTTTTTCTTCAGGGCTCATGCCTGGCATGGACACTGATTAAGTGTTGTAAATTGAGTCATGTACATTAACTTACATTATGCCGACAGTGATATCATGCTAGATATGACAGACGACTTGGAAAGTTATAGGAATACACGTCTGTACTATTCCAAGTCCTGTGGTCATCTGCACAGATCCTGCTGGAACAATACCTTGGTTTGGGCTGTTCAGGGGAAGGTGTCAACAACAACCGGTTCTACAACACACTGCCTGCAGGTCATACTGCACTGCACAACACTAGCAATGCTATTGTGTGAAAAGTGTTCATTATGTGATATAATCAACACTTCTTCTGGCTCCCTATTGGTCTGTTCCTGCCACCCATGTTACAAATGGGTATCTCCTTGGAAATAACAAGGGCTCACAGTCCCACTGGCTTGAAGTCACACAGCTTCTGTCAGATGTCAGTACAGTACAATGATATGAGTCATATGATTGTAGGTCAACACTTTGTTCACAAGCTGCCTGAGAATCACCCCAACAAGTGAGAGTTATAACATGAAAGGAGGCGATTATGGCTTATAACTGTCGAGTGGCGAAGCCACGGGACAGTTGTAATAGCCATAACCGTCTCCTTTCATGTTATAACACATTTGTCATTGGCTGGTAGGAATGGTCATTTGTGTTTAGGTCGGATCAGTGATTTCATGATTGAAAGCGTATTATCTGTCAGTTACGTAATCAAATTCTTACACACACGTGTGACAGTGTCATTTCACTTCTGAGTCACTTCATTCGTGATTTAATTTTTTAATTTAAACATATTTATTTCAACTGGATCGCCCTATAGTACATCGAGATGTCACTAATCGAGGGGTTCTCCAGAACATAGAGTGACACACAAAATGTATATTACAAAACACACAGGACAAAACAAGAACAAAGTTACCCAATTAACAGAGAAGCTGTACACATGCTTCAGATTTGTACCCGGCATACAAAAATCACAGTAGTAGTAGTCATCAAAATGCAAAACAAAGCAAAATAGTTAACTGCAGGTAGAATGTACACATATACGTCCCGGTTCACAATGATATGGAGTAGCGGTAGGAAATTTCATAAAGGACATTTGAGAAGTAAGAATTATGTAAATCAGCGACTAACTCAATTGAAAATTACTGCTTATGCATAACAGAACTAAGATATGAAGCGTCTAGTATCTACGATGTATGTGTGGAAAGCATCACAAATTTGTAGTAGTAGTAGTAATATACTTTATTTCTTTAAAGAGGATCGGACGTGTAGCTAAATATAGCTAATGTAGTGTCCTCTCCTCGTGTACAACCAAATACAATACTATCTGTCTTAAATACACATCGATGTAAGAAAGAAAAAAATACAATACGAGACATATGAACTCGGAACAAAAACGAATTACATGACAATTAAGGTAACGTAAAATAAACAGAATAAAACAGACATCATTATGAAGAAGAAAAAAATCACATGAATTGTCAGCGACTAACGAAAGTCGTCCTCGTCATCAGAATCGTTAGACAAGATATTTGAGAACATGTTACTCAATTGTATAAATTTCATAGTAGCATCTAAAATTTTACAATTGGAAATACAAGTGAGATTATTATGACCATATAAACATATTGATACCTTGTCAGGAACTGATAAATTGTCAAATATTATTGCATTCTCACTGGTTTCTAGAATTTCTGTAATCCCTGTCAAGAAAGTTTGTCTTGGAATTGCAAATAAGGGACACTGCAATAGAAAATGGGAAGCTGTTTCAGAGTGATGACCACACATGCATGCTTGGGTATCACACAAATGACGCGTGTAAAGATGGGCCTTTAGGGCGCTAAAATCAACCCTTAATCTATTCATAACCATGTTTAACCTTCGGGGCCCGTGACGGAGATGGTCGAGTCTTGCAGGAAAAAGCAACCGTTTAACATAAATTTTAAATACATTAACGGAACGAGCACTACGAATGTTATTGGGTAGGGAGTTCCAAAGTTTAGACGCGGAAGGAACAAAACTGCGAGCAAACACATTCGTACGAGCAGCTGGTATCTGCCTCTCAGTGTCATTGCGTAACAAATAATTATGCCTCTCCGTGTTTTGAATGGGGAGTAACGCACTGAGGTGAGGTGGACAAAAGCCTTTAACCATTTTGAAATAAATTAATAACTTGTAGTATTTCCTTCTATCTGCAAGGCTCGGCCACCCCAAGCACTTTAAAACTTTAATTCTACTGGACGTGTTCATACAGCCTGAAACTGCTAAAGCCGCTCTATACTGCACCGACTCTAAAATACCACTGCTCCTTTGTGTACAATTGTTAATGATTGGGGCAGCATATTCAAGTATGGGCCTTATACCACAAACATATATTGACTCGAGAGCTGATACAGGTAAAATATACATACATTTTCTTAATTTACCAAGGCGACTTGAAGCTTTGGTACAAACTGACTTAATATGAGAGTGCCATGATAAATTGTGTGTAATAATAAGACCCAGGTGTTTGTGTTCCTGTACCCTCTTAACTGGTTCGTCCTTAAATTTTAATTGAGGATAGTTCACTTTTTTTACTTTACGTGAAATAACCATTTCCTCAGTCTTTGAAGGATTAAAACCTACTTTCCATTTGTCACCCCATTCTTGTACTACGCTCAAATTATCGTTTAAACGTATCACCGTTTGTTCCGGAGATTCCACAATTTCAAGGAATGAAATGTCATCTGCGAATATGTAAACTTTACACGTTAAGTCATCTACAAGGTCATTGATGAAGACAAGAAACAGTAGAGGGCCAAGAACACTACCCTGGGGCACTCCAGATTCTATTGATATCCATTCAGAAAATTGTCCATCCAATACAACCCTTTGCTTGCAATTACTCAAGTAAGACTGAATCCATGACAGGAGGGGATCACCTATGCCAAGCTGTTTTAATTTAACAAGAAGACCTCTGTGCCAAACCCTATCAAATGCTTTGGATATATCTAAGAACACCATGCGTACATCTTTTCCCTTATCTAAAGCTGAGCTTATCATATGAACGAAATTTATTAACTGGTTAACTGTGCTATCAAGTTTTTTGAATCCAGAATTACATGCCGTAAGAAGATTATTTGCTGTCAGAAAATCATACAACCTGTTAAACACGGTAATTTCGAATACCTTGGAGGCGGAACATAAAAGGGAAACAGGTCTATAATTTTTTGTCAGAAAATCTTCCTCTTTTTTGAACAACCCTGAAACGTTAGCTTCTTTCCATAGTGTTGGAAAAGTCACCTTTTCCAAAGATAAATTAAACAGTTTGTATGTTGAAGGGAATGGACAATTGGTCGCTACCAAAGAGAAGAAAAGGAGCTAGTCTGTCACTTGCTGTGTGTATAATCAGATTTGGGTGGACGCCAGGAGCAATAATAGGGATGATGGAGTTGAGTAGTCTAATTCTATAAGTTGAATACTTTGGACAAAAGAACAGGTAATGTTGCAGATCTTCAGTGGGGTAGGAACACGAACATATAGGTTGTGGGATGATGTTGACTTTAAAGAGATCAAAGTTAAGTCTCGAGAATCCAAGACGAAGCTGGGTATGACAAATGTTGGCAAATCTGTGTCCTTGGGTATAGTAAACAGGAACATGATCCACTGCTAGTAGTGTTGCTTTCAGCTTTGATTTGAATATTTGGAGGGAAATTGAGTCTCTTATATCGGAGGGAAGATTGTTCCACAGTTTGATAGCGTCAGGTAGGAAGGATTTGTCTAAGCCGTTAGTTTTGCAATTGATGGGACGCATGGAGCTAGTGTGGCGGAGGTTTCGAGCATTAAAAGTAGGAGGAGTTAATTGAGAGAGATAGGAGAGTGTTAAGTTGTGATACATTTTGTAAAGAAAAAGTAACTTAGAATACTTCCTCCTGCTGGCGAGTGTTGTCCAACCCAGTTCACGTAAGAGATTGGCGCGTGATGTGTGCCTTAATGCACCTGTGCATATTTTAGCAGCTTCAAACTGTATGGATTCAATAAGATCGGAAAGTCCCTGACCGCAGTTGTCAAAGAGCACACACCCATATTCAAGAATTGGTCGAACCATAGTTAAATAAAGTTTAATCAGAGCTTTGCGGGAAAGTTTATATTTTTAATCTACGCAGAAGGGCAATTCGCTGGCTCGCTTTGGTAGTAATACGAGTGATGTGAGCATGCCAGGATAAATTGCTACTGAGAGTAATACCAAGATGAATGTGTGAGTCTGCCGCAGGTATTTCAGAGTCTCCAAGACGAATGGGTGGATGGTGTGGTTTAACAAGTTTGGTTGAAAATATGACAGAAAGAGACTTTAAAGCGTTAAAGGTAACACGCCACAACTTTCCCCAGTTATGTATAACAGAGAGATTAATATTCAAGAGATTAAAAGTTTCAATTGGGTCATTAACAACTTCAAGTAGACTGGTGTTGTCAGCAAAAAGTCTGACATCACATGTGATATTGTCAACTAGGTCATTAACAAAGACAAGAAAGAGAAGTGGACCCAGGATGGAACCCTGGGGCACACCAGCTTCAATAGTTAGCCATGATGAAGATTGGCCATGAATAATCACTCGTTGGGATCGGTTTGAGAGATAACTATCAATCCATGCTACAAGATTATCGGAGATGCCGAGTTGTCGAAGTTTAAAAAGGAGACCGGGATGCCAAACCTTGTCAAACGCCTTGGATACGTCTAGAAACACCATTCTGGCTTCTTTGGACAGTTCTAGATTTCGCTCAGGCGTTCAGGTAGTTCGTAAATCTGCTAGCTGCCACAAAATGGAAGATGACGTGTCTCTAATTGAACTTGATAATATTGCAACTCAGCAATTATTTTTCCAAAGAAATGACGGCACCGGCAGTACTGGGAGGTATGTTGGTTTTTATTTGTAGTGTTTTTACAATTTCAAAATCAAAGTTTGCTTTGCGTTCATGATATGCTACTGCATTAAGACTACTGACCCGGAGAAGTTTTGTGGCTGATGGTATAATGCGTGCTGGTACTTGAATGGAAAGTTTTTATCATGGAAATTCAGGTAAATCATTTCAAATTTTATTGTTAGACATTGAAAGGGTTAATTCGGAAAGAGTGAGTTATAGGTTTTACTTAATTCACTTTTTTTGGGCCCTTTTTACGATTATTGAGGGTTAAGGTCAGCCCAAAAAAGATGCATTATCAAGTTTCATAATACATTCTTTTTCATAATCAATGGTTACGGGATATAATCAACACTTTTTGAGCCCTATGATTGGCTAATTCCTGCCAGCCATATGACAAAGCAGGCTAACTCTGCGACCTGACACACACTCAATAGGTACAGTGACCTCTCCAAATCAAATTTCCACAAATGGTGCAAGACACATAAGAAGATACAAGTAGAAACCATGACATCACTTTTGGATAAGTAGCTAATAAAATATTGCAGACTGTTATTCCTTCCGTTCAGCAAAATGTTGCAGGAGTACCAAAGGTAATTTGACACAATATGAGTTAGCACTTGGACATTCCTAAATTTCTCACAAAAATACATTGAGTTCGGTTAAAAAAAGTAGGGGTACAGTGGGGGTAAGCTTGTAGTTTTTAATGTCACATATATTTATATGCTCCAAAAGAAGGATGATTGCAAAGATGGTATCATGTAACTGTAAGCAAATGGATAACCATGCAACATGGAGAACTGAAAATGTTTATTTTTCACAAAACACAAAAAACGTTACGCACAAAGGACATACAAAAAAAGTACAAAAACACATTGAAGGCCAAGGGAGAGGGCAACATGAAGGCCGTTCATGACTGACCAGGACCGCAAGGTCTGCACCATATGAAAAAAGCGATACTACAAAACTAATTAAAAATAGTTAGACCCAATGTCACAAACAGTTCGCCTAAAGATGGTATATTGGCGTCCTTCATATCCACAACCAAAAACTAAAAATCTACCTCTATTTGTTTTCAGTGGGTGCATAAAGATCTAGTTAATGCCTTATTTTACAGTGATAAACAATAGCATAAAAACATAGACAACAACATAATGCAGACCTTGAAGAATAATAAACTAAGGGAGATATAAAAGTGAAATTAATTTATGTAACCAATGTATGTAAGCCACAAACTAGTTCATCTGTTAAATAGCACATTACCAAAACCATGAATACACTCCGTATTAATGCCCACTGAGGATGGTTTTAAAATGTATCAGAAAAAAATTTGTACAGTTTTGTCCAGGTGATTTCATAATTAAACACCACATGGTCAATATGAATAAACATTGACGTAAATATACATTAGCTGTTAGTTATATCTGACTTTAGTACGAAAAATTGCTGCCAAGGTTGTGTTTACTGTCAATGAAATTAAAATTGAATCGTGTACATATCATGTACCCACATTCACCATTTGTGTGTGAATGCACAATATTGGATGAAACTAAATCTTACACACGTGTCAGTCAAGCTTACATAATATGTGTGCAGCCTCAGAATACAACAAGTCTTGTGTTTTGTGTTTTATGGTGAAATTATGAAAAAAAATATATAGATGTACCATGTACTGGATTGGGCAAGAATATGTGCAAACATATGCGGGTACCTATGTATACATATTACCTTATCCTGGCCCATGATACAGGAAGGAGGTTGATATATCCAGTAATGCCAGGCATTCACTGGTGGTCTTAACCATCATAATATGGTTAATAGTAAAGCCGCTCATACACTGGCAGTTTTAACTAGTCAATCTTTAATGCAGTGTGGACTGCTATTGGTTGTTACCTGAGGGAAAAAATCTCTGCCAAGAAATATATATTATGCACGTGTACTACATGACCAGTCGTTGACCAAAGCATAAAGTACATTTACTCAGTACTTAGTACTTACTGAAATGGGATCAAATCAAGATATCTGCCAAAATGTATGGTGCTTGCACACTGGTACATATATATGCAAAGTACATGCAGCTTGTCCTTGCTCATGACACAGGGAAAAGGAATTAATATAAATCTAGTGACCTCAAGCTTATATGATGTAGTTAATGTGTCTGGTCAGGGTATTCACTGGCAGTTTTACTCGATTCCATTTATGATGCAGTGTGAACTGCTACCTGGTAGCCACCTGAGCAAGTATAAGTAAACTAGAAAAGACGATTAGCAAATCTGTCTGTGTGCCTTCAAAAGTTATAAATATTAGGGCTAAAACTTTTGTCCTTTGGTACTTCACATTCCATTAAGATTATGGCTGGATGAAAATTTCAAAGTCCACATGACCTTGACCTTTGACCTTTAGAGGTCACATGTAAATTACAAAAATGTACAGTGTTACAGTACCTGCAATTTAAGGCCAACATGGACCAAATCAAATGAAAATTGACCAAGTTATGACCGGACGAAACTTTCAAAGGCCTGAATGCCTTGGATCTTTGACCTCTGGAGGTTACATGTTATGAAAACAAAAATGAGCAGTGTTGCAATACTTACCATTTGAGTCCAACATAATTAGAATTGGATGGAAATTAGCTGAGTTATGACTGGAGGAAAATTTCAGAGGTCCAAATGACATTGACATTTGACCTTTAGAGGTCACATGTGAATGTAAATTACAAAAATGTGCAGTGCTACAATAGCTACAATTTGAGCCCAACATGATTAAAATTGGATTGACAGAGTAATGGGTAGGAAAAATTTCAAAGGTCCAAATGACCTTGACCTTTAGAGGTCACATGTAAATTTCAAAAATGTTATTGTTACAATAGCTACAATTTGAGCCCAACATGATTGAAATTGGATAAAAATTGACCAATTTCTGGCCAGATGAAACTTTCAAAGGTGCAAATGACCTTGACATTTGACCTTAAGAGGTCACATGTAAATTACAAAAATGCGCAGTGTTATAATAGCTACAATTTGAGTCCAACATTATCAAAATTAGATAAAAATTTACTAATTTCTGGCTAGATGAAATTTTCAAAGGTCCAATTTACCGTGACGCTTGACTTTTATTGATCACCTGTCAATTACAAAATGTGTAGTGTTACAATTGCTACAATTTGAGCCCAACATGATCCAAATTGGATAAAAGTTGACAAAGTTATGGCTAGATGAAAATTTCAATGGTCCAAATGACCTTGATCTTTAGAGCTGACATGTAAATTACAAAAAATGTGCAGTGTTACAAGCATATTAATTGAAATTGGATTGGTTACCTGTACCTATAATAGTTTAGCAGATATTCAAGATTTAAATTTTCAAATGGTCCTCATTTTCATAATTTCAAAACCGTTGAACTTGTGTACAAAAACTCAAGACTCCATGTATGGAAGTATAATAATGCCAAGTTTGGAGTTTCTACGTATAATAGTTTTCAAATGAAATGTCGGAGAAATTTGCCGGTAGAGGGAAAGAAGAAAGAAAGAAAGAATTCCCAGGTAAACAATATGTCTGTTTTTGCACAAAGACAATAAGGACGTAACCATCTGTTCAGACGACTTGCCATAGTATACGGCATCTTTGCACTATGAAAAGCGTAAAGTCATGCGTGCCCACAGGCGATTGGAACAAGAGGGCACTCCGACAAGCGCACTGACACACACCTGAACAAGGGGTGTATGTACCCCTTGTTCAGGTGTGTGTCAGTGCGATCATCCGAGTGCCCTCTGGCTCCAAGCGCCTGTGTGTGTTCCTGCTCCAACGCAAATGACAAAAAATGGTCCTCACAGCCACGGAATTTGGGCAAGTTATAACCGGCTACACACCTCTTACCAAGAGCACCTTCACCAAGTTAAAGAACAACTTGTCAATAAATTAAGCAATTCCACTAAAGTTTAAAATTTGAAAAAAAATGATGGAAAACACTCAAATACCTTCTGAATAGAAATCACATTCAGACAATACCTTCTGGATTGGGTGACGGCAAACATGTAACAGAAAATGCATCTAAAGCTGGAATCTTTAGTTCTTTTTTCTAAACTCGACACGCCACCCGGAGATCTTTAGTTCTTTTTGCTAAACTCGACACGCCACACTACAAATACTCTCAGGAATCTTAACATCTGTGAAGACGACGTTTTGGATGCTCTTAAATGCCTCGACACATCCAAGACAACTGGTCCTGATGGTGACAGTACTAGACTCTTGAAAGAAGCTGCCCCAGTTATCAACTAATCTCTTACTAATTTATTTAATATGTCTCAAAATCAGAAACAATTCCCGACCACTTGGAAAGAGGCCCATGTTACACATCTGCATAAAAAGGGTGGAGAGAACTTGTGTAATAACTATCGCCCTATATATCTTTTAAGTTTCACAGGGAAATTATTGGAAAAAAGGTAGTATTTTAGCATGCTTTCAACTCTTTATGAGACAACATAGTTATCTCTACACACCAGTCGGGATTCATACCTGGCGACTCTACAGTTAACCAGCTACTTTCTCTTTATATATCAACGGCATAGCTAATGTTGTAAAGTCAAATGTTAAATAGTTTGCCGACGATAAATCACTTTATCTCACTGTCATGTCACTGTCATGAACGGTGATCTTAATTCCTTAGACAAATGTTCCAAAGAATGGCTCATCTCTTTTAATGCTCTTGTCACTGATACTATATTGTCCCTCTTAAGAGGAACCCCCAGACCATCTACGTCTCATTTTTCAGGGATATCAACTGGAGAATATTTCTGAACATAAACATTTAGGTATCACTTTTAAGTCAGATTTAAAAAGGAGGGAACATATAAAACAAATTGCAACTAAAGCTTCCCAACAGCTTAACATTATGAAAAGTTTGCAATATTGTTTTGATCGTATGACATTACAGGTGATACGGCCTATTTTAGAATGTGGTTTGGGATGGCTGTTCTCAGGATGACTCAAAACTCCTAGAGGACTTGCAATTTACTGTGCCTTGTATTGTGACAGGAGCAATGAGAACCACTCCAAATGTAAAATTGTCTGAGGAAACTGGTTGGGAATTACTATCTAAACGTACACGAGCCCTTCTATCTGTGTTGCGTTTCTGTGGAGTCAATCTTCTTTTTGGTTTGCCTGAACTGTGCCGCCTCTCAGGTCCATGCATGCAATGCTGGTCTCGACTGTCCTGTAACATCTGTCCTGTGCTCCCGTCTTTTTCCAACAAAGGAGGATTAATATAGGGCATAGCCCTTATTTATGTCTGGGTGCAAACCCAGACATATTGTTTTTCCTTGCATTCTTTATTTCTTTCCATGGCACCCAAATTTGTCCAAAGTTTTTCTCAGACATTGTTATTCCCCAAAACCACCAAACCTACCATGGTGACTGACCTACCAATGAAATTGTGCGCCTGGTTTGGGATAGTCATGATGTTTAAAAGTATGCAAATTAGAGGTAATTAAAGTTTTAAAAGCTCTATATCTCCAAACACATTATAGATAGACACAAAGTTCAAACTTACACATGGAGGTTCGAGACAACTGGCAAATACAGTAGCATACAAACATAACTTGGGAAATTTCAATGTATGCTAAATTCACCAAATTTCTTCCCAATCCACAACCAGGCTTTCAACTGATTCTTGCATAACCTACTGTTTGACCTCCATGGTGCTAGACAACCATTTTGCATTCATAATTAATAACCTTGAACCTGTCTCATAGGAACCCTTCTAGCCATGCATGCTAGGTGTATGGTTTGGAAGGTTCAGGTCTTGTAGCAAATGGGGGGGGGGACTTCCAACAACTGTGTAATGAGGCTCTCAACAAAATACAGAGAATCTCTTTCTGTTTATGCAAGAATACATCTGCTCCATGCTGCTATATGTACAAGCAGGCACTAGTTCTGACTAGTGCTGCACAGAGCTGTCAGTGCACCATGACTGAGACTGGTGTCCTAGCTGGTCTGTTTTTGCCTGAGGCTATGTCAGTCTGCTGAGCTTATCAGTCCCAAGGGAACACAGGCTCTGGACTTCTAGGTAGAACAAGCCTGCATGAGTGTATCCTCTGTTGAAAATAGACTACATACAGTGCTGAGCCGGCCAGACCGATCAAAGTATAGTCTTCCAGAACTGAATGACTAGCTGTTTCCACAACTTTGTGAATTTTGAAACAGTGTGTGGATTTGTGTCATCTCAGTGGACACTTTTATGTCTTTGTTTTCTTGTAACCAGCTACAGTGAGATGAAGGCTGTTCTTCATAGCCAATACTGAGACAGTGTAGTGCTTTTTCTCAGTTCACAGGTACATGTACATGTAGTTTCGTGACAGCTTCTTTTGAAATTTGTTTATGCATAAAGGAAGAAAGTTTTTTATTGCATGTATACACATCCCCTTGAATAATGTGTGCACTGTACATGTATATGTGCATGTATGAATAATGTACATGTACATGTACATGCACATATACTCATCCATACTGCTCAGAAGGGCTAACCCTCTTAGGAGTGGGTACCTTTTCTCTGGTCAAATGGTTGACTTTGTTCTGGTCCCAAGGGTGCCCACTGTAGAGAGGTTTCACTGTATTAGTAAACACTGGAATTGTGTGTCTGGGTGCAAACCCAGACATTTCGCTTTTTCTTTCCTTTCTTTCCTTTTACAATCAAGTTGGTCTGGAGATTTTTTCAGACACTATTTTTCGGAAAACCACCAAACTTGCTTATAGATTTTGGAAAAGAACTAGTGTCTGCAGTTTGTGATGAATATTTCTGGGGTTAAGTGGACCGGTTTGAGACCACCAGTTGCCTTTTGTGGGTGACTGCCTGTCTCGGGTCAGGAGTGGGGTTTGTTTCTTCACATTGGTGTTGGAAGAGAAATGTTGATGCTTTGACAAGTCTGAAATCTCTTTGCTGTCATTGTTGGGTTTGGAATTAATGAATATGGATCATGTTTTTCTGTACTATTTGGTGACTGACCTAACTTGTGAAATTGTGCACCCCATTTGGAATAGTCATGATGTTTAAGATTATGCAAATTAGGGTTAAGTACAATTTTAATTTCATATCTTCCAACCGATTGCTGATAGACTCAAAATTTCATTGTGCATATATAGATTTGTGACTCCTGACCAATATAATGGACAGTATGTAAGTTGTAGAATTTCAAATTATGCTAATAAGGGGAATTGAAACATTCAAAAGTTGCATATTTCCAAAACTATTATACATAGACTTGCCACTCCAACTTCAATTTATAGGTTTATGGCAAAGCTGTGTCCAATGAACCATGAACCAAAGTTGGAGGATTTTCATTTATGCAAATTAGGTGAACATTCAAAATGTAAATCTTGAATAGCTTCAAAACTAATATCGATACAGGTGCCATTCCTACTTCAATTTATGGGTTTGTGGCATAGCCCCAGCCAATAGACCATAAACCAAAGTTGTAGGCTTTTAATTCATGCAAATTTGGCAAAAACACAAAATAAAATGTTCACTAGCTTCAAAACTATTATAGATAGTAGTTTCAGTCAAAACTTCATTTTATAAGTTTGTGACATGGCCACATCCAGTGAACCAAGAACCAAAGTCGCAGCATTTTATCCATAAAATTTATTAGGCTAATACATGAAATTTAGATTATGTTAAACAATGGCAAAGTGTAGCATGTCAAACTGTTCTGATTTTCAAGGCACCTAGACAGATTTGCTGTGAAGCAAATCTTCTTTTCTCGTTTAAATTGTTATTCTTTTTACCAATTATAGAAAAACTGGCGATACTTTCAGACCTGTATCCACTATCGGAACCACCTTCTCCACCAAGCTCCATCTTTGACGCAATGGGGGCTCTTTCCTTATGTGCCCAGTGCTGCTACTTTAATAATTCATAGCATGGGGGCGACTTCAGTGTCTGATACAATATTCCTATTCTGGGGCTTACTGCTGCAGACAACTGGTAATTTTAAGGCATTGTATTTACATTTTAGGTAATGCTCACACTGGAAAAGTACCATTATATATTGTTTTATAACAATATATAATGTTACATTCATTCGACAAATTAACTTTTCGTTAACACTATATCACACATATATTTTAGTATACTACCTCTTCAAAATATCCAATCAGGACAAACTCACGGACTTGCCATTTTTAAAATTGTTGATTTCGCATGGAAGGGTTTGTAAGTGAGGATAGCATTGGGAAGATCTTGGCGGGGGGGGGGGGGTTAATATATAAAACCAAAAGTATATATTTTGCAAATATTTCAGAGCATCAATAATGATATGATATATGCTGTGGCATGATTTACTTTGAGATCCAAATCAAATGTATTTTTGTGCGACTGTCCCATAATGCATTAAGCCATGTTCAAAATGGCGCTCAGCGACTTGCATGATTTTCCGGTGCCAATGTATCGTGTCGTATTTAGATTTGTAAGTAACGATGATAACTGCTTCATACACAACCGAGCGGGCAGATTTAAGTTGAGATAGTAAGTCATGTTTTAAAAGTACTTTAACGACCGTTTATTCTTTATTCTTTTACCAGGGTATACCAGTTCAGTGAACATCACTGATCTCCCACTGGGCCCTGGGTGGATACAATGGTAATAAATATAATGCATGACATTAGAGACATAAAATCAAAAATATGTTAACATAAGCGTTGACACATGATATATAAACTAAAGAGATGAAGACACAGGTGTAAAATTAAGAACATAAATACAATATGTACACAATGGTACAAGGGGGTCAATACTATACTGTCAATTTGTGCTACCATAAAAACATCTGTATCACTTTGGGTTAACACTATTGGGAATTTTGTATAATATAATTGCGCTTGAACTGGCTGAGGGATACAGAATTTGCAATTTCTACTGGAAGGCAATTCCACTTGGCAGCTCCTTTGTAACTTATTCTGGATTTTCCTGCGTTAAGTTTTACTAGGGGGATGCATAGATGATTTGCAGTTACTGATCGGGTACTATGGCTATGTATACTACTTGTGTACTTGAACTTATCCTGAATATATTGTGGCGACATACTGTGGAGAGCTTTATACATGAAAACTGCCAAGTGGAATTGCCGTCTTTCCTCTAGAGGCATGATGTTGCAAGCTTGGTGCAAGTTGTGAATATGTTCACGTCTGCCTGCTTTTGTTACAATGCGCAGTGCTTTGTTTTGTAATACTTGCAGTTTACTTTTTAGGTACTGTGGGCATGAGTCATATATTATGTCACAGTAGTCGATGTTTGGCAGTACAAGTGATTTGTATAAGAGCAGTAAACTCTCTTTTTGTAGAAATTTACTGGCTCTGCCTAAAAGTGCGAGTTTCTTGCCAACTTTGTTGCAAACATGACTGATGTGCTCATGGAAGTCAAGAGTAGGGTCCAGAAAAACGCCAAGATACTTAAACAATTTCACTTTTTCTACATTTTCTTCCCCTACTTTAACTTGCACATAGGCCATGTTTTTCAATCGTTGACTGGTACCAAAAAGCATAAATTTGGTCTTACTCACATTGAGAGTCAGCTTATTTTGCTCAAACCACTGAGAAACTCTTACAAGGTCACTGTTTATGGTATTTTGTATGTCATTTGCGTTTGCAGCTGAATAAAAAAGTGCCGTATCATCAGCGTAAAGGGCAATGGTGCATCTCTCGGCAACATTGGGAAGATCGTTGACATACAAGATGAACAATAGTGGACCCAGAATGGATCCTTGTGGTACCCCACAAGTTACTCCCTCTGGGTCCGACAGTTGTCCGTTGACACATGTGACCTGAGTACGCTGGTACAAGTATGCTTCAAACCATTTCAACTCATTGGCATTCACACCATATGCTTCGAGTTTTTGTAACAGGCACCTATGGTTAACGGTGTCGAAAGCTTTTTTTTAGGTCCAGAAAAACCATTCCACAGCACCTGCCCTGGTCTATTTCACCGTTTACAAGATCTAATATGTGTGCCAAGGCAGTGGCTGTGGAATGCTTCTTCCTGAATCCGGACTGATGGTCGGATATGAGATTGTTGACTGTTAAGAACTCATACAGCTGGTCGTGCACTGCACGCTCTAACATTTTCATTGTTACAGGAATAACAGAAATGGGTCTGTAATTGTTAGTGTCTGTTTTAGAACCAGCTTTATATATGGGTGTGACCTTTGCTGACTTCCATTCCTGGGGCACAACAGCCGTTTTTAATGACAAATTAAATATATGAGTCAGAAGAGGTGTTATGTTTGACTTTGATGCCTTAAGGAGGCGGGCACTCAAATTATCTAGTCCTGTAGCTTTGCCTATTGACAAGTTGGAAAGCTCATTTGAAACAAATGTTTCTGTGATGCCCTTGAATTGAAAAACAGCATTAGTCACCTTCGTAGCTTTAACTTCTACATTTGAAATCTTACTAGCGAGCTTAGTACCTATATTTGCAAAGAAATTATTGAATTTTTGTGCTATCAGCTTTGGTTCGGTAATATCTTCACCATTTACATTTAGTTTTGTAGGACCTGGAGATTTTACATTAGGTACTATTTTTCTAAGAGTTTTCCATAGCTCTTTTGGGTTATTTCTGTGTTCATCTAAAGATTGTTCTATGAACTCTTTTTTCAAAGTACATGTTAAATTGTTGACCCTATTTCTTATTGACTTGAACTTGCTCCAGTAAAGACTTGATTTTCTACCGTCAGATTTGTTACTTTCAGCTATCTTCTTGTAATAGTCTCTATCATTACACAATGAGCGTAGTTCATTTGTGACCCATGGGGGTTCATTTTCACGCACTTTTATGTTTACCATTGGTGCGTGTGTATCACAAATTGGTTCAAACACATTTTTAAAATTTTTCCAAGCACTCTCTGGGTCAGTTGATGAGTATACTTTTGTCCAATCGGCATTTTGTAAATCGTTTGAAAAAGAACTTTCATTAAAATTGCGGTATGTCCTGGCTCGTATAATTTGAACTCTTCCCTTTGGTCTTATTCCCGTACGTGAAAAATATACCAAATTATGGTCACTTAGTCCACAGGATATGACGCCGATTTCGAGGATCATATTTTCCCGATTTGTATAAATGTGATCGATCAGTGTTTCTGAGCTGTCAGTTATTCTTGTTGGTGATTTAATTATTTGTTTCAGCTGTTGTGATTTTTCAAAAAAGTTTACAAGTTGTTTTACTGGTTTGTTTTTTGAGAGATAGTCCAGGTTGATGTCCCCTAGTATGGCAAGTTCACCATCACTCGGTACCGCCTCGTCTATTTGATTTTGTAAAGCCTTGATACAATCTTTCGGTACTGTGTCCGGGGGACGGTACAAACCACATATATATATTGGCTTTGTCTTTGGGAGCTTCAATTTTATCCACAAGGTTTCAAGTCTGGTGTCATTTTCTATTTCCAAGTGGATAAGTTCATGTGAAAAACGGTCATTTATGTAAATGCATATGCCTCCACCTTTATTATGTTGCCTGTCCAAACGCTCCATATTGTACCCAGGTATAGTCACTTCTTCTAGCAAGTGAGTCGAATTTAGCCATGTCTCAGATAAGACCAAAACATCAACTGGCTTAGATTGAAGGGCTGTACGAATTTGATCAATTTTGGGGTACAGGCAATGTACATTTAAATGTGCTATTACGATGCCCTTAATTTGCTTTAGTATATTAAGGCCGTAGTCGTTTTCATTGTAGTTGACCTCCTGGGTCTGGCCCTGGGGCAGGTCGTTTTCAAATGAGCTGTCAAGTAGGTCTGTAAGGAAGGAATCAGAGAAATTTGGCAGACTGCATTGTATGCAAACATGTTGTGTATTGCTTTCCCTCCAGACACGGTAATCCCTTAGACTGTTTGCGCTGCTAACTGGGAGATCGGACACCTAGAAGCTAGCGAAATATTACGATAATGATCAGTTGTCGTTTCCATGGCCCAAGTTAGCCCTCCAGACAAGTTTAAATAAAATGCTGTGTTTGAGTTGACTTCACTTCAAAATAACGGCACACGATGGCCACTTTCTTCATAAAATCTTTCAGCCAGGGTCGATCAATTTTTATTAGGGAAGGGCAGCTGGAAACTTTTTTCAAAAAAAAAAGTTTTATAAAATAAATTTAGGATCGGGTCTTTTCAGTAGGATCGGTCGGCCGGGTTACCTGAACCACACATATTTTTGTTAGCTTTTTGGTAGCTTGGACATTTGTAGAAACGTGTTCAAAATGGATGCTCTTTCCCCTTTGACCTCCTATGACGTCAGTTTAACTTGTTACCTGGGCAAAGCCGGAAGCACTTGTTGAATAAAAATATGTTTACACCAACGATAATCGTCATTATTTTATGACCAGGAAACTCTTTCAAGATTGCTATGATCCTATTGGTTACGATGGTGCACGTGGCAAAGCTGGAAATAATTGAATGTCTTGAGATGAAGTGCCCAGATCTGCGGAATCGTGACATTGATTTGTGGACGTGGCCAAATAGGTGGGACGTTACAGCTAGTGCCAACGCCCACAAATCAATTCATTGATTTTTATTTGTCACATAGACCAAGAACATAAAATACGGATATCCATGTAAAAATATACAATACAATATTAGTGATAACACCCTGATCCATATGAATGGAAAGCGCTAGAAAGCCAGCATACCAGCTTGGCTTATTTCCATAGCGGTCCATAGCACCTGGGTATAAATAAACACATTGGTTAAATATAATATAATATAGATTTTTAAATAAAGATTGAGTATACATATAATTAAATGGAGAAAAATAATATATTCTACATGATACAAAAAATAATAAGACTTTTCTTGAGACATGTAGATACTATGGTAAAAAGATAGTATTTGTGGCTTGAGCCATGACTGACTAAAAGGAAGATTCTTTAGTTACCCAAGCTATCCAGATGACAGCACATATGCTGTACATGGTGAAATATAATATAGATTTGTAACTAAAAATTGAGCATACATATAAATCAAATGTAGAATATATATATATATATATGTGTGTGTGTGTGTGTGTGTGTGTGTGTGTATGTGTGTTTGTATATATGTATGTATGTATGTATGTATATATGTATATATCATACAAAAGAAAAATAGCACTATTCTGACGACATGTATATATTTTGGTAAAAAGATAATATTTGTGGCATGACTGACTAAAATGTAGTTTCTTTAGTTACGCAAAAGCTATACAGATGGCAGCACAGATAATGTCCTCTGTACAGCCCATGAGCAACCAACCAACTTATGGCCTCATATAAGAACTAATTTTTAAAATAAACAGTTCCCTTTGCAAATAAACATATTCTGAGTTTTCTACTGCAATCATTGACTCCCTCACAAACCTTTTACAGCCTTTTTTAGATATCTGTTTGGATGACGAATTCTTTAGTTCATTTGGGAGTCTATTCCAGAGCTGCACACCATTGTAGACAAATGAGTTCTTTCCTTGGCTTCTAACATGTGGCAACACAAGTGAGCCTTGACTGTGTCTTGTCTTTATATTATGGGTGGTATTGGTCAGCTGAGGATCATAAAAATATTCTGGAGCTTGTGATTATTTAATGTTGAACATTACATTTAGAGATAAATTTTTTACTCTTGATGTGACATTTAACCAATAAACATAGCACAATGGTTCGCACGCACATGATCCCTTGAATCAAGAAGCAAAGTGTATCGGACCATTTAGTTCTGTGCTGTTTGCAGTCTTTGTTTAAAATTTGCTTTCAGACTCCAGTACCATGATATGCATGCATAGTAACAAAAAAACAAAAACAAAAACAAAACAAAAACAAAAAAACAAAAACAAAAAACAAAAAACAAAAAACAAAAAACAAAAAACAAAAAAAAAAAGTTTGAAGCAAATTTGAACACAACATCCTCTTTTCTTTGGCATTAAACAAAAAACCCTTTCTATACAAAAATTTGAGACCATTGTTAGCCTTTTTGATTGCATTGGATCCAGTAACATCGCCTGATAGATCTTGATCCAAAACTAAACCCAAGTTCTTCACATTTGATTTCGCATTGATGCTTACATCATTACACACTAAACTGAGACAAGAATTCTTTTTTAGTATGATTTGTAGCAAACAAAATACTCGCTGTCTTTCCCAAATGTAGTACCGTTTGTTCATTACCAGCCATTGTGGAGTGCAGATAAAATTCTCATTTAGTTTTGGTTCAATTTGGGCAACACTGTTTCCTGAAACCAAAAGAGCCGAGTCATCTGCATATAAAAGCAGTTCACATGTTACACTACTTTCCATGTCATTAACGTAGACAATAATCATCAAAGGACCCAAAATAGATCCTTGGGGAACACCGAAAAAGATGGGTCCCTTCATGGATGCTGTCCCGTTAACCGAGACAAATTGATCACGATTGGTTAAGTATTGTATTTGTGTCTTTTTGCCCAGAACCACTTCCTTGTAGTCATTACCCTATTCCGCAGTCCGAACTCTTTACTCTCCATAAGCTAACCTGTTCCTGTCTAACCTATATACATATATACTGTTGTCCATATTGCACACGTTCCTCTGTAAAATTTTGACATAGGCTGTATTAGCCCAAAGAAATTAAAGGGTCTTCAGCGGGTAACTACTCAACATGTTTCGGAGCCTTTTACCCGTACATGTCTCTCTGAGTAGCGGCTCCTTGTCTAAGCTAAATATTCAGCAAAGACAACCCACATAAAAATGAATAGATATGAACGTGGCAAATGATGAATTAACTAAATACGTGAAGTTTTGCTTATAAATGCAGAGCCTCATTATGAAAGAAGAATACCTGTCAAACAAACCATAATTACTGAATTTGTATCATACAGGTTCAGATAAGAACAATTTGACTTACACCTGAATCAATATGTACCCTTTCTAGCTGGACAGCTTATCATAGTTAAACCACCCACCAGTGTTTAACCGAAGTGGAAACAAGCTGGGGTATGAAAAAAACCACCTGGTTACAGATTCATCTGCCCCTATTGCTTTCAACTTGCACAACAAAATCTGGTGATTCATCGTGTCAAACGCTTTCTGTGAATCCATTAAAACCATACCTGTATATTAACTTTTATCAATGTTTCCCCTGATTAAATCACACAAAAATGTAAAATCTGTCTCCGTGGAAAAGCATGCACGAAAACCGGACTGGTATTTGTAAATCAGGTACTGCTTGCAAAGGTAGTCATAAAATTGTTTATATACAAGTTTCTCAAAAAGTTTTGAGAAAATAGGTAAAATAGATACAGGTCTGTGATTTCCCTCATGATTCCTGTTCCTCTTTTTGAAAATTGGGATTACCTTTGCTGTTTTCAAAGCCGTGGGAACTTCCGACACTGTGAGAGACAAGTTTATGAGGTAAGTAACTGGGCTTGCAATTTCAGTAGCACCATCTTTCACAAACCTGACATTAATTTTGTCTGCTGCAGTTGCTTTTGTGGGGTTTTTTTCTGAAAAGTAACTTTACAATATCAACTTCAGAAACCATGAGAAACTTAAAGAATTTACTTTGGCACCTTTGTTTTCATAAAATTTCTGCAAACCTTCTACATCATAAAACATGTTGGGGGGTTTCTCAACCAGTTCTCATGCTATGTAACAGAAAAAGTTGTTCAACTTCCGACTAACAAAGTCACCATCAAAGTCTATCTCACCACCATTTTTTTAGACCAATGTAAGAATAAAATTTACATTTCGTGGCAGCACCTAGTTTTTTCATGGTGTTCCATTACCTTTTTATGCACCGTTTATTTTCATCAATAGTGTTTTGCACAAGTTCTCGTTTTGCCTGTGTTGTATGTCTCTGTGTCTTGTTTCTTTACTTCTTGTATTCCTGAAACTTCACTTCAGACCTATAGTCTTTCTAAAGATCACCCTTGCTTGATCTCTTTTTCTAATACCATGTAATATTTCTCCTGTTAACCAATGATTGAATTCTTTATTTAGACGTAAAGTTTTTATTGGTGCAACACTATCAATTACCCCTGTAAATATCTGAGTAAACTTAGATCAAGTTAAGTTCATGTCCTTTGTATTGATTACCTGAGACCAGTCAACTTCATTTAGTTTGTGTAGAAACAGTGCTGGGTTATAGTCCTTCATACTGCGTAATTGGGTAATTTTGCCATTTGTGGATTGACCCTTTTGAATTATTCTGGTGCAAAAGATGGCACAGTGTCCACTAAAACCACAAGGCACAACTCCCGATTGAAAAAACACGTTCCGAGTCTGATACTATTATGAGATCCAGTATGGAGGCCGAAGACCATGCAATACGAGTATGATCTCTGACAATTTGTTTAAAACAAAATGTCCGTAAAAACTCACCGAAGTTGTTAAAAAGAGAGTTTGATCTCTGAGATAACATGTTTGTATAAAAATCTCCAAGATTGTATGTCTCTTGAAGCATTATGTTCTCAGAGGCGAGAAAAACAACTCTGAGTCTCTTGAAAAACACCTGTAATGTGCAGGTGGATGGTACCCCCCCCCCCCCCCCCAAGAATTGGTTCAGAATTTGGAAGCAACAGATCAATGGCTAGGAATTCCAGGTTGTCTTTACCTAGGTTGTCCCGTTTGTTATATGCCAGATCATCCCTGATGAACAAGCATACTCCTCCACCTTGCCTGTTTCTGCCATTTCTTTCACAGATGTACCCCTGAATAGCAATTTCTTTGTCATTTTCAGAGGTCCCCAGCCATGTCTCCAAAAAGGCCAGAACAGCAGGGTTCCATGCTTCAACCAGTAATCTGATTTCCTCAATCTTGGGTATAAGAGTGCGAGCATTAATGTATGCTCGAACCATAAATCCTTAGAATGCACTGCACAGTCTGTGGATCCTGCAAATCGGTAAAACGCGCACAACATGTATTAAGTGGAGACCCTACTCTTGAAATAATTTTGGCCCAGATCTACAGCCTTAGGCCAACCGATGGACCCGAAATCGTCAACCAGATCCACTTCAAACTTGGTGGGGATGTGCCTTGGGTAGGTGTCTACCAAGTTTGTTCAAATGGTCACGGTCCATTGATTTTTGGATTTTTAATGAATTTTTTTGTTCTTTTTTGGGCAAATCTTAAAAAATCTTCTTCTCTGAAACCGCTCACCCACGTACTTTGATATCACATAGAAACACTCCCTGGGACACCTAGTTCTTAATTTGTTGACCAGGTGGCGCTGCAATTTTTTAAATATTTTTTTAATGAATTTTTGTGTGTTTTAGCTATTCTCGACTTCTTCTCCAGAACTGTCCCTCAGATTAAGCTGAAACATGGTGGATATGTTCCTTGTAGAAGGGTCAAACAAAGTTGTTCACTATGTGGGAATGCTGCAGATTCCTGATTTTTAACGATTTTTTCAATTCGGGTACTTATCGGTCAATGCAGCTTTCCTATTGATTACTATGGAAGTCAATGAGCATTCTAATGCTAATTCACATTTTTGACTTCTTCACCAAAACTGTCATCCAGATTAACTTCAAACTTGGTGGGGGTGTACCTTGGGTGGGTGTCTACCAGGTTTGTTCAAATGGTCATGCTCCAGTGATTTTTGGATTTTTAATGAACTTTTTTGTTCCTTTTTTGGACAAATCTTAAAAAATCTCTTTCTCCGAAAGCGCTAACTCAATCGCTCTGATATCACACGGAAAGACACCTAGGGACTCCGTGTTCTTAATTTGTTGACCAGGTGACGCTGCAATTTTTTACTATTTTTTTTATGAATTTTTGTGTGTTCTAGCTATTTTCGACTTCTTCTCCAGAACCGTTACTCAGATTAAGCTGAAACGTGGTGGATATGTTCCTTGTAGAAGGGTCAAACAAAGTTGTTCACTATGTGGGAATGCTGTAGATTTCTGATTTTTAACGATTTTTTCAATTCGGGTACCTATCGGTCAATGCAGCTTTCCTATTGATTACTATGGAAGTCATGATCAATGAGCATTCTAATGCTAATTCACATTTTCGACTTCTTCTCCAAAACCGTCATCCAGATTAACTTCCAACTTGGTGGGGATGTGCCTTGGGTAGGTGTCTACCAAGTTTGTTCAAATGGTCACGGTCCATTGATTTTTGGATTTTTAATGAATTTTTTTGTTCTTTTTTGGGCAAATCTTAAAAAATCTTCTTCTCTGAAACCGCTCACCCACGTACTTTGATATCACATAGAAACACTCCCTGGGACACCTAGTTCTTAATTTGTTGACCAGGTGGCGCTGCAATTTTTTAAATATTTTTTTATGAATTTTTGTGTGTTTTAGCTTTTCTCGACTTCTTCTCCAGAACTGTCCCTCAGATTAAGCTGAAACATGGTGGATATGTTCCTTGTAGAAGGGTCAAACAAAGTTGTTCACTATGTGGGAATGCTGTAGATTTCTGATTTTTAACGATTTTTTCAATTCGGGTACTTATCGGTCAATGCAGCTTTCCTATTGATTACTATGGAAGTCATGATCAATGAGCATTCTAATGCTAATTCACATTTTCGACTTCTTCTCCAAAACCGTCATCCAGATTAACTTCCAACTTGGTGGGGATGTGCCTTGGGTAGGTGTCTTCCAAGTTTGTTCCCATGGTCATGTTCCAATGAATTTTGCTTTTTTTATGATTTTTTTTTCAAAAATCTTTACAAAAGTTTTAATATGAAAGTTTTAACATGGGAATTTCTTGTAATGGTTATAACTTAAATACTTTTGGCCAGATTTACTTCAAACTTGGTAGGGATGTGCCTTGGGAAGATTTCTACCAAGTTTCTTTAAATGGTCACGCTCTATTGATTTTTGGAATTTTTATGATTTTTTTGTTTTTGGGGGGCCAACCTTAAAAACTCTTCACCTCTGAAACTGCTCACCCAGTTGTTTTGATATCATTCATAGACACTCCCAGGGACGCATAGTTCCCAATTTGTTCACCAAGTGGCACTGCAATGTTTTCTATTTTTTTTTTTATGAATTTTTTATATGGTTTTGTTATTTTTCACTTGTTCACAGAACCGTCACTCAGATTAAAGTGAAATGTGATGGATATGTTCTTGTGGAAGGGTCAAACAAAGTGTTTACTAGGTGGCACTGCTTTAGATTCCTGATTTTTAAGTATTTTCCATTCGGGTACTTATCGATCAATGCAGCTTTCCTATTGATTACTATGTAAGTCAATGGGCATTCTAGTGCTAATTCACAGGACAACTGACACAAAATTTACTGTTTGCTTGATAACTTGAGATCTGTTTTGAGGTAGTACTGTGATGCTGCACATGTTAATGTTTTTGTATGAAGGTCATGCTAAGACAGTACATGAATGACTTTGACCTCGTTTCTGGGGTCACAGTGCAACATACATGAATTTTACTCTTCATTATAACTTGAAAACTACTTGAACCTTGATGTTGCACATGTTAGTGTTCTTTTATAATGGTCAGACTTACTCAGAACATGGGTGACCTTGATCCTCTCCCAAGTTCATAGATCTGCAAGTGTGATGAATGTCAAGATCAGCTGAGCATGGGCTGTTCACACAGCCCTCTTGTTTTCCTTCCGGACAAGGCCCCAATTTTGTTTTTGACCGCAATCCACTCGAGCTATTTTCATCCAAATGAGAAAGCCAAAAGTATATCCTTATTTTGCTAGAGGGCACAGCAGTATATATGGTCGGTCCTGTACTTCCATAACTTACCATTGTAATTTGCAACCAAATAATGTAAACAGTGGGTACACGAGATAAAAAGTCGTTATCACGTGACAAAAAGTGATCATCAGGTTGACACCACTGAGCTTCCGCACAATAGCAGACACTTGGATTTGCTTCCTCTTCCTGGGGTTCCGAATGGTCTGTGTAGCTTTTGAAGAGGACAGGGAAAGTTTAATTGAAAAGGACACTTTAAAAGTGGGATTTGGAGCAAAAAGGGATTGTGTAGAAATCTAAGTCTAAAACCATGGCATTTCAACGTGCACAAAAAAAACAAAAAAAAAACAAAACCAAAAAAAAAAAAAAAGAAATCTGGGAAAAGTTTACCAAATTAACCTAAATCTCCTTTTGCATAATACGATACAGTGAAACCTCATTATAACGACACTAAGATATCCGACAAGTTCATTATAATGACGGAAGTTCTGAAAGACAAAAGTTCATTTTCTTTGTTGTTTAATTAATTTGTCTGACATATTCAGTTGTCTGACACATAGGGAACAGATGGTATCCTTATAACGAGTTGTATATTGGTTTGAAGAAAACAAATGTCAAAATACCCTGCATTAGATTGGTACAATAATCTAAAAACAGGACAGGGATCAAAAGATAATGGAAGGGAGCAAAGAAAAAGGGTAGGAGCAAAACAAAAAGGGAGGGTAAAAATACCCCTCTCTGTTTTAAGCTGCAGAGAACACTGGATCCTGTGCGAGGCAAAAGATATGATGTAAATTGTGGCATCGGTATGACTTCTGCACAAGCTTGGTATTTAATTCGCAGAGTTGATCAGGAAAGTAGTCACAACGTTAGAATAAAGAAGGACCATAACGAGGAACTGACTTCAAGACATAATTCAATGTAAACTCTGTTATCAGTCAAATAAAATGTGATGAATCTCCTCAAAACTCAAAAAAAATAAAAATAAAATAAAAATAAAATAAAATAAAAAGGAAGAAATTATGTGAAACCACTAGAATAAGCCGAGAAAATGAGACAACTTGGTAATAAGCAATATAAAGTAATGTATTGGCTTAACATTATAATACAAGAATTATTCCACCTGAGAGATGCAGGATGGTCGAAGAATTGCAACCAATATTGATATCGTGAAGGATGTGTTTTCTCTTGTGATCATGGCACCTGCATCCAGTTTTTCATAATACCAAACAGTGAAAATGGTATGAGCTACATTTGTAATTCAGTTTTCCGACCCAGTATTATCGTTTTGGGGAACACATCGTCATAATTTTCAAATACATTACCTTTCTTACATGAAGTTTGCAGGTCTGTTACAGCCAAAAAGTCTGTGTCTAGGACAAAAACTTGTTCTTATTCTAAATCAGCCTTAATTGGAATTTAGATCTATATAATTTCTCCACTTCAAAAACATAATTTGCTTCTATTGCTTTCCTGGTGTACAATATTGTAGTAAAATCAAAGCCTTTATTGCTGATTTAATTAGCGAATAATTATAATAAGAACAGCAGTAACAAGACACACGCGGTTAACCACGCAGGCGTTCCCACGTATCAGGGGCAGCCCGAGACATCCGGCCAATCATCATGGGTGGTCTTTTTAAGAGCACATCATCAGGTGACACATTCCATATACATGTATTAGGATCGAATTAAACGAAGTGAAATTTGTCAAATTAAATGTTCAACATGTGATATTACAGTTTATTCTAATATTAGGTTTTCGTGAATCTGCACCCTTATTCGATCAAAGAACTTGAATTTAATTTGACCTCATTTATGTAGATAGTCGCCTGCTGAACAGACCCATCTCTGTGTTTTCTGCACTGAAATAATACAGAGGTTGGTCTGTTTTGGAATGAGGCCAGCGACCTGGGTCAGTCAGGGTCAAGGTGAACTATAATAATAATAATAATAACAATAATAATGATAATAATAATAATAATAATAATAATAATAATAATAATAATAATAATAATAATAATAATAATAATAATAATAATAATAATAATAATAATAATAATAATAATAAACAACTCCCGGTCTATGTGCAATTGAAACAAAAGACCTTATAATGAGATTGGCACTGATGGACATTTCATTTTACGATTTCCACTTCGATGAATTTAATTTTTATATTATGATTTGCCTACCAATCTTTTTAAGATCATTGAATTTATATCAGCATTGTTTGAGTTTTATTTATTAAATATATAATCTTATACCCAAACTCCATGTTGAACTGTATGGAAATATCAGACGGTGAATATATGAAGGCACAGCCTTAGTATGGTAGAGCATTTGAAAGGTTGGATTTTAAAATAAAGTTTCCACAGATACCAAGTTTATGATTTTACCAGTACGCTGGTGAGAACATATTATGTCATAAAGTGCCCACCTATTACAGGGGTCAGACATTCAGTTCATGTAGAATAAGTGACTAAGCGGATGCATGTGAGGATAGGCTTAAACTAGACAAGAAGATTTGCTTTAAAAGCAAAGCGCACGCTCAAAGCTAAAATAAATTACAATCCCGCAATCTTAACTTTTGTGTCCATAGGTTGCACCGGAAGCAAAACATATGAAAATGTTAGAATGACTCCGGTGGTCTTTTAAATGTTGAATTCATGCACATAACTCCACTTGAAATGATGATTTAATTGTACATGAATATGGGTCCCGCTGAACAAAAGCCATAGAACCAGTCATCAAAGGATTACATGCCTGAATAGCTGGTACTACGCTTCCTTCGTAGAATCTTCTAGAAACCTACGGACTGCCATATCGAATACCTGAAATATATGACCCAGTTTTGATTTGATTTAAACATATTTTATTAGTCAATTGAGAAACAGGACTAGGCCCTATATGAATCTCGACAGAGAAAAAAAATCCAGAGATAGTATTGACAATGTTACATACAAATAGGATCAAGATTCACATATCAAGATTTACAATGCACCAACGCCATAGTGGGATTATACAAGTCAGAAACACAGCGAGGTTCCTGAGTTACTTACTTAGGAATCTCTTCGTGTCTCGAGTACATTTATGAACTAGTTTAACTAGCCAAGTTTAACAAGTTAACAGGGAAAATGCCATAAAATATTGCCTTATAAACGCAACATTGTGATTGACGTGTTACCGTTCTATGTAATCGAAACATACCGGCAGCAATCCGAGCTCTGTGAAATTCCGAAAAAGAGGAATGTTGTTTGGAGTCTGAAATTTTACGGATATTCGGGTGCAACGTTTGTACCCGGGTACCCGACTCTGGGGAGCTTTCGGGTGGGTATCTGGGTACCCGGGTACCCAGTCAATACTCTAATAATAATAATGATAATAATAATATTATCATTATTATTATTAGAGTATTGACTGGGTGTCCACGTGATCAACTAGTCTACTTGCACCTTACTGTCTGCTGCATATTTTTATCAAGAAAAGGAGGTTTTTATCCAATCTGTGAGTGAATTTCCAGTTCATCATTTCAATGAACTACCAGAGACCTCCAGGAATAAAAAATGGGAAACAATATATGTGAGTACAGAGAGAAAATTGGAATTTTTAATTTGTGCATCAGGGCCATGAAAGTAAGACAGGCCAAAAAGAGACATATATGTTCTCAGCAAGGCGACTTCAGCTTGTCCTTAGTGCCATTGTTCATAATTACTGCACTGTGTTCCTGTCTGGCACCCTCCTACCAGGACAATATGCGGTATGAAGAACACTTACAAGGTTTACACCTACAGGTATACAACTTTTCAACAGAAACAATGACCCTTAATCTCTCATTGATTGGGGTACAATCAATTCCAGTGCATTATCTACCCCATCGAATGGACTTCACATATTATTTAAGCAACAAGGCCACCCACAGCTACTACGGTAATATAGTACCCAACTGTACAGTTTGTGGCAACAGGGTGCAGAAGAATTACAGACACGTAACTTGTGAACAGTGCCAAGGTGTATTTCACATTAAGTGTGTTAACATGAGTGTTTTAATCTACAGACGCACAAAGGCAAATCCCAGTACGACTTTTACTTGCAATACATGTGCTTTGCCTAATTTGAATGACTCTTTATTTACTGGAAGTAACGACGAAACCGCCCCCAACGATATATCTGTCAGTGATAACTTATCTGAGAGTGCTTCTACACTTAATCTCTCCTCAGTCCACGACTCACAAGGGTATAGTCAAAGTTCTTTAAACTGTTTTCTTTTGAATGCCAGGAGTCTAAAGAGTGTGTCCAGAGACAGGAATAAACTAATTCAATTTCAGACTTTGGTCTACTCCAGCAAACCGCAGATTGTTGCAGTGACAGAAACCTGGCTGACATCTGATATTGCTGACAGTGAGATTCTATCTGACGATTATATACTGTTCAGAAGAGACAGACCCAATCGGAGAGGGGGTGGCATACTTCTAGCTATTCACAATTCCATTCCATGTATTCAACGCCACGATATTTCATACGACAGCGAAACTCTAATTTGTGAACTCAGACCAGATAAAGCTAAAAAGATAGTACTTTTCCTGTGCTATCGTCCCCCCACTGGTGACGATAATTTTTCGGACAATTTGAGAAGTATTCTCAATACCATATCAGATACCTCAGCAGATATGCCTCGTATTTGCATCCTAGGTGACTTTAACTTCCCCGTCATTAATTGGTCAGACCCTAATGCAACCCATACTGGCAAAGAGCGTCAGTTTTGTGATGTTATTCAAGATTTTTCGTTGGAGCAACATAATTTCAGTGCTTCTCATATTTCTGGTAATACACTAGACTTGGTGTTCAGCAACTTTCCAGAGGCTGTTGGTGATGTTTCGGCTTCAACGTGTATTGTAGAATCTGACCATTTTCTTCTCGATTTTCAGATTCACATTAAGCCTCCCAAAAAGTTAAAAATACCACGATATGTGTACAATTTCAAAAAAGCTGACTGGTCAGGCTTGCGAGAGCATCTTTATCATGTTCCGTTTGGAACTGCTTTTTTGGAAGATGACATCGACATTAATTGGAAAAATTGGAGTGATTTATTGTTAACTGCAGTTGATCAGTACATTCCAAAAATCAAGGTCAGTGATAGTACAACGCCGCCCTGGATTGACGGCGATGTGCTCCACTTATCCAACAAGAAAGAAACTCTGCGCAGAAAAGCCAACAGCTCTGGCTCGCAGTATCTAAAGAACAAGCTTCGCAAAATGACAAATGATTTAAAGAACTTAACTGCACTTAAATATGCGGAATTTATTGATGCTCTAAGTTCTAAAGCGCATGAAAATCCTAAAAGATTCTGGTCTTTCTTTAGAGCCAAAACTAAAAGCAAAAACCTTCCAAACATTATAAAAGGATTTGATCAGGAATATTCATCCCCTGAAGAGAAAGCTAGTGTTTTTAGTCGCTTTTTTTACTCTGTTTTTAATCATAGATGCCAAGATCTCCCCTTGCCTGGAGTCATTTCTTCATTAGACCCTAGACTCTCGACCTGCACGTTCTCAGCTGAAGAAATACAAAAAGTTCTCCAAAATTTGGATCCTACTAAAGCTATTGGCTCAGATAATCTCTCAGGAAGGATCCTTAAAGAATGTGCAGCAGAGTTGGCCCCCTCACTCAAATATCTCTTCTCTAAATCTATGAACAGTGGTAAACTTCCCTCACAATGGAAGGATGCTAATGTTATTCCTGTACACAAGAAAGGCAATAGAGAAGATGTCGAAAACTATAGACCTATTTCTTTGCTATGTATAGTTAGTAAAGTGATGGAGAGGTGCATTTTGAATCAAATACTTCCAGCGCTCAAGAACTCTCTCCACCCCTTTCAACATGGTTTTATGAAGGGGAAATCTTGTGCAACACAAATGGTAGACTTTATACATACTCTGGGCAAAAACCTAGACAACAAAGTACAGATAGATGTTCTTTACTTGGACTTTTCCAAAGCATTTGACTCTGTGCCTCATCACCTTCTTCTACATAAACTGAAAGGCTTTGGAATAAATGGTCAATTGTACAATTGGTTCACTAACTACTTATCAGAGAGACGTCAATGTGTACTAGTGGAAGGTCAAAAAAGTGAATTTAAACCTGTTATATCTGGAGTTCCGCAGGGCTCCATCTTAGGGCCCTTCCTATTTCTGTTATATATTAACGATCTCCCCAAATCACTGTCAAGTGAAACTACAATGTTTTTATTTGCAGACGACTCCAAGTGCTTCAGGAAAATTCACTCAGATGCTGATGCATCGTCTCTCCAAGACGACATAGACAAATTGTTAACATGGGGAATGAATTTTAATGCCGATAAGTGTTCTGTACTTAGTGTTAGTAGAAACCCAGTCGTCTTTGATTACAACATGAACAATACACCCCTCTTACACGTGTCCTCCCAAAATGATCTTGGTTTCGAGTTAAGCTCTTGCCTCGACTGGTCTAGCCACATAACAAAATGCTGTACGAAAGCCAATCGTGCACTTGGGATCATCAAACGTACATGTGGATACCAAGCACCTCCTGAAACTACCAAGAGGTTATATATTTCAATGGTACGAAGCCATTTAGAGTACGGCAGTGTTGTGTGGAGTGTCGGCACTAAGAAAAACCTAAAGGCTTTAGAATCTATCCAGCGTAGGGCAACTAAGTATATTTTGGGAGTACATTGCGATGACACCTACAAAGCACGACTTATTAAGTGTAATCTTCATCCTCTATCCTATAGGCGTGAAATTCTGGATTTAGTATTCTTATACAAATGTCTACATGGATACTATTCAGTAAATTTACAAGATTTATTTCCACTCCAAACCTATACTTCCGAGCTACGAAATTCCAACAATACTATCCGTTTTGAGGCCACCCGTTGCGGCACAGAAACATTCAGACACTCATATGTCAATCGCACAATCTACAGGTGGAACAACTTGCTACATAACATAAAAGCTTCCACTACAATTGGCATGTTCAAATCCAGACTAAAGCAGCATTACAATAATTTGAGAAACAATTATTTTGATGATTCTAATACATGCACATGGAGAAGTAAATGCTTCTGTGCTAAATGCAGAGGGTAATTTGTGACAGCTTTTATGTACAGTGACAGTATGTATCTGGTGCTACTACAGTGTGTCTATCCAAATATGTGTTTTATTTTGTAACCAATATGTTATCAACTGTGGAGTAAAACCAGCAGAGCCGGTGTCTGCTGCGGTGTTCAAGGAACACCTGCGCGGCTTTGTCCCCCGTCACTCTGCTGGGGGTCCCCAATCTAACCCACTCCACTAGTTGTAATCTGACACACCATCCAAATGATATTAATTGACTATTTTAAGTGGTGCTTTTCTATATATTGTAAAGTTCAGATTTTATCATGCCTTTCCAGACATTTTATACATCATTCTAGTGTAGTAAATTGGTTTTATCTCCATGAACATCGTTATTACACAGCACTAGCTGTACTCATTTCATTCATTAGATCACCAACGGGGAGTCAACTTGTATAGGTGTGTTCACCTGTTTGACTCTTCCTAATTGGCAGTATGTTTTATGCAGCAAACATTTTATTGTATCTTATGCCATTTTATGTACTACTGCTGATTGAAGCTTAATAAATAAATAAAATAAAAATATTAATAATAATTTATTTCAACCCTCGGAATCGGGTAAGAGCATTCGTACATCGAGATAATTATAAAAATGTGAATCATATTCAGGGTGATCAATTTGAAAAAAGGGGTCCTGGCCTGTGGAAATTTAATACATCATTACTAAGGGATGCAGACTATGTACAGAAAGTGAAGGATATCATTAATGACTGTAAAAACAAATATGCTGATACACCAGATAAAGGTCTTATCTGGGACTCTGTAAAATGTGAAATCAGAGGAATGAGCATAAAACACTCAAATACAAAGCCTTTATAAGTAGAACTCGAGAAATTAAACTACACAAAGATTTAGAGGATTTGTGTTAAAAACCATTATTAACAGATGATGAAAAGAACCAACTAGTAGGAAAAGAATTGAAAGAAATTAATGACAAACAAACAAAGGGTGTTATGCTACGTTCCAAGGCAAGATGGACAGAATCAGTGGAGAAAAATACAAAATACTTTATGGGTTTGGAAAAGCGAAATTACAAAAATAGATGTATCACAAAGCTAATAAAACATAATAATATACAAATCACTAAACCAAAGGATATTCTTGATGAAGAGAAATACTTTTACAGAAAATTATATTCATCAGTTCAGCAAAATTGGGATGACTTAATGCAAGAAGAAAAAATTGACTTATTATTAAATAACCCTGTTATGCCCAAACTGAAAACTGAGGACAAAGTAAAATGTGACAGCATGTTAACTTTAGATGCATGTTCTACAGCCCTTTTTTTTCTCAAGAATGGGAAAAGTCATGGATCTGATGGTTTCCCTGCCGAATTTTATAATTTTTTCTGGCCAGACATTCAGCATTTAGTTTTTGACAGTTTACAGTACGCTTATCAAACTGGCAAGTTGTCTATAGATCAGCGTAGAGGGGTCATCTCTCTTATTCCTGAAAAGGATAAACCTCGGATGTACTTAAAAAAACTGGCGTCCATTATCCCTGTTAAATATAGATTATAAAATCATAACCAAGGTGCTTGCTTTACGACTTCAAAAGGCATTGCCATATTTGATCAGTGAGGATCAGACCGGTTATATCAAGGGGAGGTTCATAGGTGAAAATATTCGTCTCATAGCTGATATAATGCAGTATTACAGGATCCATGATTTGACCGGTTTGATTCTCCTGATCGATTGTGAGAAGGCTTTTGACACCATTGAGTGGCCTTATGTATATATCAAGTTCTTAAAGCCTTTGGGTTTGGTAATGAGTTATGTAAGTGGGTACAAGTAATTTACTCTGAAGTATCCAGCTGTGTAACCAACAATGGTTATATTTCCGATTTCTTTCCCCTATTTAGAGGTGTCAGACAGGGTTGTCCCCATGCTCCATTTTTGTTTATTCTTGCTGTGGAGCCGCTAGCTATAATGATACGGACAAATGAAAATATCAAGGGTTTAAAATTTGGAGAGAGTGAAGTGAAAATTAGCCAGTTAGCAGATGACACAACATGTTTTGTTGAAAACAAACAGTCTGCTAAAACTCTGTTCTCTCTTCTGGATGACTTCAGAAGATGGTCAGGTTTAAAATGTAATCTTGAGAAAACAATAGTATGTTGGCTGGGGTCCAGAAGTTTGATGAAGACTCGGATTTACCAGTCTTCTGGAATGTCAATGGACAGTTCACTACTCTAGGTATTATTTTTCATGATGATGAAAATATTATGACTCGGGTAAACTTCGATGGAAAGATCCAGTCATTCAAAGAAGTGTTGAAAATATGGAATACACGAGATTTATCTCTGATTGGTAAAAACATAGTTTCCAAAAGCTTAGCAGTTTCCAAATTACTTTATCCAGCCTCAGTGATCCATGTAGATGAAAATGTTTTCAAAGCCGTCCAAGCCAGTATATATCAATTCATGTGGAAAAAGTCTATACCAAGAGTTAAGAATACAGTTATGCACCAAAGTGTTCCTAAAGGTGGGCTTAAATTAATACATTTTCAAACTCAAGTTTTGGCCCTGAAACTAAATTGGGTAAAACGTTTGTTTAATGACAGAAATGCTAAATGGAAATTGGTGCTTCAACAGTTCATTCCAGATATCGAGATCAAAGATTTATTTCTTAGTAGATGTCATATACACACAAATAGTTTAAAGGAACTACCGCTTTTCTACATAGATATACTTAATGCCTGGGGAGACTTTCGAACCATTTTTGAACCAACAACTGTTCGAGAAATCTGTAGTGAATTTCTATGGTTCAATCCATTTATTACTATTGAAAGAAAAACTGTATTTTACAAACATTGGTACAAACGAGGAATTAAGTGTGTTGGTGCCATCATTTATCTTGATGGCACTTTTTTAAGTGAAGATGATCTTTACAGACAGTACAATTTGAGAACAAATTTTTTGGAATATTTAGCCCTACGGCTGTCTATCCCTGGTCAATGGAAACATATGCTGTGTGCTAACAGAATCAGAAACACAAGACCATCAGCTGTTCCCATGTTTAAAATTAAGGGTAAATTAAAATCTATATGTGATATTAGTTGCAAGGAATTTTACTGGAATCTCATAAATGTCACTATGACAGCTATCCCCACTTGCATCAGCATGTGGCAAAACAAATTAAATTTTGAATTTTTAGAATGGAGCCAAATTTTTACACTTCCATATTAGAGCACCTTGGAAAGTAAGATTCAAACATTCCAATTTACTGTATTGCATGGTTTTGTGGCACACAACTCTAGATTGTTTAAGATGGGATTAATTGATTCTGAGTCATGCCATCATTGCACTCTTAAAGACACAATTCTTCATCGTTTTGGGGAATGTCAAAACATTCAAGACTTTTGGACAAATTTTCAAGACTGGTGGAATAATATTTATCCTCATGATGCCATAGCACTGTCAGCAGAACATGTTATTTTTGGTTATTTCAATTCACCATGTAAATATTCATTGAACAATTGTCTCTTGTTAGCCAAGTTCTATATTCATCGACAGCTATGTAACAAACAGAACATATCATTGGTGGCATTTTTAAAGTTTTTGAAGAGTAAGATAGCAATAGAAGAACATATTTTATATTGCAGGGGAAAACAAGAGTTGTTTGCTGTCAGATGGTCTGGCGTCTTGAGTTCATTAGATTAGCTTATTTAATGATAATAACTTTACTCTGTAGATGCTCCACTGGTGCAGTGTATGTATGTATATTACTTCTCTCTCACACAGCCTATTCTTCTCATAAACCAAGTTCAGCAAATTAATAAGTACAATATTAACATTAAGTGCTTTAAATCAACATTAAGAGTATGTAAAATAACCTGATGTAATGCCTGATGGTTGAGTATTTATGTACTGAAGTATGCCCATAAATGTATCATAATTTGTATGAAAACCCAATAAAGATCAATTTAAAAAAAATGTGAATGAACAGCACATGGATAATGTGGCAAAGGCAGACATACAGGCAGCACACAGACAGCCATTTCCCTCAGGTGGCTCATGTAGACAGTGTAACAGGGAAGGTACACATGTTCAGAGAAGAAAAAAAATGAATAAAATTACTTCTATGAACTGGGATTGCTTGAAACGATTAAAAAGCTCTGACCAAAAGGGATGCCAGTAAGTGTTGGCTAGTCCAGGGTTTGACAAAGTTCTCATTATGAAGAAGAAATCTTAATGAGTCGACAACTCCATCTGGCTCTTATGTATCATAGTTGTTGCCCAGTTTACGAGCGGAGTCATCGATGTATAAATATACCTTGAGTAGGGACACACCAACACATACTACTCTATCAACGATTGTGTTTCTTTCAGGTCGACCATCCAGAACATATTTAAACATGAGAAAACCACATAACGTTCTATATGGAGAGTCCACCTGGCTGACTCGGTGTAGTATTGATACAGTATCGCGGGATAATATTATGTCGATAGCAGGACTTGTGTGTAGAGATCTTAAGAGACAGCTACTGTGGGTCTGCTTTCCAAAGCCCAACACCTGCTTTAAAATAGTGGCTTGTGCTAAGTTATTAGTTAAGTGAATACAATCTAGCCCATACTTAAGACAAGGTATTCCAATGGTTTTCCATAGATGAACCTTGACTGAAGTGTCAAGACCTGGATAAGTAAATCCTGCACTTATGAGACCGTACATGGCTCGTTTACATGATGAGATTCTGTTGTCTACATGATTAGTATAATTATTCGCACTATTATAATTTACACGAAGTATATCTAGCGATTTCTCACATGACATAGGAATTTGACCCAGGGTACACGTGGGCTGTTTAGAAAAATTACTGGTAGCTATGACTATGCACCGTGATTTTTTCAATCCAAAACGGAAACGCCATTGTTCAGAAAAATTATAACACGCATCAATTAGCTTTTGCAGACCAGGAACAGTGGACGAAAACAGATTTATATCATCGGCATAGGCCATGGAATTGTACAGGTCATTACCTATTTTCACAGCAGTTTGCAATGATTTTAATTCAAGGAGTAGATCCAAAATAAATAAATAAATAAATAAATAAATAAATAAATAAATAAATAAATAAATAAATAAATAAATAAATAAATAAATAAATAAATAAATAAATAAGGCAACAGGAGGCTTCCTTGTCTGGTGCCTCGTGTGACAGAGAACGCTGGGCTAATATGCCGCCCCAAGATTGATGTACCACTGAAATAAAAACATCCAATGTGATTCAGGTAAAATGTCTTTTAACTTATAGAATTGACCGGTATGCCATACAGTATAAAAGCACTTCTCGCTGTCAAGTGAACAGGCAAAAACAGGCAAGGTCCTGGCAGTAGAAGTAGTTATGACATCATGAAAGAAAGCACAAGCCATTTCAGTACCTCTATTTTTGCGAAATCCGCAACACTATCATCAGGAATTAAAAGATTTTATATGAATTTAGTATGAGTTGAACCAAACTTAATCGGTCATTAATTTTTGGGATCATTAGGATTTAATGTAACCTTTTTAAGTACAGGTATAATTAAACCTGTTAAAAAAATGCTGGGTACAATACTCCAACTTAAACATGCTGAATATGAAGATGGCAGTTGCGAAGAAAGTTCTGGCGAGTTCCTATATTTCAAGTGTTCAGAAAAATGCCATCCGCACCGGTGGCAGTATTTCCTTTCAGAGATTTAATCAGTATATCTATTTTCACAGGGGTGACATCAATATGGCAGGCAAAAACCTTATCTCTGTGCGTATCAAACTTGTGTTGAACCTTCTGTAGCACCTTCAAATGGGAGTCTGACATGTTATTGTCATCTTGCACTACTTTTTGAAAATGATCCACAAATGCGTCAATCTGTAATACTGAGTTAGGTTTAGACTGTTTCTGGTGCTTTAATTCGTTCCGAAAATTGCATATCCTCTTACTATGAAATAAGTCATTCAGTTTCGATACTTCAGGTGTCAAAACACTATTCATACATTGTCAGCTTGTGCGACGAAACACCTTTTTTGTACATTTCCAGACCTCATTGATGGCCCCCGTACGCGGGCGTTCATTTGAAACCCACAAAGACCACCGGAATCTCTTATTACCACGGAACATGCTTAAAGTAGGGCACCAATACTTTTTAGGTGTATGCAGTTTTTTTCCCATGTACATCCGGCTTTTAGACACGATTCCAGAATCGAGTTATCAACAAAGTTGCATCGCTCATCTATAATATGCTGAGCCATTTCGCAGTTCACGACATCAGATAAGAATGTGTCTATATGAGGCATAGATCCCAATTTTTCTGCCAAAATTAATGTATGTCTATCATTACGCTGGTCATTGCTCCAATTAGGATATCTGAAATTATCACAATCATTCGGTGCGTCCTTAGCAGTGCGCTTTAAAACAGAGGACATGCAAGATTTTATATCCACTCTCATTCTGATGGGCAGATGATCACTTACGTTCCCGTCGTCAAGGGGGATAATTTGACACAAATCAACTGAGGCGGAGTCATGTGAAGTAGACAGTGCATGATCTATCCAGCTGTATCTTTTGCCCCTGACGCAGAAATATGTGTATTCGACAGGCTGTTTAGCCAGAAAATCTAAAGCGACAAGTATAGCTTGTACCATTGTTCCAACAGATGTAACACTGCATGACACATTTTGAACTCCTCTATGAAAATACAATTAAAAAATGAACATAAAAACAAATATGATTAAAACGTACCACGGTACATTTATAACGAGATTCACAAAACTTTGCACAAGCTGATTGTCCTTTCACTTTCATTTTTACGAGCAAAGAGCTCCTAAATATGCATGAACTTGATTTTAAATTGCACACACAAACACACACACAGAGCACACACAAGGAAGTAAGTGACCAATGACAAGTGATAGGGAATTTTCCATGACATATATAAGAGCTAACATTTCCTGATCACATCAGGACCCCGGAGATCAGAATAGAAATAACATGGCAGGCTTAGTTCTTGTGGCTTGTGTTCTTTTGCTGGTGATTTCCCCGTCTCTGAGTGATTATCAGGCCTCGTTTGAAGATGAAGTGGCCGACTTTAAACTACTCATGGACATCCTGAGCAAGCCAAGAGAGCTGGAACGCAATTACAAGAACGATTTCAACCGTGTCTTGGTCCAGAACTATTTTAGGGAACAGTATGGAGAGGTAAGTCTTCATCGTGATTTTTTCGATGCCATTTGATATATTAGTTCAGTTTCAATTTCTATATTTTTGGTAGATATAGAGTTGCATACAATATGTATGAATAACTTGTAGGATCTACCCCCGGATCCGGGGGGGGGGGGGGGCACTCCCCAAAATTCAGGGTGGGTAGGCCCCACTGAGGGTTCAAAATACAGACCCAATGGGAGCTGAAACCAAAACAGAAAGAGGGGGTCTTTGGGAGCTGACACTAACAAACTTGTTCCTATCTCATTGATGATTTTTCCCTTTTTCTTCAGCTGTTAAATTTGATGTCACTTGGAGAAAAAGCAAGGTTTTTCAAGCCATTAATTTGTCCCTGAATTTTGGGACAGTCCCCAACCTAAATTATTCCCATGATATTTTTGCATAAACCAACCTTTCTCAATCATCCATCAAGAATAATATATCTGCCACACAAGCGCACGCTTGGCCGGGCACGCTAGCGATTGACAAATATGCATGAACTTGATTTTAAATTGCACACACAAACACACACACAGAGCACACACAAGGAAGTAAGTGACCAATGACAAGTGATAGGGAATTTTCCATGACATATATAAGAGCTAACATTTCCTGATCACATCAGGACCCCGGAGATAAGTTGGGCCGCGAAGCGGCTCTCGCTGTCAGCTTGGGTAATTAGCAGATAAGGAGTTCTTTATCGGGTTTGAAGCCTCTGCCTGACTGACCACAAAGGGGGGTCTTTCAGAGCGAGCAGAGATCAGAAAACCAGGGTCTTTGGGAGTGAAGGAAATTGAAATACAGGGGGCTTTGAGAGCGACCGGCAAGGAAAAGTAGGGGTCTTTCCCGCGGCGCCTACCTGTATAGCCCAGTATAGAAAGTACCCCCCCCCCCATCTACCAAAATATAATGTAGAAAATGGCATGAAAATTCTTTTCACAGGGCAGCAGTTTTATATCTTTTTAAGTTAGTGTCATAAAGACAATGAGCAATAAAGGTACAATTTCCGGTTCCTACATATTTTTCTCGTGATGTCAGATTGTCTGGAATAAAAACAAGGTACCCAATCACAGGTTCAAGCCAAATATACTCTCATGTCGCAACTAAATAGCAGCTGAATAGCAGATCATTGGCTGCATCAATATCAGTTCCATCCAAAGATTAAGTGAATTATATCATCACCAAAAGCCTATACACATTTGAATTTCCTGGATACATATATATATATATATATATATATATATTTGTTTTTTATTATTATTATTATTATTATTATTATTATTATTATTATTATTATTATTATTATTATTATTATTATTATTATTATTATTATTATTATTATTATTAGACCCCCAGTACTGAGGAAAATATGTGCAGAAACACCGAATACATAGTATACATAGAATAAAATGCATGGCTTCACAATAATAGTAAAAATAATGACAATAGCCACCAGGTCCGCACACACCTTGGCTGCCAATAGAATGTATTTATGTTTAAATGCGGTCCCACTCTAACATCTATTGAGCAAAAGGGGAGCCGCCTGTATCAGGGCAGATCTATGTAGTTAACATGGTCAAAAGTACTTCTCAATAAAATAAACATCCGGAACACAGAATAATCTTAAGAAAATGTATTATCATAAATACGAAAAATAAAGGATGCCTAAATTTATTAGAAATTGGCTCTCTTTTGGTTAAAAAGGTGTTATTTATGGATTTTTATGTAGTATATATTACAAGTCTGCCCTGATCATGGTGGAAGCATCAGTCTGTTGCCCGGGCAACACAGGAAGTTAGCAGTTTCGCGGTTAAATATGAATGTCTCCTATTGACACACTCAAGTAGTGGCAGAGGGAGCAGATCATCAAAGCAGGGTCTCATCCTGGCAGACTGGCTGGACCCGAGAGCGCAATCGAAGTAACTGGTATTGAGCTCTCGAGTCAACCCGCTCCCCCCCCCCCCCCCTTTACCTTATGAGAGACACTCTGAAAAGAACTCAGGAATACTGCCCCGCTCTGGTGACACGCAAGCAACCCTGCCCCTCAAAAGTCCCCTGCAGTACAAGAGAACTCTAGTAAGCAAGGTCGCAAGTGTGTGCTCAGAGCTCCAGGGCTTATAAAATTTTCATGATGAACCAGGTATTAACAATAATAATTTATTAACGAAACTACCCCTTTACATCGGGGGCACCGGAGGCTCGGGGTAGGCCTCCGGTGCGTCCGAGTTAAAAATGGGTAACACATACAAATACGACTATATACATTGCTTAAAACAATTAAAATACATGTCTGGTCGGCATCGGCTGTACAGTGTCAAGCCTTAAACTCCACGCCTTCACTAAAACCTCTTTACAAAATGTTATCGACCAGGGCGCCCACGTCGTTACTGTCTCAAAAAAAACAACCAAAAAACCCCATGATCTCCTAGAAATAAACAGAGTTTCGTTAAAAGAGGTGAACCACAGCACCTTGCGCACAAATATGCTGCATCCAGTTGTATTAAATTGTTCTCCAATTTACTTTAACATTCTTTTCTGATATTTTTGAGGGCCGGACAGAGGAAGAGGAAATGAGCCAAATCTTGTTTAGCTTCTTTACACAGTACACACTTAGAATCCGAAATTCCTCACCGTTCCATATTTTCATTTATGCTAATGCAACCTGTGCGTGCTTTAAATTTTAGCTGTGTTGCATACAAATCGCCCATCTTAAACAAGTAATCTTCCCGAAAAGTATATCCTTTCATCGCACGGTACCAGTACAGTGATGAACCATCATCAATATCTTGAAAGAATGATACTTTATAACTTTCAGTACTGGTATTGAGCTCTTGTTTACAGAGCCTGGTTTCTGGTGGGTCGTGCCTCAGTCTGTGGAAAAAAACTTTATACGGTGTCGGTTCAATATATGGTCTATTGGCAGCCAGCCTAATTCGCCAAAAGTAGCCGACATTGCTGCAATAGATTTTATGCGTAGAATCGCTCTAGCGATGGAATATTGAAATGATTTTAGAAGTGACAAATTTTCCTTATGGCCAGTTGCACATGTCGTGTTATTCAGCCAAACAGAACATCCATGAGAGATAGAGGGTAATATCACTGACACATGCTTCCATATGCTGTCGTTGCCTCCATAGCAGACATTCTTAGGGCGCAAGGTTTTGACCAGCGCCGGGCACAGTCAGTTGAACGCCGGCCAAGAACGTCTGTTAAGCAGGCAAATACTGTCGCCAAAATTTATCCTATTAATGTTGTCATGGGAAGACAGACTGCTGCACAGATAACCTCGTAATCTTGCTATCTTGTCTTTCAGGTATATCTTAGTATGGACAGAGTCGTTCAAAATTGATTACTATTTCAATTTTATTTTTAAAAATACCATTTCAATGATTCTACAACACCGTTCACTTGTGTATCAAAGGGCTGTGATATACCAGGGCTTAAACCTAAGAAACATTTAATTGGCAAAAGTCCAAATTGGAGGAGACGAGTAATCATGGTGCCTGGGATCAGCCAGGAACTCCACGTGATATATATATATATATATATATATATATATATATATATATATATATATATATATATATAAATATTTAATCAGAATACTAAAATTTTAATCACATGATCAAATACAGTATATTTGTCCTCCTGATCAAATTGACTTGATGTGAACAAACCGATTTAATCAGAAGATCAAAATAGATTTGTTCAGAGAAACAATTAAAATAAATTCGATCACATGAACAAATGCATTTATTCACGTGAACAAATATATTAGTTCCCGTGATCAATTCTATATTTGATCTACCGAATGAATACACGTTTCTCCACTACCACATAATAATTACTCCCTCTTGTATACGGAACTGGCACAGTAAATGTCGGCGCGTGCGTAGCACAAAATAATTTTATCCAATGAGCAAGTAGTATTTGGCTATTTATTCCCGGCATCAAATACTATATTCTTCAGACCAAATCGATTTGATCATCTGAACAAATACATTTGTTCATGTGATGAAATAAGAGTATATTTTCTCCTCTAATTAAAATCGATTTGATCAGAAGAACAATAGGTTTAATCAGAAGCTCAAACCAATTTATTCAGAGGAACTAACAGACTGTATTCAATCAAATGAAAAAATGCTTTTGTTCACCTCATGAAATCGATTTGTTCTGATCAAGTACTGAATAAAACAAGAAACGGCTTTCCATAATGATATATGTATATATATATATATATATATATATATATATATATATATATATATATATATATATATATATATATATATATATATATATATACATATATATATATATAAAACTAAATGATTCTTTTGTTTGGTGTAACACGCTACCTGTTGCGGGATTTTAATCCATTTTCAAGCTTCACACCTATTGACAACTTCATTCAATTTAAATCTTAAGTATATATATATATATATATATATATATATATATATATATATATATATATATATATATATATATATGTGTGTGTGTGTGTGTGTGTGTGTGTGTGTGTGTGTGTGTGTGTGTGTGTGTGTGTGTGTGTTGGTTTTCTATGACACCAGGTGTTTCAAACTTACATGTGAGGTATGCGAAATTAAATTATTGAAACAAATAATAAATCATAAATATATTCAACAGTGTGGATGTTTGGATGTCATTTTAACATACAACGTTAACAAATTGAGTGATTAATGCACGACTCACGGGAGGGTCGGCCAAATCTTAGGATTTGAACTGATGGTATTCATACACTACAGTTTTGGAGCTGGGACATCATCAAATGAATAACAAACCAGTGATCCCAATAATGTTTAAATGTGTTCAAGATGGACCCTGGCCTCCCGGTGAACAGATTCTCCTGGAAGAACTGCGGGTCACCATCGGATCCTTTTAAGATGATGTCGTTCTCTCTCTCACCGGACCCCATCCGTATACCGGGCAACATCACAGTGGGAGCCAATGCAAAAATCGGCACACCGTTGATTGGTCCCATCAAGGTAGGGAGACTTTCAAGCCTTATATTGAAAGCCAGCTTCGTTGATTACCTAATAAACAACGTTTCAGTCTTTACTTTGGTTCAGATGTCACCATCAACACATGCAAAAACTCGCGTTGGCTGTAAAGAAATATGTGACAAAAACACGGAAGGCTTTGTTGCTTCGTCTTGACTGACAAGAAACTACCAACAGTGAAACATTTGCTTGGATTGGAGGTCAAATGTCATGTACCCCCCTACCCCCCCCCCCCCCACACACACACACAAAGTTGTTGACCCAGTCTTAATCCTAGCGGGAAACTATGTGAAGAAATCAGCACATTTGGCAGGTTTTAGCGGCAAAGGTTTAATGTAGTACATGTATCTATAATATTTGCTGGCTTTTGCAGGTTGCGGTGACGTTGCAGAAAAAGATTATTATATGGATAACAGTGCCCTGTATTGGCGGGATGGGATCATGTACCTACCGTGATCTGTGTACATTTCTGAGCCGGATGTTTCCAAGAAAGTGTCCTCCTTACTTTAGCCAACACAAACTGCCATGTCGTTGCCCCCTGAAACCTGTAAGTTGTTTTCACTTTTATTTGATGAAATAGTTATTAGGTTGGACAGATATAATCAAACTGTAACATAGGCCTGCATATGATTTGTTTGTAGATATTTGATGATAATGTACTTAACTTGATGGAGATAGCGGCATATATATAATAAACAAGCAAACACTGTGAAGAACACTTCCTAAACTGATAAATAAATTTATGGGTTGGTGAAATAAGACATAGACTGCACTGGCGTACAGTAAATCAGAATCAACTGTTCTAAAGTTAAAAGCAATAATAAATAAATAAATAAATAAATAAATAAATAAATAAATAAATAAATAAATAAACAAACAAACAAATAAATAAATAAATAAATAAATAAATAAATAAATAAATAGACAGATAGACAAACAGACCGACAAAGAGACAAAGAAACAAACAAATAAATAAATAATATGCAATATGGACAATAGTACTTCCATATGTATATATGTTAGACAGTGGGAGGTTAGCCTATGGAGAGTAAGGAAAGTTCGGACCGCGGAATAGGGTAATGACTACTAGGAAGTGGTTCTGGACAAAAAGATACAGATACAATAAATTAATAAATAGATAAATGAATGAATGAATGAATGAAGAAAGAGAGAAAGGAGGAAAGAAAGAAAGAAAGAAAGAAAGAAAGAAAGAAAGAAAGAAAGAAAGAAAGAAAGAAAGAAAGAAAGAAAGAAAGAAAGAAACAAACAAACAAACAAACAATCGAACAAACAAACAAACAAAATAAAAGGGGAAAATTAAACGGGAAAATTAAAGCACAGAAAACCTCACGCACACGTCGCAGTGCACACAGGTAGGTGTGTAACAACTTTTGTCACCTTTTATAGCCTACTTAGAAGCGTGGCTTGTAAGATAGCTTAATTTTCACTATTACCTACTGACAAAGTAACGAGGTCATTAGTACATATTTTGGTTGTTAATAAACATGAGCCTAGTGACCCCTTACAAAGGAGAGGCCAGCTCAGTATCTCGGCTGAGCAAGCTCAGTGATACTTGTCGTCCACTTAGGTCACAGGTTATTAGATACAAGGAGCCTACACGAATCAGTTTCCTCCCTCTTAGGTCAGAAATGTCCAATTTAAAACAATGTTTTGTTTTTGGCAAAAGGTTAGGTTACAAAGAGTTATGCTTGGGTTTGTTAATATCACTTGTCTTCGCAGTCGTAGTTGTTTTTACAATTTGTCCAGGAAAGTGAAAAAAGAGAAGTTTGACTCTGGTTACCATTAAAACTGAAAAGTTGAGGGAGAGAGAGAGAGAGAGAGAGAGAGAGAGAGAGAGAGAGAGAGAGAGAGAGAGAGAGAGAGAGAGAGAGAGAGAGAGTTACCTCTAGTCTAAATTTGTCGGTGGGCAGCTTGTCTTTGATCAAAACAAAAAGTGTGCTGACGCATATGTTTTACATGGATTTCGAAGCAGGCTAATCCCATATTAATCACTCTCCACGACACAATCACAGATGGCAAAGTGGAAAAGTATTCACCAGCATCTCAGATGCTGGTGAATACTTTCCCACCTAATCAGAAGCTGAGGAGACCGAAGGGCTTGGAGAAAACCACCGTGCTCAGTCAGGCTGGACGCGAAACCGTGTCGGACAGGTGAAAGCGAGCGTGTTACTGATCAGTCAACCGTGCACGGACTTGGTTTATTAAACAGGATGACCTCAATTTCATTTTGGTTCAAACATACATCTTATTGAAAAAAAAATGACCAACAAGCTCACCAGTCTTAACGATGGTCTCTTACCCGAGACAACATGGAGATTTCCAAACAACAGTGCACAGGTAGATAATTAACAGGACCATAATTAGGAAGAAAAAGAAAGAAAAGAACGGTGTGACAGCAGGAGAATCAAAGCAAGCATCGCATTTTCCTTCATTCGATTTTTCTCGAAAGTAATCAAATTTAGCTTTTAAATACTGCCAAATGAACCTTTTGTTTGAAGTGTCCGCTTCAACTCGGAAAAGTAGGTTTGTCGGAACAGTAGGCCTACAAACGACTATTTTGTGCCTGCACACGTGAGACGGAGGTTCTTGTCCCAAATTGAGGTCTATTGCTTAATATCTGGCTTTAAACACATTGTGACAGGTTGAGTTGCCCTTGCAGCTCGTCGATATGACCGGCTAGATTGTTGTGGAGACTAAAACTTAACAAATTTTCCCATGGTCGTGACTGGTTCGAGAGTCTGCGTTCAGCTCACCCATAGTTACCATAATATTGGATCCAGAGCTGCTGGCTTGATCCACGTTCACCTGAAGATTATCCCAAAATGACACACCGGAATTTACGTGCTTGTAAACGACTGCTAGTAAGAAGTTGTTAATATGGAACCGAACTTCAGCTCAAAAAAATCGAGAGCTAACTTCTCTAGGTCGTAGGTTTTTTCACGACCGAGGGATCTTACTTTCAAGATCCCAGGGTCACCACAGGGTTATTGGTGCGGATCGATTCACCTAAGATAAAACAATAAAATAACCTTTATACAACTCATGTCATTGCAAGTGAGATCTCTTGGTTACCAATTACATAAAAACCCGCCGGTACATTCGGACCTGTGGGTGGGTGGGGGGCCATCTTCTCCACTAAGCTCCAACTTTGACGCAGTGCGGGCTCTTGGCTCTTGTGTCCAGTGCTCCTACTTAATTCATAGCCTGGGGGCGACTTCAGTATCTGATATAATATTTCTATTCTGGGGCCCACCACCACCAACAACTCATAACTGTGAGGCATTGTATTTACATTTTTAGTTAAAGCTGACACTCTAAAACTTCTCAAAACTTGAAGTTCCTATATATATTTCCCATTACATTCATTCGACAGATTAACCTTCCATTAACACTAATCACACATTTATTTTGATACCTATCTCTTTAAAGTATCCAATCGGGACAAACCCATTGGGTTGGCTGCCATTTTGAAAATTGTGGATTCCGCACCCAATGGTTTGTAAATGAGGATAGTATTGGGACGAACTTGGGGGGAGGGTATAATATATATACAACCAAAAGTATACATTTTGCAAATATTTCATAGCATCAATAATGAAATGATATATGTTGTCACTGCGATTCACTTTGATATCCAAATGTATTTTTGTGCCACAGTCCCGCAATGCATTGCGCCATGTTCAAAATGGCGCTTACCAACGTGCATTATTTTCCGATGCCAGTGTATCATGTCGCATTTGGATTTGTAACTAACGATAATAACCGCTTCAGACACAGCCGAGCGGGAAGATTTAAGTTAAGAGAATAAGTCATGTTTTAAAAATAATTTAACGACCGTTTGCGTTGGAACCTCGGCGACACTACAACTGGAACCCAGGCGAAATATTACGATAACTATAACCTAACAACCGGGGCTATGTTGTTTCACCGAACAATCGTGGCTATGCAGTTATGCTGTTTCCCCGCCCCATGTTATACCTCCAGACAAGCTGAAATAAAATGTTGTGTTTGAGTTGACTTTACTGCAAAAGAACGGCACACGACGGCCACTTTCTCCATAAAATCTCGCAGCCAGGGTCGATCAGTTAATGGGGAATGGCGGCTTGAAACCTTTTACTGTAATGTTTCATAAAATCTATTCAGGGTTGGGCCTTTTTTAGTAAGGTCGGTCGGGTTTCCGGAACCACACATATATTTTTGTTAGGTCTTGGATTATTTGGACATTGGGTGAAACATGTTTAAAATGGATGTTTTTTCCCCTTTTACACATTACCTCCTTTGACGTCAGCTTAATTTTGTTACCTGGGCACAGCGCGAGGCTTTTGTTGTTGTTGTTGTTGTTGTTGTTGTTGTTGTTGTTGTTGTTGTTGTTGTTGTTGTTGTTGTTGTTGTTGTAGTTGTTGTTGTTGTTGTTGTAAAAATTGGGTTCTAGGCCATAGATATACAGAGAACTGTGGCAGTCCGGTGCTGAGCTGATGTAAACATACCAAAGTGGTACTATAACTTTCAGAATTAGATCAGCATCACATGTTCACACTGTTAATCCGGCCCGGGAATCTGGCCCTGAGAGAGATCATATAAAATATCAAAGCCCTGGCTCTGTAGGGCTCAAATTATCAAGTGAACAGCAAAATTATGTGAAGTGTCAATATAACTTCGGAAAAAGGCCAGTCAGCCACGTGCAGTTTTACCGCGGCTCTAATAAGAATCAATCATAATCAATATTAGTCCTACCTCACACAGTTGAGCTGTTGTCCTGAAATGAAAATTTTAACATCACCACCTAATAAATACACAGTCGAGAGACCAAGTCAGTGTACATTCCCACTAAGTTTGAAGAAAATGCCGTCAGTAGTTTTGGAGGAAACCCTAAAAATTGCAAAAACACAATTTCCTCTATAAATAAATGACCACAACACGAATTTTAGAAGTGTTCCTGTGTAATTTTGAAGATTGTTGCCAAGAAGGCTCAGAAAATAAGTGTATTTAAGACACACATCCCCAAGAAAAAAATAATATTGATAAAAAAGGGGAAAAAAAGAAAAAAGAAAAAAGAAAATTGAAGTTTGACCTTTGGAACAAATCTGGTGCCCAATGAATTATGGGCTGATTATGAGACAATGGACATGAGTCCATACGATAAGCTTAGAGGAACGAAAGTGATTAAATACATCCTTTCATAGGAAAATTTTACCTTGGTAAACTGATACAGAGGGTTATAGTGGAACGATCTTTCTAAGCTTATTCTGAAGATCACAGGGCCATTGTAACATTGACACGGAATTACAGATATCTGATTGATTTTGTTAATACTGAGGTCAAAGAACTATTTATGAAAACCCTCCATGAGGATTACCGACACTGAAAATCACAAAATTTTATCAAAATTAGAGAGAACAAGCCTTTCGGGGGGAGGGAGGGGAAGAGCTACATATAAACCTGATATTTTCAATAAATGTGGTGTTTTTTGTTTCTAGGGGCAGTATGTCGTCTCACAGGCCTCACTGTATTTAAAGCCTGCCCGAAAAATTCCATCATTTCTGAAGAGGGGAGACTACAAACTGATTGCTAAAATGAGTCATCAAGGCCAGAGCATTGGCTGCATCGAGTTCAACTTCTCCTTAGCCTGATGCAGATGCAAATCGAGATATTACCACCTTTTAAAAGTTTGCATAGAACAATGTTTTTTAATTTTTTGAAATTACCACGACGTACAAATTCTGTGAAGATCACCAAATGGACTGGAGAAAAATCACATTAATTGAGAAAGGGCCTTAATATGGAAAATACGAAATATGCATAGAAGGTAATATGGAACATTGGTTGTAACTCCTGGGCTGTAACAGGGGGAGAAGTGGGAACAGCGAGGTTTTAACAGGCAGATTTTGCTGTATGTATGAGCTAGTGACGTATATGTTGTTATTTCATACAGTTTGGTCAACAAACACATTTATATCACTTAGTGAAGGCAGAAGTATGGGCATTTTATCAGGATAAGATCACTGACAACCACTGAGGTACGGTAACTAGGACGTTCAATTGTCATCAGTACAGTGACCCCAAAAGGTTAAAACTTGAACACAGAATTCTTGAATGCCATTGAAAATGATAGAACGCTCGTACTTCTGCCACAACTAAAGTGATGCACACATCGCCTTGTTTGTTCGTATATAATGGGTGTCATGTTTTAAAGAAATTTCATTTCCGACACCAGTTACATGATTTTCTTGTACTATACATCTGCAGGGGATATAAAGGGGAAAAATGAGACAAGAAAGTGTGTATGTTTGGGTGTTCCATTTGAATATGGGCACATTTATCTGACAAGTTGTACGGTGTCACCAGTGAAAACGTTTGCAGAAAGACACGGAAATTATGGATTCATGCTGTGTGTAACTTCCAAATCAAATTGCAAGATACTTGTATGATATATTCTTAATATTTGGGGAAGAAAACGATTGAAACCAAGGATGAACGAACATTTAATGAAAATTAAGAATGTAATTGTGTTCCATTCATTCGTGATTCATATGAAAATGAACAGTATAGTTTTAAACTTGTTTGACTTTATTGATCTATAGATTTACTGGCTATTTTACATCATATGTATGTATGTAGTATGTATGTATGTATGTATGTGTGTATGTATGTATGAATGCATGCATGCGTGCATGTATGTATTTATGTTATGTATGTATGTATGTATGTATGTATGTATGTATGTATGTATGTATGTATGTATGTATGTATTGTGTACTGGCCTTGTGATGTTATTCGGATGGTATCTTCTTACTTCAAAAACAAGCTTTTCCTCTGATTTGTTTAGCTAATTTCCGCTCTCACACAGAACCTCTTAATAAAAAAGCTGCATTCGTTAAAATAGAGTTTATACTAATGCACTTCACAGGGAGACCTAACTGTTACTGTTTTTTTTCAAAAAGATAAATAGGCATATGTAATTCATTCAGTTGTTAATGAGCAACTGGGTACCTTGTGACATACACGGCCTTAGGAATGAAAGTAGTTCCACAATTCTTATCCTTTGCTTTTTTCCTGCCGTTTAAATTCATTTTCTTTGTTGTTTGATCAGTTCGTTTCACCACCGATCATTCTATGTACAACCTGAATGGTCATGTCTGTTTACTCGTCCCCCTCCCCCCATCACTCTTTTGTGAATAGCAGAAAATGGATCAGTGTTTATGTTTGAGATGTGGTTAATTTAGATTGGAATATACATTTACATGTATATATGTATATATATATATATATATATATATATATATATATATATATATATATATATATATATATACACATATATATTCCGCATGTATGTCTGTGTGTGTATAACAAGAGACAAGCAGTTCATGTATTAATACATATGTATTATCATAATTGCCATGAATCGTATACGTGTTTTAATGATTATGAAGAATGGCCACAGATTTGCTACTTTGATTACCTTAATTCGTCATCAAAGTTTTGTAAAGATTTTATCACAGGTAAATAAAGCATTTAATTGTGTTTTTGAGTTTGTTGTTAATTTATGGCTGAAATAAATGTTTAAGCAATTTCATATTGATTTAAATGCCCTCTGATCTGACTGGCCAGATGCCCCCTCATTTTTGGCATTGTATTTTAGCTGAGCAGAATGGTCAGTAAGCCCCGCTTTTCGTGACACTCTGTGTTCGTTATTTGTCCACAATTCACCTTTTTATTTTCTCAAAACCATTGACTCAAATGCCCCTCCAAGTTGTATTAGCTACGTACGTAACTCTACCACTCGACCATCGTTGCCAAGACTTCTTATCTGGTCAAATCGCCTGACACAGTAGAGTTCACTCACTTGATTGTTAAAAAAAAATGATGGTCCATCTATCGGTTCCTCTTGGACCCAGTAGTGACTCCTGGTGTGCATGCTCCCCTGGTACTTCTTTCCTCCTTGGCTGCCTAACGGTGTGGTTGTATCTGAGTTGGAAGCTCTGTGAACTTTGTTCACAAATCACTGTTTAGTGCTTCATGCAGGCTCCCTGCTGTGGAAAATCTCTTCTGAACTGCCCAAGACTCTTCAGTGCATGTTTGTAGAGATAGTGGCTGGAACCTGAGTTTTTCAAATGGCGTCTTGATGATCAGATCACAAAGACCAGGAGGATAGAGTGCCCACCAGGCAATCACTGCTTGGCAGCGAGCTGTAGGTGTTGATGTGGTGTCCACTTCGACTTCTCCCTGGTTGGGAAAAGGCAAGAGATGGATTCACAAGACCCCTTTTATGGCTCTTTGGGACAATCATGAGCATTGCTGTAGTTGTCATGAGCAACTTGGCTACGTTTTCTCTCACAAGAAAATCAGCTTGACAAATTCTGTCCTGATTTGAGAGAGGACAAGTGGCTGCCCTATGGGCAGGCCAGCAAGAAGAGCAACAAAGCTAGATGTAGGTGACAAGCTG